>JARUHQ010000004.1:18617214-19218208 GCA_029955515.1 Chrysomela aeneicollis
TCGAGAAAAAATTTTTATTAAAAACTTTATTGAAAGGTTCATTATCTGAAAATCTAAAACAAAACAATGTTGTCATGGTAACACATAAACATGTCAAACTTTAGTAAAAGTGTCAGTTTCTAAGTACTTAATTATCTTCAAACGTTACACTAATTGCAAAAATGAATCGGTTTGAATTAGCCGAGCTTGCAGATATGCATCTCTTGTATGGGGAAGCGCGGGGTAATTCTTTGTTAGCACAACGGTTGTACGGGCAGCGGTTCCCAAATCGTGAATTGCCAAACCATAAGATTTTTATCAAAATTCATCAAAATCTACGGGAGACCGGCTCATTCGTGGTAAGTATTGCAGAAATGGCAACTTTCTGTGTTTTTTTTCTTGCGCGTTTCTGTTTTACAGCCAATCTAAGAGGCTTTGTTATCTTTGCAGCCTATTCGAGAATTTGCAAGGCAGTTTCCGATCAGAGATGCCGTTGAGGATGAAGTCATGGCACGCATTCAGAATGAGCCCAACACTAGCACTCGTCTGATTGCGTCGCAACTTGATTGCAGCAAAAATACTGTCCATCGAGTATTGAAAATCCACGATCTCTATCCATTCAAACTGCAAAAGGTGCAGCATCTACTGCCTGACGACGCTCCTCGGCGGCTCGAGTTCTGCGAGTGGTTGCTCCGTCAAGCGGATGAAAACGCTGATTTTTTTTGTATAATCTTCACGAGCGATGAAAAAGGATTTTCGCGCGAGGGGACATTCAATCCTCGTAATAACCACGAGTGGAGCGAACAAAATCCCCATGCTACGCACATCAGAGGATATCAGCAGAAGTTTGGTGTTAATGTTTGGGCAGGTATTCTTGGCGACCATTTGATTGGGCCGTACGTTCTACCTGATCACCTCAACGGGAATAACTATCTAGTTTTTTTGCGAGATATTCTGCCCGAGCTGCTGGAAGATGTACCCCTCCAGTTGCGTAGAGAGGCCTGGTTCCAACACGATGGTTGTCGAGCGCATTTTGCGCGCACCGTGAGAGGTTACCTCGACCAAACCTACAACAGGTGGATTGGTAGAGGTGGTCCCGTCCCTTGGCCAGCAAGGTCGCCGGACTTGGCCCCCCTGGACTTTTTTCTTTGGGGCGAAATGGAACGGTTGATCTATGCAACTCCTGTGCCGACCATGGAGGACCTAGTTGCTAGAGTTGTGGTGGCAGCGGAATTTATCGCGAACAATCCAGGCGTGTTTGCTCGGGTGCGCGAATCCTGGCTCGACAGGTGCAGAAAATGCATCGAAATGCATGGTGGACACTTTGAGCATTTGCTCCACTAATTAATAATAAATTATTTGTAAAAAAGCCTCCTTGATTTTCTTTCTAATAATAATGAACCTTTCAATAAAGTTTTCAATAAAAATTTTTTCTCGAAAACGGAGAGAGATACGAAAAAATATCAAGTGACATAAAGTTGTATTTTTAACTGAGCTTTCTAAAAAATATATAAAATTTTTTAAAAAAGTCAGCAGCTTAAATTTTTTGTCATTTTTATTCGTGACACTGTCCCCCGGGGCGCCACTGGAAGTCATAATTAACATTTAATCAGTTCTAACTGAGCGTCTTATTAAAGCTTACATCACTAGCAAATTTCAAGAAAATCGGTTAACGTGTCTTTGAAATATTAATAAAAAAAAGTTTTTTGAAAAAAACTTTGACACCCTGTATTTTGAAAACCATGCACTTTCGGACATCAGTCTCTTATCTCAAACTGCTTGTCTATGGTTCCTCAATATGCCCCAGAAGTTTTTTCCAATTGAGAGGGGACACCCTGTATATGAATAGTTACTCATATCCACTAGGCTTCCTTCTTTGATGCATAATCGATGTGCATAGTTCAATGCTCTAATCAAACGAATTAGCTTTCGATCCCCTCTTCAATTTTTTTCTGCTGGAACTCGTCTCCATTCAGCAAAACTATCTAACAACTGAAATAATTATCACGAGGGATTTCAATATTCATTACTTCATTTCCTACTATAACTCATTCGTCACTAACAATCCAGATATTTATGGAATCAACGCCTATGTACCAATTGAAAACTCTCACTCTACATAATTTCCATAACCTATTCTTATGGCACTCCATAAACCAGTCCAGCACATCCATGCAAAGTTTGGAATTATAGCTCGGCCGACTGGAATTGGGATTCCTTGAGAGAGGATCTGTTTTGGATCGGATATAAAAACTTACAAACTAACAAACCTCATAATACAAAACATAACAATTCAGTTGCTGTCGCTTCTAAACAAACAGCATACCGTTGGTGGTTTGAGAAACTATGTCTGGATATCAGAATAGAATATGTCTAATTCAGAACTATTCTTTATCAAATTCATGTCATTTGGCCGATACACATTAAAAAAACCAGGGAAAGTTGTGACTGTAGGATTTGATAAATGTAAATGCATTTCACTGAATTTGGCATGGAACCTTCATCGGGAAACTTACGTCGTATGGTTTGCTGCAACAACTACTTATGCCGTTTAATGTCAAGCTAATATTTCGAGTAGATCTCTTCATGTAGTTGATCAACAACGCCATCATCAACAAACTGTTGTTCATGGTTGATTTCCATCGGAAATCGCGAGCTCAGATTGACTACTTTTCATATCAGGCTCGAGACTTGCCTGTATTAGAATTATTTTTTTTGTCGAATGGTGGAGTTATGAATCTTATGACCCAGTGAGGTTTTTCTGATACCTATGATATCGAAACTTCTGAGAAATATCTGAATGTATATATACTCTCCCGATATTTTTCCACTGGTTTGCATGATATTTCACGAAAATTATAGGTTCTTCTTTCGTACAGTTGAAATATGAAAAAATCATGGTTGTTTGGGGATCCAAAGATATTTCTCCGCCTGCCCCTCAGTTGCAGCAAGTAGGGTGTTTAAATATACAGGGTGACCAACCTAGACTCCGAAATTCGATACCACTGTTGTCTTGAGAGACACGAAGAATAGTTTAATGAACTATCCTCACCTTCTGAAATTATTTCCAATACACAGGTCGTTTGAACAAGAACAAGATAACGAAGCTATGTTTTTTAATCGATATATTATCTTGCAATTCAATTCTCCTTGTTTTTCATATATACGAAAAACATGATATTTCATTAGGTTCTACAAGATACTTCTGAAGATATGGTCACTTTAATGTGAAAATCTTAATGAAGTTCACACCTTGTATTATCTGAAATCAACAACTAAGGTTTATCCACAAGATAGGCAGTAACACTATTGCAAAAATAGGTATGTACCTAGAAAAACCAACACGAATAATGTTGTATGATCTGTCAAAAGGTTTTGACAGTGGGATACCAGGACCAGTATATAACTCATTTCAATCATTTTTTCCAAATAGAAGTAATATATTATAGATGACGATATGAGATGAATTAATTACGGAGTACGTCAAGGGTCTGTTATATATAGAAACAATCGTACAAATTTACTTGGTGAGATGTCATGCGGACAATGGTAAAAGGTGAACAACAGTTCGATGCGAATGTACTGTGCTAGAATAAAAATAAAACTGATGAAACCGCATTCTCTGAAGAATACGAAATGACAATGAAAAATTCATGTGTACGGTTATTGGGATTGCACATTGATAACACACTGAGAATTGGAAAACACAGTACACTGATTTAATAGATTATAACTCTCTGGTTTCAAATATATATATACATATATTATGTCAAGTATTATGGTATCCCTAATGGATTTCGAAATATTTGACATTGAAATATAGATTTCATCTGGATTATATCAGCTAATAGCTAAAAATATACGCAGTCGAGTTCCATTTGAAAAACAAGTTTTTTTCAATTTTGCGATTCGCATTTGTTTGTTCTGAAAGTGCCAGAAGATAATAACGGTGACACCCTAGAACTTTTATTTTAATTTTTTTTCACTACGTTTAGTTAAAGCTGTATTTAGGGGTCAAAATAAGACACCCTGTAACAATAGCCCTGTCGGTTTCGTTTACGCATCTCCTAGGCTAGGCCTTGCTGGATTTGCCAAGCTGTTATATAAGATCGTATCGTCTGGAGAAGGTGTTTTATTCACTGAGATCAGCCAGCCAACTTTTATATATGTTATATAGGTTCTATAATCGATCTTTGATATAGCATTCTTCACACATTACGTGCTTTCAATATAACACAAATACATTATTAATATTTACCATTTTGACATTCCATTTTACTGCAGGCCATGATGAATTTTATGCTTGATGAGCGTCGGCTGAAAACATAAATGTCGACAATCCTTCCTACACTTAACAAGACTGAGGGATGCTATTTTTCTGTGGTTAATTAAATGTTCTCCGAATTCAAATCTCGAGTAATAATTGTGATGGTATGTCAATATCATGATATGTACTACTTATCCAAAAATCTCTAATTTCAGATATCACTTGGAGAGGAAAATTTTTCAACAGCTTCTCGAGTTGAAACGGAATCAAATCCGTGCAGGACAGCACAACGAATCTATCCTCGTTAAAAGGGCCATTGATGCGTATCACAATTCTTGCGCATCCACTGTTGGAGCAGGTCGATACGTTCCTCAAGACTACACCTTCAAGAGTTTCGAGAAATTTCTTTACGAAGCTCTGCGAAAGCTCCAGAAAGGTGACTCTGGGTATATGAAGGGTCTGCCCGCTGCGACACAAGCGAACCCATTATTGTGTACTAGAAGTACCAATAGATGCATGCATGCTGCTCATGCTTACACGGGAGTTCCTTGTGCCGCTTATCGTGAGTATGAATTCATTTGTTTGTTCAACAACCAAACCAATTCAGAACTGAACCACCAAGATTCATCATCTTCGAAACTAACAGACCAAATTCAACAAATGTATGAAAACACAATCAAGTCAGACGACAAGCATATAAAGATAGAGAAAGATTTTCCGAATCAGGAATTTTGACAACTCAAAAGGAAATTTCCGCTTGAACGGGAATCAAAATAGAAAATATTGCGACTAATCATCTCCTGGAGATGCTCAGATAGTCAGCAAAACACGTGTAGAGGTTATAAAAATATCGTTTTGGTGTGTGGTTGAACTATGTCTATCGTCACTTTCCTCGAACAAAACCTGATTTATTTGCTTCATTATATTATCATACAATTGTTGCTATTAGTTCACTGACAATTTACAATTCAGTGAGTTCCAATTTCGATGATAATCGGCGAAAAACTCATCATTCAGAAATATTTTCTCTTCCTCCGATATATGAGAACGACGATTATTCGATATTGAAGTTATAAATGTATTTCATTTGTCAGTTGAAAGTGAGTACAGATCTTTAATGCTAATGATCAACAATAACCAGGCATCGATGGCAAAATCTATACTAACCCCCAAATTCCTCTGAAAATGAATATTATAGTATTCAAGTGACATAAAGTAGGTGTGAGTGAAGGGACGGACTCCGGTTTCGTAAGGGATCTGGCTACTTCGTTTTTCAAATAATTTCTAATAGGGTTTTTCTGGATGAACGTGAATTGGACGTTTCTTGTGATGAGGACATACGATCATTTTCAATCCTACTCTATCGATCCAAAATATTTCTAGTGATTATATGGATTACTTCATTCATGCTAAAATACACGTTCTTGATTGGTTGAAATGATTGTGTTGATAAGCAATACAACATGTTTCAGATTTTGTATTTCGGCTCCTGATATTATTATGTTATTATGGATACCTACATGCTGTGTTTTCGTATCTGTATTTCGCTTTCTGATTCGTAGGCAGTTTAATTAAAAAACGACTCCCCAGTTGCAATCTGTCATATTATTTTCCGATTCCCTGCCGGATTTAGCGGATGCATAAGCATAATTATATTCATAAACATAACTTTAATGTACAATTCACAAAAGTTGAACCCTATAATTGCAAATGAAATGGTTTATCCAACCCTTAGGAATAACGCATGCATAACGCATAAGCTTGAAGTTCCCAACTTTTAACTTTCATGAATATCGATATGTCAAAAACTCCCAACTGACAATGACATAACTTAGTATTTTTTATTTCATCATTGTGTATTTGTGTATTATCCAGTGTTAAAATGAGTTCAAAAAAGGGTTTTTTCATTCAGGCCTCACACCCCAACGCCTTCTTTGATTTATAGCTGTTAATGTGTCACTTGCTACTCACACATTTTATGATTATGTTTATGAATGATGAAACCAATGAATAACCCAAAAGTTATGCTTTATGCATTAGAGAAGTTGCAATAGTTATCATTATGCATTGATGAAAAAGATATGCTTATCCACCTGCTAAATCCGCCTCAAATGAATGTCACTACACCAAATTTCCGTCAGAACCATAATAAACACACACTATTTAAATGTATCAACTTCATTTTCCACAGATTCTGGATAATTTTAGCATTAATAGAATTATTCTAATGTAACCTGACCACAAATTGTGACAACAATCAAAATGAATTTAGCTCTATAGTACCTAGTGCATATGTATACTTGCCTACATCATACAATGGCATTACGGTCGTGAGGCCTCACTCAATGTATTGTTGGTTGCATAACGAATCTCCTTGTCTCGAACTACAATGCATAATATCAAAATAATGAATTCCACAAACTGTACGTTTAATATTAATATTAACAATGAATAGGAAATCATCAAAATTGCTTTGATTTTATTCATGAAATAATCTGAACAAATGAAACTAGTGTTATTGATGACTATCGAAAATTCCTTTCCTTTTTTGAGACAAATCGAAGGAATTTGTGTTTCGATAATCATCAATACACTTGCTGTATTACATGCGAAAACCAGCAGCCAAATGAAGCCCCCAGTATTTCGTTACATTTTGAATTCTCGAATTGGATATTGCTTGATTGTGAAGTGAGATGCTATTGATGAATATAACAATCTGTTCTAAAAAATTATTCATTGGAAAAATGTATTTTTTACATAATTCGATTAATTGCTGTGTTTTTTGATTTATGTTCATTGATTGTTGTTCATCATGAATATCTTTTTCTTCATTGTATTGAGGAACAAAATACAGTTGAGAGATTACTTAATCTTCAGAAGTACCTAGGTAGTATCGAATAATTGAAAGTGGTAGAAGTGATATTTGATATTTGGAACACAATGAAGAATAATGAGAACTTACCTTACATAAATATCTTGTTATTGGTAGATTAGTTCCAAATCGATCAACTTCGCCAATGATTGTTTATTCAAAACCTTGATTCTGATAGAATGGATGATTATCTCCAAAACATTTAGAGTGAGGCATGAGAGTGATAAATATTATTCATCAGGTAGAATTCATGAATGTGATAAACTATAGAATGTTTCTTATGAAAAATGCAACTAAATATGCCACATCCTTGTGGATAACCATTTATATTTCGATGAATACATTAAGATAAGATGAAATTTCAATATCTGTTTTCGTTTTGCCATTAAAAGTATGTTTTTACACTTCTTGTGACTTGTATATCATTGATTATTTTTCTCGTACGACTCTCAACCATTCGGAACGTCCAAATGAGCTAAGCTACCTCGTATTATTTCGAATATATTTGGATATACATCAAGTAGCTCCACCAATCATAAATTCAGAAACTCGCCATAAAATGTTCACGTTTATCATATTAGTATATCATCGATATACGATTGTGTTCGAACGATTGTACTCAAAAAGTAATCGTATCGAATACGATTCGTGCTTCAAAATATTCGAGGTATGGTTATACACAATAATTACAAATCGGAATAAACCTTTCGCTTTGCGGTCGGTTTATTATTCTACTGTCAAACTGACACTCTTTCAAATTATGCAACAAGTTATCGATGTATAACCCGAATATTATGAAGCACTCATGGTAATACTACTGAATAGATGCATTATTCAACACCATCGATCAGTTGACGATATCTGATTCATTTTATAATTAACTATCCAATAAAAAATTCAAAACTATTATTAATTCACAGTACCAAAGATGGATCATCATTCAATACCCAAGATTGGATTCAATTCAGTTGACTGCAAACCAGGATCCGGATTCTTACCAAACATCAATTCAAAGAAAGCGGTTACATTGGAACTCAGCCATGGAAATGATAGACAAATCATCTCACTGCCTACAGAGAAATTGGATGAGAATAAGAGATATTATGTTACATTCACCGTGAAAGGTCATGAAGCGTCTGATGACAATATAGGCAAACGTTTCAAAGATAAGTCTGCACATAGACATTCCAGAAGTAACTGATCATGATGGGTTCACAATAACTGTATTCCACAATATAGAACTTTTTTATCAAGAAATTTTTACAAAATGAATATTTTTTTATGAAACATTAATGTCAGGACATTACCTGCAGGATGATCGCTGTCAACCAGACAAGAAATATTTACTTTTGATAAACCAGGACAAATTTTGATATTCAAATAATCACTTCCTTTATCTGAATATTGTTCCACATCATCAATAAACATGTATAGTGTGTTAAATTTTTTTTACGTTATCTCTGGAGATAGAGAGCTGCAGTTGTAAAACGACTACCTACGCTATTTTTTGTGTAACGAACGTTGGCGAAAACATATTTCTCATAGCTTTCTTGTTTTGAGATATAGGGCGCCATTGAAATCTACCACTTTGCGAAGATCACCGTATATTGGTTAATTTTGATACTATCGGCATTGAAAACGAAGGGAAATGTCGACTACCTATCATATGTTTTTGATGAAGGTGAAAAAGTCCCATAAGAGTAATCGAGAAATTTATGTATAATTTGAAAAAATACCTTGTTGCTTATTTTCCTTAGTTTAAACATCGATAATGGAAATAAGATAAGTATGCCAATGTAATTTACGTAGAGAGTTATATAGCGTCCAGTTTTCATCATTCCGATAGCTTCGAAAGTAACCAAGATACGGGAGGTTTTCGAAAAGTGGGAAATCTTAATTTTACCCTGTTTCTCAAAATCTGTGAAAGTTATGTTGCCAAAAATGTTTGTATCACAAAAAATTAGGGGAGAAATGTGGAAACAGCTCTCTATCTCCAAAGATAATTACGATGCAGAAGCATCGGAAAATGGACACTGTACATACAATTTGGTAATTCGAATGGAGTATGATTTGTAGCAAGATATTTTGTAATAGATCACGTTGATAATCGTGACTATTTCACGCACTTGCCAAATGAACCAATCAGGAGATCTAGTCAAGTTCGGATTATCGATAACATAAACTTGACCCTTGACTCTGATTGGCCTGTCAAATTCGGTGATTTCAGCTTTGTGTATGTGACAGTTGAACGTCAAATAAAAATAATCACGTTGCGCACACATCCCAGAATGAGCAGATTTGGGATGAATTTCATCGAATTTATCAATTTTAACTATTCAGTCTGTTTGTGAAATAGTCTAATAAAATTCCACTCGTGATTGGATTCATCTCATGAGTCTGTTTTTCATTTCTTAACTCAACTGAGTTTGCTTGAAGGAAACATCACTCGTCCTGCGGACTCGTGATATTTTCAAGCAACTGAGTTTCGTATGGAATAAATCAACAGACTTATCACGAAAATCCAATCACTTGTAGTAATACAACTGAAAACTTCATCAATCTAGAATATTTCTATCAATAAAATGTTGTCGCTTATATCAGAAACGATTGACAACTTAGATATATCAAATGGAAAACCCTGTATAATTTGATTTTCGTAAACTGCATTGATTTCCTATCAAGTAGGTTTGATATTTAGTTTTATCTAACTGAATTTTTTTTTTCAAAAGATAGATGACCAATTCAGCAAAATCTTGGAAAACTAATTGTCAAATTTTTTATTTCTTTCAATTTCAAAATCACTTGAATTTGATTATTATTATTTCCTCATCATATTAAATCTCTGTTTGATTTTGAGATGACCGTGAAAACTGACCAAACAATAATTGTTTCATTTTTTCACTGAAAATTTGTAATTATGCAGATAATAATAATAAATTTCAGGTGATATGATATATCTTAATGTTCAGTAGGAAATTCGGAACTTTGTATTCACAGAATTGAATGCACTAATTTCCAGATTTTATGAATTGCAATAACGAAATATTTTCGGTTTTGTTACCTTCAGTTTTTCAGTATCTCAAATTTGATGATCTCAATAAGAATGTCGGCGAGAAGATAGTGAATAGGTTGAATCATCAATAATGTGGTGACATCAATGATTACTCTTCTGGAAAGATCACAAAACAGAGTCTTCAGAATCTCAAACTCTGGATAAATATACCGTATATTAGTCAGGAAAAATTATAGTGAGAATTCACATTGGACAGTTCAACCACTACAGCAAGTATTCCTATACATCGCGAGTTGATCGATCTTCCAAAATAAACAAATCAAAATTTTACTCCAAGGAAGTATTGAGGTCCGTGAATCACTCCATCAATTTCCTTTTATAGATACATTTATACTTCACTATCGACAAACTCATTGAGATCTTCTATGGCAATCATTTCTAAAGTTTATTATTGAAATTGTCATTCAATTACATGGGTAGGTACCTATATTGTCTCTATTCTTGTCAATGCATGACTTCAATATAATTTTTTTATCTATGAATTGAAATGGAATTCAAGGTCTCAAAAGTGTGAACTCGAATGGGTTTCGGCTAAGAAGTTTGAGATGTAAATAGACACAAAAATTACAAATATCTGCCCTGATGACTAGGAATTAAACCTATGACTACAAATCAAGCGTTCAATGATTCTTTGATGATATGTTAAACCAATTATCAATTATTTGAATAGATTATTCGAATAATTTCATTACTTTCATCAATAGATGGATATATAAGTATCTGTTGGTATCCAGGAATGTTTGGTTTGTATTACAAGACTATCTAGCTGTGCAAAAAAATTGTTGACATTTCTACCTATTAAATTTTATATTAGTGTTGATGTACAGGATATAATAAACTAATAAACTTTGTTTCACCCCAACTGAGGTTTCTCTGATCATTATTTTGCTATAAGAAAATGTCTTCAGTATACGTATCTCATGAAAGAATGTTTGGTGGTGTTGCGAGTTGCGATATCCACATCTTGATTTTTTTAAATCAATGAATGGTAGCAATGATTGAGTTAACTGAAAAAAATAAATACCTACTGGAGACAACTTCTCATTGAAAATTCAGAAGTTGTTGAAGCATAGCACGAAAAACTATGCCTACCCATACACGAGAAACAAGAAATAGTACTTATACACGACGTAGAGAAGGCGGAAGCTTTTGAAGAACAATGTGTCAGAAACAAAGTAACTCATTAAGAGAACCATCGACAACGATACAATGTCACACGAAAAGTACCATCAGGAACAGATGAAAGCTCTCAATGCCTTGCATAGGAGAGGTGTGGCAGCATAGATCTTATTGCTTACGCTAGATCCGGTATCCAGGTTATTTGTTTTGTAGGTCCGAGGTGGGTTGACAGTACAGAGCCATTGATTGGTCGTTTTTATTGTTAACCATGCAAATGTGTTGTTCCACGTGACCATAGTACCTACTTTCTTGCAGACCCCTCTAGACCAAAAAATTACTACAGGATGCCGGATCTAGCGTAAGCAATAAGATCTATGTGCGGCAGCCTTCACTGACATCATAAATGCTATAGTATAGACCAAGAGCCCGTGTCATCTTTTTTGGTAGTGATGAGTTTACGTCCATCGACCACTGAAACTTGTATTATCGATGTCGACGATGCTACAGAGATTCTCGCCATACATGATTTCCGGAAGCGAAGTTTGGGTAGGGGGCTTACCGATCTGTCAAAAAAAGTTAGCAAAATGTTTCGTGAGTTTACGACTGATAGTAGTGGGAAAGCAAAGATTTCAGGAAAATAATCCGACGCTCGCTGATTGTCAGTCGCCAACATCGAGGCGTTCACCCGATGCAGCCCTCAAAGTATGTGAGAAAAAAAAAACAGCAGAAAACATTCAGGTTACAACTAACAATATGGGGGATCTTACCATTAGCATTTCAATAATACAAATTTCGCAGACCAGCCTTTTTCGATGGGGCGGAAGGGCGCTGGACCCACCTGTTTCGGGAGAATGGTCTAAGTATTTTTTTATGATAAGCTTACGACTGATTCCTGCACAATTATGTTCAATTCTATCAGTCCAATTGAAAAATGTAATTGACAGTCATCAAACATGTGTCGCAAATATTGCCAGTACTGAAAACAAGTTCGTGGAATGGGGCTCCATAACGCACGGCTATATTTTTTCATAAAGACTGAAAATCAAACAATCAGGTACAACGTGAGCATGTGACGATGAAAACTCATTTCTCAGTTGTTTATAGTATGGAAAATTCTCAGTTGGTCGCTAAACTAGCAAGTTTTATGCATTTGCGAGATGCAGGTATAATATAACTATTATTAAAACATCGACCCAAAATCTATCAATACTGTAATTAGACGACTGACACTTCAAAACATACCCTGATGTGGACTTTCTAGATCGATGAATTCATGTGTCAGTCATTTCATGTTTTGGTGGAATGTTGTCAGTCAACAAATGCATCTGTATATTCAGAGATTACTTGCAACTCCCGAATGTATGTACCCTTTATGAAATGTTTATGACTGACAATCATAACTGTAGTTACAAAGTTAGCATGTAAACATCGTAGAATATTGTTCAAAAGAATATGGAATTATTATCATTTATTCCTACTGTCGCAAATAATAAGAATGAGAAATGAGCATTCCGGGTGAGTTATACACTATGCTTTGTAGAATAGAATTGAATAGAAATTTATTGGTTTCACTAGATTACAATCATCATCATTCACAGGAAAAAACAACAATTGATTGGTCTATGAAACAAGTCAAATCTGGAGTTTACAAACACATTTTAAGACATGCAAAATATTAAACATATTACACAGAAAAAAATAAATAACCAAACGGATACATTGATATAACACAAAAATACACTGATATATATATATATATATATATATATATATATATATATATATATATATATATATATATATAATGATTGTAATTATCCAACCACTACATCCACAAGTAATGATCGAATGATGAATTTAACATAATTAAGAAAAACAAACAAAAATCTTGAGGTTATAAAATCATGAATATAAACAGTGAACCGAACATAACGGAACATATTTTTCTGAATCGCCTAACTATACATATACTGCATTTAATACAATTATACCTATAAAAGGAATAGAAACTACCGACTTCTAATTTTTCTATACCAAATTGTGCACGAAATAAAAATGTACACAACATTGATGTTTGGCACCTGACAAGAAATTCTTGAGATTTTAATATGTTTGCTTGTGTATGTATCTATATGCATATGTGTTATACACTTTTATGTACCTTATATTTATTATTATATATTATATATATTATATTATATATTATATTATATTCATCTATTTACACGCTTTATCAATGGTAATTAATTTCGTTCGACAATAAAGTATATTTTGATTGATTGATTGATTACCATAATTTGCATCAGTGGCGAAAGCATAATACGTTAGATACAAGCATAATAAATAATATTTCTAAGATCAACTGACTTACCTGTAAGGAAGATTGATCTGAATTATGGTTCAGTCTCATCCGAAGATTACAAATAGATATGCTTATACTTGTAGTTGCTTCATTTTGCACGAACCAGTACAATTTTAAAGATTAAAGACTTGGCAACCATACGCCTACGTGGGCCAAGCACCATCCTACACCCGATAATCAGTGCTAGTAATTTTGGTAGAGATAGATCGTTGGGGATCTGGGAAGGGTTGGGTTTGTAATCTTCGGATGAGACTGAACCATAATTCAGATCAATCTTCCTTACAGGTAAGTCAGTTGATCTTAGAATTATACTTCAGTCTCATCCTCGATTACAAATAGATATGCTTATACTTGTAGATGTTGAAAGAAGAACATTCCTACAACGATCTATCAAATACTATAATTGGTCAGTTAATATGGCATATACCTCGACATATGCGTTACAAATTCAACAATTTAACAATATAATTCACGAAAAAACAAATTATTTAACAATTAAATTATATACCTATATCTACTCAATTAACATAATAACATTATGAACCCGATAAATAAAACATCACAAAACATGTTCAACTGTTATTTTCACATATTATATTCGAACCTTTCATCATTCCCCTAGCGAAACTATTAGGATCACTTGCAAGTGGTCTATTATAAAATTTGTTGAAAGTATTTGATCTTTCAGTCCATCCTGCTGCTCTTCGGATGACAGATAGATCAACTCCTGCTCTAAATGCAGCTGAAGTTGATGCATGTCTTGTACTGTGACTTGTATAAACTGAAATGTCTATACCAGCAGTTTTCAATGTATTTTTCAACCACCTACTGATAGTTTGAGCACTAGCAGGGTGGTGAGGTTTTTTAATGGTTAACAGTAAAGTTTTATCTTCGGCTGTCCTGAAAAGGCTTGTGCGTTCCATATATACTTTCAACGTCGAAGCTATACATAACTGAGGCATTTCTTTGAAAAAAGGCAAAACCAAATTAGGTTGCAGCCTCCTAGGGTTTGAGGTTTTGATTCTATCTTCTATGAAAATTTCTGCTCTATCATCATACCAAGTTATATTGTTGATTTTTATTTTAGCAAAGGTTTGAACCCGATGGGCAGTTGTCAATGCCAATAAGGTTACTAGTTTACATGTCAATTTTGGTAAATCAATATTTTCTAATGGGAACCATTTTGAAATAACTTCCAACACCTGATGGGGATCCCACGTCGACGTATATCTTGGTTTGATGGGTTTCAGATTATAGACACCCTTTAAATATCTTTTCAAAAGTTGATCATCATCCTTATTTATTTCAAGTATCAACGATAAAGCAGATTTATAGGAATTAATTTTTGAATACGTACCACCAACCTCAGTTTCCCTATTGAGAAAAATTATTAACTTATCTAACTGATACTGATAAGGATCTAAGGATTGTTCCATGTTGAACTCCCACCACTTCTTGTAACAAGAAGCATATTGTCTTTTCGTCGTTTCAGCAAGCGATGCTAGTATTGTATCGAGCCCAGAGACTGGACAACCTTTTTGGAGGAATGCGTTCCAGATAACCTTGCTGCCCCCAGGGAAATCCTCTGCCATAAGGGGTGTTGTGATCTAAAAGGGGATAGAAGTAAATTCCTACTTGGCTCGAACATTATCATTCTCCCTACAATGAGTTTTTGATAAACTGGATACCATGGTTGCGAAGGCCAAATAGGCACAACCAGGATACCTTCGGCCCTATCCTCTATTATTTTCTCAATGACTCTATGAATGATAGAAAAAGGGGGAAAAGCATAAAAAAACCATCTACTCCAATTAACTGTGAATGCATCAACAACAATGGACTCAGGATCTGGTTTCCAAGAGATATAAACTGAACATTTACTATTCAATCTCGTTGCGAACAGATCAAGGTCTGGTGTACCCAGACATTGACATATTTTTGAGAAACAAACTTGTGATAACTCATATTCTGTTTCAATAGCTAAGGAACGTGATTCAATATCAGCGTCTTTATTATCCCTTGTATTTATATACGATGCAAAAACTAATATTTGTCTATCTTCACACCATTTCCAAATGTCTTTTGCTATACAATTCAATTTTTTATGCTCAACTCCCCCCATCTTATTGATATATGCAATTGCCGTGCTGTTATCGACCCTCAAAAGAACTTCGCAATCTTGTTCATTTTTTAAGAAACACTTCATCACATTAAAAACTGCGAGCAATTCTAATATGTTTATGTGGTATTTTCTTTCACCGCTATTCCAAAAACCCGTGAACTTTCTGATTGCCAGAACAACCCCCCCAACCTGAGGTGGAAGCATCCGTAAAAATTTCATATTTGTAGTTTCCTTTTTTAATTTTAACTTTTGATTTCATAATTTCATTTTTCCACCACGTAAAACATTCAGAAAAGGTACTTTGTGGAATTTGCATAATTTCATTATAATTTCCCCTGCTTCTTTTAAGGGCCAAAAACTTTTGGTGTTCAAGAGGTTTAGTGTAACACCAACCATATTTTACAGCTGGACAAGCAGATACGAGTACACCTACTAAACTCGCAAATTCTCTGATGGAGCATTCTGATTTTCTCGAAAAACTCTGAATAAATTCGCTAATTCTTTCTTTTCTCTCATCTGTGATCGAAAATGTGAGATTTTTTGAATTAAATATGAAAACCCAATATTGACATGCTTGTTCTGGTCTTAGCGAACTTTTTTCAGAATTTATCAAGAATCCTAACTTTTCTAAGATACCAACAGCGTTCATGGTGTTTATTTTACATTCCAATTGGGAGTCTCCAAAAATTAAAAGGTCATCCAAATATGCCACACACTTGATACCTTGCTGTCTTAGCTTTTGTATAAATGGTTTCAAAATTTTTGTGAATACAAATGGGGCTAAGGACAAGCCAAAAGGAAGACATTGGAATTCAAATCTATCATTTCGGAAAATGAGTCTCAAATATTTTCTATACTTTTTGTGAACGGAAATTAAAAAATATGCATCTTTGAGATCTATTGACGTCATATAACAGTCTTTTGTAATAAGTTTCATGGCTGACCTATAATCCTCCATTTTGAAATGAGGAGGAGATATGAATTCATTAAGACTTTTCAAATTCAAAATGAATCTATGATCACCGTTACGTTTCTTCACCAAAAAATAAGAAGAAATAAATTCTCCCCTGGTGTATTTACATTTCTTTATGGCACCTAGATCCAACAAATTTTGAATAATCTCTGAATATCGAGTTTCTTCATCTCTTGTTATAGATATATGAGGAATATATTTTTGAGTTGGTTCACTGTCAAATGGTATTTTATAACCCCTGACCCAACTCAAAATTTGTTGATTATTTGTCATATGTCTCCAGTTCACTACGAAATTAGTAAGGCGGCCAGCATATTTTGAACCTACCTCTAATGGTTGTATTTCTTCTTGTGATAATAATTCGTCTTGCTGCTGCTGTCTCTGCTTGTATCTCGTTGATTCGTCGCCCTCTTCTTGAATCTCACAGGTTGCTTCGGATGCTTGAAGTTTTTTGATTGGTAGCGTGTGCCCGATGTGCCTGCTACTGCAGGCTGGTACTGGAACTTCGGCTTTGCAAGTCGTAATTCGCTGGATGCCTTTTTCATATTTTGAGTTGACTTCACCTTCTCAACAAAATTATCACCGAATAGCATGCCGTCAATTTTGGATTCTTCCATAATCCTTTTAAATGCAGGATTTAATTTTGGAGCTACCAAATGTCTCCGATGTAGAGATATGGTATGATGAACATCGGTAAAAAGTATTGCTGTGTCAACTAATTGAGATAACAATGGATTGGTCTCCTCTGATGGATTCGAAAATAGTTTATTCATGGGCAGTGCAAGTGCACTCAAACCACTTCCAAGTTGTTCCTGTATTTTGATCAAAAAATTGTCCATTTTTGACATAGAGACGTCCAATATTGCTTGAATTTCTCCATTCATCTTTGGACCTGCCAATTCCTGACAGTTCTTTATTCTTGGATACTTTTTTAATAATTGGCCTCGAGTTTCGCGATCAATACCTTGAGATAAAAAACATGACCACCTCTTTGCAATCTCATCATGAATTTCTGGTCCCTCTACATTTTCTTCAGAAGGGTTCACTCCTAACAAGTCGAGAATATCGTTCGGTAAATTTGAGCCCTCCCCAGCATCTTGTGAGAGGTCAAGAGTGTCCACTCCGGCATCGCAAGTGTTTGCCAAATCAACCTCCGACTGTGATGAATCAGACTCAGAGTTGTCTACGGAACCTAGAATATTAAAAACCCTTCAAGTATTCACACACTTGATGTCTATTATTACTTCGCGAATTTATATTGCCACACATCCTGTATATATATGTACACAGTAGTGGGTCTGACTCATTTTGAGAAAGAAAACAAAAAATATATTTATGATTTCTTATGGCAACCTAATTCGAGTCCCATAAAAAACCGGCAATGGAATATATAGATACGAGGTTTTACTTGGGCAGGTTTTTTGTCTAAAGCCGATTCATATCTCGATGACGTTTGCTTGGCGAATCATTTGATTGCCGCCCCTTGTCGGCTTTTCTGTACATAATGTACGAAATTAGACATATTAAAAGGAAAAAAGAGATCTCATCTATTTTGGGGTGCATGTGTCACTCCAGGGGCATAATATTTGGATGATCTCTACTTTCATATAGTATGATCCTTTTTGACTTACTATCAGAACTCGACGAGGAATGTTTCCTTCTCTTCTCGATTTTTCTCAGCTTCGCCCATAACTTCCTGATTTCCACATCAGCTTTTTCTGATCTAATTCGCTTTCCCATTTCTTCCTTCTTTGTTCTTCTAATTGTTTAAATGACTAATTCGAGCGTCAACCGTACCGCTTCGTACAAAATTTAGCACTGATTATCGGGTGTAGGATGGTGCTTGGCCCACGTAGGCGCATGGTTGCCAAGTCTTTAATCTTTAAAATTGTACTGGTTCGTGCAAAATGAAGCAACTACAAGTATAAGCATATCTATTTGTAATCGAGGATGAGACTGAAGTATAATTACTTATTTTCTATTCATTTTCGCACCACCTTTGTCAATTATACGATAAAGCTTTGAATACAACTCGATTATTAGCGATTTGACATCGTCTCGGACATTGCGGTTGACTTGGCTACCGCCTCGTAACCAAGCGATGTCCTCAACTATTATAAATCGGATAATGATCTGCTATAACCTACCTCAATATATTAATAATTATGAAAGATGAAAGATGTTTGTGTGCTTTATTCTTGTTTTTAATCTTTTGAAATCTCTGATCTTTTTCGTTGAATTGATTTTGTGTTTTTTGAATTCAACATTCGCTGTGTGAATCGATTCATCGATTACTAGTAGATATATTTCAATGTTTTGCTTGGTATTTACCAGGAAAATAGGTAGTTATTTTCTACTCGTAGTCTACCAGTTATTCAAATTCAAACTGTCGTTCAAATTTTCAATTGTATACGACTTTTTTCATTCATTACGTAGAATTTCGTAATATCGAATTAAGGATAAATTATATCAAAATCTTTCGTTACGCTTCTGATTGACCGGCCAGTTCTCACTTATTCAATGGTTCTAACTATATAAAAATCGAATGAGGTTAGTTATCACATGGGACAAGTAGCACAAAAAATAATGTGACAACGTATACCTATGTTCATCCCGCAACTGATTTTTCTATATCACGAAAAATAATGTACCTAACTTAGAAATTGGTATATACAGGGCTATTCAAATTCGTTTCTGTACATGGGGATCTCGTAAACGATAAGAGATGGAGTGTCTGTTAAACTGTGGCAAAGTTGCGTATTTTAGAGACCTATTCAATGATGTGAAAATATCGAATTCAGATATACAGGAAAAACCAAATGTGGAAGACTTGAGATTTAGGATTTTGAATGCTTTCGCAACAATGCATCAAATAAGTGTATTGAGGGCAATAAATAATATAAAAAAACGAGTTCAAAAATGTCTCGAAATGAAAGGAATCCAATTCGAACATTTATTACGCCATTAATTTTGCTATTCGAAGTTCATTGTAGAAAACGTTCAAAGAGCAACTTTGCCACAATTAAACCGACACTCTATCTCTTATCGTTTACGATATCCCCATGTACAGAAACGAATTTGAATAGCCCGGTATATATCGAAATATGAATTACTTTCACTTCTGAGTTCTTCTGAGTTCAAAGCATTGTGACAACGAGTACTTGAGACAACTAGACCCCTCCTCCCCTTTAATAACACAGACTATTTTATGAAAATGAGATCTACGCAGAATTTCGCGGATGAAAGTGACTGTTCGTCATGGGTTAGAACGTGTAAATCAGTCAACAATTTTCCCGCGTTTATGATTCGAAACATATCTAATGAATGTGACGTAACAAAAATTACTTCAGTAACGAAAATGGAGAAATCGTGAATTCGAGTTCGAGTCTTGACGTTGTCAATAATATATTCGAGTTTTACATTAGTAATTATGAAGTGAGCTCAGTGGGCGCCAGTCGGCAAACTTTGCCGACGGGGAAGGGGAATCAAATAAGATAAATGGCAGTGAAATGGAAAAAATGCGGATAAAGGTGTGTAATGAAGAGGATACTATTGAGTAGGGATAACAACAACGAATCGCATTATTGAATAGAAACGTAAAAAAAATATTATGCACATCTTGGCGGTACGAAAGTTGCTATATAAGTGTGCCGCGCAAGTACATAAATAAGCTGCATACAATAATGTCACGAAATGTACGAAAATAAGTACTTCTTTGTGGCCTCTCATGAGACTAATCACCACACGACTTTAAATTGAATATATATGAATAATAAGAAAGTAACTTCCTACCAAACATATATAGCTCAATCCACAGCTGTAGATTGCTCCACACTTCAACAACAACAAAAATACTATAATGACATCTGAGACGCAGTTACTCAAAACTAGATACGAGATCTTTGTTACCCGGTTCCTGGTTACCCCGGTTACTTGATAAAAAAACTGAAACGCTTCGAAAACATTAATGATTGTCCAACAAGAAATAGGCGCTTGTTAGTAATTCCTAAACATTCTACCACCATCTTCCAACGTAGCTTTTCATACATGGCTTGCACGTTCTACAATACGCTACCTCCAGAGTTCACAAACTACTCCATACTGAATTTCAATAAGAAACTGAAAGCTCAACTTCTCTCTACAATGTGTTTATTCGAGTATGAATAACGAATATGGCCATGTTTACGGTTTATGCTTTAAGTTTTGCTCCTAGTGTTCATATAATAACGAGCTCATTGATATAATATATTATTTGTTTATTTGAATCACTTTTGTTATCATTGTTTTTTTCTTATTTCATACAAGTATTGGATTTTATTGTTTTCTTTTTTTCTCCGTTGCTTCCTTGTGAAGAGGTTTAGTTGAAAAGCACTGTTGACAGTGACACTCCACCTATTCAATCATATACAGTATGTTAACTTCTAATCATGTATTGTAAATGATTGAATAAATTCCAATCATCATTATTATTATTATTATTATTTTTTTTTTTTTTTTTTTTTTTTTTTTTTTTTTTTTTTTTTTTTTTTTTTGGCGTCAACTGCAGTGGTTATTGGCCCCATGATATCTATTTAGTGGAGAAATTTGATTTCTTAAATTTTATCATACAAATTTATTTCTTTCAAGAATTCCAACACTCTCTTTATGTTGCATGTGTCATCTGCCAGTAGCGTTCTCCAATCGGGTCCGATTCCGTGCCTCCTTCTCTCCTCTCTAAGATGTACGCATCTCTCAAACAAATGTTCTAAGGTAAGTATTGCTCCGCAAATCGAGCATAGTGCTTGTGCTTCATTCAAGAGCAGATATGAATGAGTAAGTCTAGTGTGACCTAATCTCAGTCGCTGTAATTTAACCCTTTCATTCCTTGTGAGATCAGGAGTAGGATTCCAGGGATCTACGGTTGGTTTTATTCTCCTCAGGTACGTATCATTATTGTTCCACATTTGTTGCCAATTTCTCTTGATAATATTTCTCACGACAGTTTTTGTTTCAGCAAACGTAAGGGTATAAACATCAATATTTCTAGAGTTTGCCGCAGTTCCTGCAGCTTGATCCGCCAACTCATTACCCGATATTCCAACGTGACTTGGAACCCACATGAAAGCAATGGATTTATTTTGCTCCTGCAGTATGTCAACGCATGCACGGCATCTTTGTATGAGGGAATCTCTTGTCTGGGTGTTGCTCATAGCTTGAATAGCTGAGAGTGAGTCAGACACCATCAAGAACTTCCTGGCATCATGATTAAGGCAGAATAAGAGACCTTGCCATATCGCGTATTGTTCAGCCATGTATACTGAGCATTGTTCGAGTAGAGTCCAGTTATGTGTCACATTATCCACAGTTATGGCACATCCTACCCCGGTATTCGTTTTAGAACCATCTGTATAAATTAGTTTGTCGGCCTTGAAATTTTCCACGACTTCAATGAATTTCTGCCGAAAAATAACTGGTGCTATGTTTTGTTTTGGAGGAAATTTAAGTAAATCAGTTATCGTATGTATTTTCAGATCTTTCCAGGGTGGTATTTCAGGAATGTTGAGTGGAAATACATCTGGAAGTTGCAAGTGCATTTCATCAGCAACCTCTGAAGCTCTAACTCGTAATGGTCTTGTTATAGTGGGCCTGTCAGTGTAGTCATTTTGATATTCAGTCATTAGAATGTGATTCCGGTGAGTGACTTTGCCTAGCATTGACGTTTTGTATGTTAGTATGATTTTATTCCTCCTCAGATGAAGTGGAAGCAGACCACTCTCGCTATAGAGACTAGTCGACGGAGTTGTACGAAATGCACCGAGGCATAACCGGAGACCCATGTGATGAATCACATCGAGTTTTTGCAATACAGACTTCCTAGCTGAAGAATAGACAACACATCCATAATCAATTCTGGACAGCACAATACTCTGATACACATTGAGAAGGATGTTGGTATCCGAGCCCCATTCAGTTGAGGCTAAACATTTGAATAAGTTTAGCTTCGATTTACATTTAACAATAAGATTATTGATGTGCACATTCCATCTCAATTGAGAATCAAAGTACAATCCGAGAAACTTATAGGAGTCCCAACATGGTAGGATTGTTTGACCCAAAGTAAGCATGGGGTCATAATGTGGTTTCCTTTTCCTACAGAAGTGCACACAACCTGTCTTTCTCCTTGATATTGTAAAGCCAATATCGGTAGCGTTTTTATCAATTTCATCAATTGCAAGCTGCAGTTTTCGACATATGTCTCCGATTTTTTTCGCAGAATAGAAAATACACAAATCATCGACATACATGGATACCTTGACATCCCCAGAAACATTTTTGAAAATGGAATTGATTGCTATGGCAAATAGGCTGCAACTTAAGGTTGACCCCTGAGGAACCCCATTTTGCAGAACTTGTTGATTCGAAAGTGTGTTTCCTATACGAACTCGAAAAAAACGATCACACAGAAAAGACTGTATAAACTTTGGAAGGCTACCTCTCAGTCCCCAACGATGTAAAGTTTTGAGAATACCGTACCTCCACGTCATATCAAAAGCCTTTTCCAAATCAAAAAATACAGCCACAGTATGGTCATTGTTCTTAAAACCATCCTGAATATAGTTCTCCAAGAACACGAGTTGGTCTATAGCCGACTTATCTCTTCGATAGCCCATTTGCTCTGCTGTGAGTAGGTTTTTCTTTTCTAAGATCCATGTAAGCCTCTCACTGACAATTTTCTCTAGAAGTTTTCCCATACAGTTTGAAAGACTGATAGGACGGTAGTTAGAAGCTATCAAAGGATCTTTACCTGACTTGAGAATTGGAATGATATAAGCTTCCTTCCATTCAGTTGGGTAAGTACCGGAGGTCCATAATTCATTAAAGATACTCAGGAGTTTCAGTTTTCCTGATGGCGGTAAGTTTCTCAGGATTTCAAAAGATATTTGATCTGGTCCTGGAGCTGAGTTCTTAGTCCCTCTGAGTGCATTCTCTATCTCTGTTAACGTGATTGGGTCATTATATGTGTAACTATAATCATCATCGAACTCTAGAGGTACTTCTATTTCTAGTTTTCTTTCTCGGAATGACTGATTATAGTTACCTGTGTCACTGACAGACGTGTAATGATCAGCAAATCTCTCAGAGATCTGCACAGGATCAATTAAAACATCGTGACCATCCTCGGCTCTCAGATGATTTATCATCTGAAATGTTTTTCTACCCATCACAGCTTTGACCTTGTTCCATACTTCTTTTGATGAAGTATCTGATGTTATGGTCGACACGTAGTTGGACCATGTTGTTCTTTTATTCTGTAGCATGAGACGTCTGGCTTTCGCTCTCAGCTTTTTGAACTCAATCAAATTTTGTTCCGTGGGCTGTCTTCGAAATTGATTGAAGGCTCTTTTTTTCTGAGATATAGCGATAGCAATCTCACGATTCCACCATGGTAAGCTTTTATTTGCTTGCAGTCCACCTGAAATAGGGATGGATGCATAGCAAGCCTCCCTTATTGACTCAGTGAAAGACGACACGCTCAAATTCTCATCCAAATTATTTGTTTCTATGCATGATTTGAATTTTTTCCAATCTGCTTGCTTATATATCCACTTGGGTAAAGTGTGAACTATACTTTTAGGAACATCTGTAGAGATTATCAATGGAAAATGATCTGAACTGTGAAGATCTTCAAGGACTCTCCAAGTGTATCTACCAGCAAGTGCAGGTGAAGCAAAGCTGAGATCTATTGCTGAAAATGATCTTGATTGAGCACTTAGGTGAGTTGGTGATCCATCATTCAATATAACAATACTGTCCTGTGACAATAGTTCTCCTAGGTCTGCTCCTCTGGCATCAGATCGCAGAGACCCCCACAGAGGATTGTGTGAATTGAAGTCACCCAATAATAAAAAAGGCGGAGACAATTGATCTATCAAAGCCAAGAGATCCGGCAAATTCCATCGGCAGTCAGGAAGATAGATACAACATATAGTAAGAACCACAGGGATAGTGATTCGCACAGCTACAGCTTGTAGACGAGAATGCAGCTGAATACGGCAATATTGAACATCCTCCCGAAGCAAGATAGCGACTCCTCCATGTGCACGTAGACCACCTTCTAAATCGCGCCTAACAACGCCATAACGCTTTAGCTGATACGGCTGCTGCGGCGTCAGATGTGTTTCCTGAATGCAGAAGCACATAGGATCATGCTGCTGCATCAGGAGTTTCAATTCGCAATATTTACGAATAAGACCATTACAGTTCCATTGTATGATATTATGATTTGCCATTTGAAGAATATAAATTGAAAGAATGTATAGTAAAGGAACAGATAAATAAAATATAGATTGAAATTAAAAACAAAGACACAAACAACAAAATATTAAAATTTTCAATAAAAATTAAGTATATATATATATATAATGTATCTAGAAGTGTATATAAAGTGTATTGAAAGATAGTATAAAATGAATATAGAATGTATACGAAATATATATAAGATGATTATATAAAAAATGTATAGTTTGATTAAAATATCACAGAAAATATAACTTAGGTGGCAGACTGTGAACATTGTGGCTTACGAGACCTTCCTTTCTGCCACCCTACAGGTTTCTTCTTAGCTCTCTGAGAGGCAGTAGATGCCACAGATGTCTGACTCTGGCTTCTGTTGAGACTCGAATCGTTGTTTGAGAGATCGGAACTCACCGAACCAGCTCTTTCAGACCTCTTTCTTTTTTCATATGTTGCTTTCTCAGGAGGATGAATAAATGTCTGTGTGACAGGAGCAGGTATTAATTTTTTAAGGGCTTCGACAATTTGGGGAACGAGAATTTTCACTAGGGAATCATTTGGGTTTGTAGCGCAAACTTTGGAGTATGAAGTCATAGCTGTGGGGGTGTGTATCTGAATTTTCTTCTTGGCTTCAAAATAGGATATGTTTTCTTCCGTTTTCACCTTCTGGATTGCCATTTCAGTTTTGAACATTGGACATTCACGAGAACGAGCTGAGTGATCACCAGAGCAATTGACACACTTGAGGGGTTGCTCACAGGGACTTCCGACATGAAGAGGCTTACCACAAACACAAACCTGAGGGCTTGTGCATTTAATAGAAGTATGACCAAATTGTTGACAATTAAAACAGCGCAGTGGGGATGGGACATAGAGACGAACCTCTAGAGAGTAGAAGGCAACCTTGATTTTCTTTGGCAGGTTAGGAGTATTGAAAGTTAGGATGTGGTTCGGTGTATCTTTCAATATACCTTCTTTCTTGTTTTTGATTCTCCTGACACCCACAACCTTTTGATCGGCTAGTTCGCTTAAGATGTCGTCCTCGGAACAATTCAATAAGTCTGGACAAAAAACAACGCCGCGAGAAATATTCATCGTGCGATGAGGAAATACCTCGACATTCCAATTCATGAATTTTTCGAGTTTCTGAACTTGGATGGACTGCTTGGCACTGACTGTTTCAACTAACAAACCCTCTCGAATTTTCTTAATAAATTTCATATCTCCAAACAATGAATATATACTCTTCTGAATCATAAATGGAGAAACTTTATCGAAGCTTTCTCCATCCTTTCTTTTAAGGACCAGATACCGGTATTGATCCGTCATCTGGCTCCCAGTAGATGCGTTGGGGTGCACCGAAGCCCCGTCCTTACTTACAGGAGTAGACGTCTCCTTTGGGGTTTTGATAGTATTTTCTACACTCATCTTGTTCCCACGAGTATGGCGAGAAGAAAGAGTCCACTGTAGCAGAGCTCCCGTACTACAGTAAGGCATTTATACAATGTGGTGCGCCTGATTCCACAAAGGCGATCGCTAAAGACTGGTTTGCCCACCAGCCACGCATTTCATCGGCGCGCATCATACCTTGAAATTGGGAATTTTTATAGAGGTTATCTCCTCGCAGTCCGGGCGGTTAAGCCAAGACCCCCACACCCACAGTCCGCGAGACATGACCACGACAACTGCGAGTACGGTGTAACGAAGCCGCATACCCTTCCGGGTAGCTAGACACTTCGGCTCCGTTTAACTCGGTGCAAACCCTAAGCCACGAAACGACAGCTGGGTCGAGTTGGACTGATTAGCTTCCTAGGCGCACCTAGTACTAAGCCCCATCGCCACGTCAAGGCTCAGTCCCTGATGGGGTATTATTATTATTATTATTATTATTATTATTATTATTATTATTATTATTATTATTATTATTATTATTATTATTATTATTATTATTATTATTATTATTATTATTATTATTATTATTATTATTATTATTATTATTATTATTATTATTATTATTATTATTATTATTATTATTATTATTATTATTATTATTATTATTATTATTATTATTATTATTATTATTATTATTTGAAAATTTGAATTTAATCAATTCCAGTCACGACTCTGCGGTCTCCGACACCACACAGAGTCGAGCTGGAGAAAAACCAGTGACCACTCCCCACGCCGTGAGGTAAGTGATCACTGGGACCGAGAATCGTGTGCCCTGAGTAAACGCAATGATCCCAGGATGACGGCCCTCTGCATGGCTCCAGCCAAAACGCTTGCCTTTTGTCGGCAAGCTGGAATTTTCTGGAGTTCTGAGAGCAGCGTATGTCGTGTACCACCAAGAGAGCCTATAATCAGGATGACTAGTTCGACAGAATGGTCTGGATAAAGTCTGTGGAGTTCGTAGAGAAGATCTCTATATTTCGTCCGTTTTTCCTCCTCCTTCAAAACGATGTTCGGTTCGGCTGGTGCCGAGAATTCGATCACGAACATCGTTTTGGTTTGATGGTCGAGGAGGACTACATCAGGCTTATTGGCTTGTATCTGCCTGACGGTGGGGAATGAGAAGTTCCAATAAATTCGACACCTCTCATTCTCCACAACGGACTCAATATCCCCCGGAGCATAAGGCAGCACTGGAGCTTCATCAATACCGTACGAGTGCCTCAGATGGTAATAGAGCACTCGTAATGCCGCATTATGTCTATGGATATAGGCCGAAACTGCATACACCGTGCATGCTGAAAGCAGGTGCATCAGCGTTTCCGGCGCCCTACGGCAGGCCCTGCATCTTACATCAGGGACCTCTATACCCATGACTCGGCTTCGGTAATGTAAGGTATTGAAAACTCCATCCTGGCATGCCATGATGAACCCTTCTGTTTCCGATTTAAGCCCGCCTGACCTTAGGAATGCAAAGGTCAGCTCTTTGGATAAACCCCTGTCTTCAATGTTGTTGAAGAAGACAGAATGTATAGGTTTATCCATGTGGAGTTGCAGAGTTTTGTCAACTTCTGCAGCTTTTATGCGGGCTTTTCTCCGAGCGTGGTCGAGCTCAGTCACTGAGTCGCGGGATCCACGCTCGGAATCGAAAATCAGAGAGAGTTCATCGGCTGCTCGATGTGCTGCCTTGAAGAGGAATGCTCCTACTCCTGCATTCTCATGGCTCTTGACCATCTGCAGGAGGGGATCCGAACTCCTGATGACTTTGCAGGCGTTATCCAGAACCATTCTGTTATGGAGATACTCCAAACTTAAGAGTCCACGGCCTCCCTGATCTCTTGGGAGATATAGCCGTGGAACGGACGAAGTTGGATGAAGGCTCCTATTAAGGTGCATCATCTTGCGAGTACTTACGTCAAGTTGGCGCAGCTCAGCTAGTGTCCACTTAAATACTCCAAAGGAGTATAGTAGGATCGGAACAGCAAGCATGTTAGTAGCAGCGACTTTATTCATTCCTGACAGTTCTGAAGACCAGATCTGTCGAAGTCGCTGCCGATACTTGCTGCGGAGAGCGTCTTTCACCAGTCGTGTTTCCTGGATGTGGCTTTCCTCCACACCCAGGTAGGTGTACGTCTCTCCGGCATCCAGGTGGTGTAGGATGCTTCCGTCCACTAGCTGCGCGTCCTTGTCATAGTCCTCGCATCGTCCTCTCTTAAGATGAACCAGTGCACATTTGTCCATCCCGAATTCCATCCCGATCGCCTGTTATTATTATTATTATTATTATTATTATTATTATTATTATTATTATTATTATTATTATTATTATTATTATTATTATTATTATTATTATTATTATTTTTTTTTTTTTTTTTTTTTTTTTTTTCGAGGCATCGACTACTATGGTCATTAGCCTCGTTTTTCGAATTTTGCAGTATTTCATTGGACTAGGTACACATCTATACTTTTTTCATTAGACCTGTTTCTTTGAGGAATTGAATCGTTTTCAGACTGTATTTTCCATTTTCCAGGCATTGTTTAAGTGTGTCCGGTAGGGAGCAATTGTTCCTAGCTTGGGTGTATACTGGGCATACAAGAAGTAAATGTTCCACAGTGACTTGCACGTCGCAGATTTCACATATTGGAGGTCTAGAACCAGACAATAGGTAGCTAGATGTAATATGAGTGTGACCAATTCTCAATCGTGTGAGTGCAACTTGTTCTCTCTTTTTGTTTGTTGGAAAAGGTAGTATTTCATCGACTTTGCTTTTTATTATTTTCAGTTTGTGGTTACTATCGTTCCATTCTTGGTTCCATTTATCTCTTATTTTATTTTTGTGGTGTGCTTTCATGTCTTCGGGTCGCAGTGGGATGTCATTCATATAATTTTGTCCCGTAGATTCGCGAGCAGCAATATCTGCAAGTTCATTACCAGCTATCCCTATGTGCCCTGGAATCCAGAAAAAAATTATTCTCCGGCCAGAGTTCTGCAGGATGTGGACCACTGTTGAGATGATCTGAATAAGCGGATCGTCGTTATAACTATTTTGTATAGCTTGTAGTGAACTACATGAATCAGAAAGAATCAAGTATGTCCCAATGTCCAACGTCCCGATAAATCTCAGTGCTTGAAGAATAGCATATAGTTCCGCTGTGAATATGGAGGATATTGGATTCAATGTCCACTGGTGAGTGTTTCCCATACAAGAAAAAGCTGATCCCACTCCTTCATCAGTTTTTGACCCATCAGTGTATATAATTGTACAATTCTCATATTTGTTTGTGACTTCGTAGAATATTTGGAGGTATTGAATTCTGTTAGTGTTCTCTTTCTTGAATATATTGCATTCGAAATGAAACTTTGGGGTTGTGAGTGTCCAAGGGGGAATTTCATTGAAAGATGAGGGGAAAACATGTGGGAGCTCAGTATCTAAGGAGTCCAAATCATTTTCTATTCGCTTTCCTACTGTTTTATTTGCTGATATCGCATTATAAATAATTGAGTGATTGGGATGATTAGGTTGTGACCATATTTTCACACCATAATTCAATAAAAGTTTCTTCCTCCTATGAATCAGTGAGCAAATCCCAGATTCACAAAAAATTGATTGGTTCGGGCTGGTACGAAAAGCTCCTATGGCAAGCCGGAGTCCTTCTTTATGTATCTTCTCAAGTTGATACAAACGACTCCTGCATGCCGATCCGTACACTATACTTCCGTATTCTAATTTTGGGAGTATCAGAGATTTATATGCGGAGAGTACGATCTTCCGCTCAGCACCCCAATTTATATTGGAGATACATCTAATGATATTGAGGGTTCTCTTACATTTACTAGTCAGATCTTCTATGTGAGGTTTCCAGTATAATTTTTTGTCGAAGGTCACTCCCAATATTTTCATAGTATTCTTTGGTTCTAAGCGTATTCCATTCATATATAGTTCTGGATCATTATGTCTCGTTCTTAGACGACAAAAGTCAATACAATGCGTTTTTGTTGGTGAAAATCGGAAGCCAATGGCGTTTGCTTTTGCCGTGAGTTGGTTAATCGTTGTTTGAATTCTCCCTTCGACTTCTTGCATCTCTTTATTATATTATTATTATTATTATTATTATTATTATTATTATTATTATTATTATTATTATTATTATTATTATTATTATTATTATTATTATTATTATTATTATTATTATTATTATTATTATTATTATTATTATTATTATTATTATTATTATTATTATTATTATTATTATTATTATTATTATTATTATTATTATTATTATTATTATTATTATTATTATTATTATTATTATTATTATTATTATTATTATTATTATTATTATTATTATTATTATTATTATTATTATTATTATTATTATTATTATTATTATTATTATTATTATTATTATTATTATTATTATTATTATTATTATTATTATTATTATTATTATTATTATTATTATTATTATTATTATTATTATTATTATTATTATTATTATTATTATTATTATTATTATTATTATTATTATTATTATTATTATTATTATTATTATTATTATTATTATTATTATTATTATTATTATTATTATTATTATTATTATTATTATTATTATTATTATTATTATTATTATTATTATTATTATTATTATTATTATTATTATTATTATTATTATTATTATTATTATTATTATTATTATCATTATTATTATTATTATTATTATTATTATTATTATTATTATTATTATTATTATTATTATTATTATTATTATTATTATTATTATTATTATTATTATTATTATTATTATTATTATTATTATTATTATTATTATTATTATTATTATTATTATTATTATTATTATTATTATTATTATTATTATTATTATTATTATTATTATTATTATTATTATTATTATTATTATTATTATTATTATTATTATTATTATTATTATTATTATTATTATTTGATTTTCAAAATATTTCCGGTCACTACCCTGCGGCCTCCGATACCTCGCAGAGTCGAGCCGGGTCGCAAACAATGACCACTCCTCAACACCTGTGAGGTGAGTGATCATTGGGTCCATGATCCATGTGCTCTGAGCAGACGGAGAGATCCAAGGATGACGGCCTTCTGCATTGCCCCAGCAATTATATTCGCCTTGTCACGGCATGCTGGTATCGACTTCAACTCAGAGAGCAGCGTATGTCTTGCACCACCTAAGGATCCAATAATGATAATAACGAGCCTTACAGAATGATCTGGATAGAGCCTGCGGAGTTCGAAAAGCAAATCTTGATATTTCGTCCTTTTCTCCTCCTCTTTCAAGACAATGTTCGTTTCGGCTGGAGCCGAGAACTCGATGACGAACATCGTCTTTGTCAGATGATCGAGGAGGACTATATCAGGCTTATTAGCTCTGATTTGCCTGAGCGTGGGGAATGAATAGTTCCAGTAAATCTGACACTTCTCATTCCCCACAACGGACTCAATATCCCCCGGAGCGTAGGGCAACACTGGTGTCTCGTCTATGCCATACGAGTGCCGTAGGTGATAATACAGCACTCGCAGAGCCGCATTATGTCGATGGATATAGGCCGAGACAGCATACACCTGGCAAGCTGATAATAGGTGCATAACTGTCTCAGGCGCCCTATGGCAGGCCCTGCAACTTGTGTCAGGGACCTCTATACCCATGACGCGACTTCGATAGACGAGGGTGTTGAAGACACCATCCTGGCACGCCAATATGAACCCCTCCGTCTCCGATTTCAGCCCGCCTGACTTGAGAAACGAGAAAGTCAGTTCTCTGGATAAGCCCCTGTCATCAATGGTCTTGAAGAAGACGGAGTGCATTGGCTTATCCATATGAAGCTGCAATAGTTTCACAACTTCTGCAGCTTTTATGCGGGCTTTTCTCCGAGCAGGTTCTAGCCCTGTAATAGAGTCAAGACCTCTCTGCTCGGGGTCGAAGATCAGACTGAGCTCATTGGCTGCTCGTTGTGCTGCCCTAAACAAGAATGCTCCAACTCCTGCCTTTTCATGATCTCTGACCATCTGCAGGAGGGGATCCGAACTCCTGGTGATTTTACATGCTCCATCCAGTACCATTCTGTTATGCAGACACTCCAAACTCAAGAGTCCGCGGCCTCCCCGATCTCGTGGGAGATATAACCGCGGAACGGACGATTTAGGATGCAAGCTCCTGTTAAGGTGCATCATTTTGCGAGTACTAACGTCTAGTTTGCGCAGCTCCTCGAGAGTCCACTTCACTACTCCAAAAGAGTAGAGTAGGATCGGAACAGCAAGCATATTAGTAGCGGCTACCTTGTTCTTCCCCGACAACTCTGATGACCAGATTTGTCGGAGCCGGTGCCGATACTTGCCGCGGAGAGCGTTTTTCACCAGTTGTGCCTCCTGGATGTGGCTTTCCTCAACACCCAGGTAGGTATACTTCTCTCCAGCATCCAGATGACGTAGGATGCTTCCGTCCACGAGCTGCGCATCTTTTCCGTAGTCCTCGCATCGTCCTCTCTTGAGATGAACCAATGCGCATTTATCCATCCCCAACTCCATGCCAATAGCCTGCGTGTACTCCTGCACCACCTTGAGGGTTTGGTGTAGATCTCTCTCTCCAGAGGCATATAGTTTGAGGTCATCCACATAAAACAAGTGGGTGACCTTATGCCTCCGATTTGTCGGTGGGCCACAGTTGTATCCTTTGGTTTTTCTGATCGCAACAGATAATGGCAGTAATGAGATGCAGAACAGAAGAGGGCTTAGGGAATCTCCCTGAAATACTCCTCTTCTGAAGATTACCGGATCTGTTTGGACTCTCGCACCACCAGATGTTATGATGAAGCGGGTCCTCCAGAGCGGCATCAGTTGTTCAATACATCTCACTAATGAATCGGGTACCGCAAGGCACTGAAGCAACTGAATGATCAACTCATGCGAAGTTGTGTCGAATGCCTTGCGATAATCGATCCAGGCCACAGAGAGGTTCCGCTTGTATTGCACGGAGTCCTGCATCACAGATCTGTCTATGAGCAGGCTTTCCTTGCACCCAGCAACTCCTCTCTTTGAACCTCTCTGCTCATATATCTGTTGATAAACCGGATCAACTGTTAGGAGTACTCGCATGTACAAGATGCGTGTAAACAACTTGTAGCACGCGTTGAGGCAGGTTATTGGCCTGTAGTTTTTGGGATTTGATAAATCTCCTGATTTTGGGAGAAGCACGGTTCGCCCCTCGACAAACCACTCGGGAATCTGCTGCTCTCCATCTAACCACGCATTGAAAATTATGGCCAGATGGTGGTGGGTACTTGGGAGTTTTTTCCACCAGTAGTTATTAATACCGTCTGGGCCTGGAGCAGCAAAATTCTTAGAGCCCTCTAGTGCTCTACGAATTTCCTCTGTGGTTATCGGTTGGCGCAGTAGTTCGGGCTCAGGCTCTCGAAACCTTTCACAAAATGTTCTGAACTGCGCCAGGGCTGGAGTGTCTTGGATGGGTGGTTTCCTCACTTCGTAAATACCCTTCCAGAAGTTCTCCACCTGATCAACAGTCGGCGGATTTTCGACAGCACGTGGAGGAGGTTGGAATAAGCGAGACGGTTTCTCGCGGAATTGTTTATTTTCCGCCAACCCTCTCACTCTCCTCAGTAGTGATTTTTTGGCAGTCACTAACATCCGTATCCGATCGAGGCAGTGCTGTTTGATGGTGGTTAGTACTGCCTCATTAAGTGTGTGATGGGTGCAACGTAAATTGGTGGCGATACGTCGCACCTTTTGAGTAAAAGGCCTATTGGACCTTATGTACTCCATCACACACTGGATACGGGACATACGGGACGCGTGTTGTCTCGCCGACTGAATCTTCGCTTCCATCTTACGCACTCGCCGCTCAGCCCTCTCAGTCGGAGAGCTTGATTGATTAGGTCTCTCCGGCTGAGAAGACCGAACAGCATCGTACACTGCACGATTAATGCGCAAGATGTCGGCTCCTTCTTCGAGTAACTCACGAAGCGAGGAATCCACTCTTACCAGATCTTGTGGCCTCAGGGGCTTAATATGATGTAGGCCCCTGCGCATCCCATCGTTATCCTCAGGTGGTACTTCCCGTCTCTCCAGGAGAATATTAGGTTGAGGTTCCTCAACCTCCTGATTCTCCTGTAGTGAGGGGGTTCTGACATATCCCCTTGCACGAAGGTGGGACACATAGTCTCGCAGATTTTGGGCACTGAATGCCCCATGCTCCGGGTGTTCTACCAACCACAGAGCATGCATCCGCCCCATGTATCCCCTTCGCGAAGGGTCGCTGCTCTCATAGCAATGCATCAGGTCATCCCTCAGATCGTCCGTCCACTCAAAGCGTCCTTGTCCGTTGCCATGGTCGTCGTTGGGCTCTCTGTCCTGTTGGGCCCCACCACCTCGCCTTTGACCCCTATCCGAATGGGGTCGGTTGTGGGGGCCCTGACCTCTGTTTGTAGGAACCAGAGTAGGGGGCTTGAGAGGGGGTTAGCCTATACAGCCCACGGCCGACATCGAAAGGGAACAAGAATCTCCCTTCCAGGGTACGCTTTTGCTGTCGGTCCGGTTTTGAACCCTGAGCTCGGATAGGTGGTGGCGCTACTCACCAAAGGCAACCGATGTTATAGTGCCTCTCCTGCCTTATTATTATTATTATTATTATTATTATTATTATTATTATTATTATTATTATTATTATTATTATTATTATTATTATTATTATTATTATTATTATTATTATTATTATTATTATTATTATTATTATTATTATTATTATTATTATTATTATTATTATTATTATTATTATTATTATTATTATTATTATTATTATTATTATTATTATTATTATTATTATTATTATTATTATTATTATTATTATTATTATTATTATTATTATTATTATTATTATTATTATTATTATTATTATTATTATTATTATTATTATTATTATTATTATTATTATTATTATTATTATTATTATTATTATTATTATTATTATTATTATTATTATTATTATTATTATTATTATTATTATTATTATTATTATTATTGCTGTGGGCCATTAGCTCTTCCAATAATCATGAGATACTCATATTCTTTCATAAAGACCACTCGATTTCAGGAAGGAGAGTAAGTTATTTGATGCGTCTTCGTTATTTCCTAATGTTATTTGTATATCAGGAGAAATTATTCCACTTTGGCGTCTTTGGAGGTCATAGTCTGGGCAAGATAGAATATGTTGAACTGTTAAACGAGTACGACATGTCTCACATCTTGGTCTTATCGATCCCGTCAAGAGGTAGAGGTGAGTCAGATTTGTATGTCCTATCCTCATCCTACAGAGTGTTACTTGCTCTCTTCTATGGAGTTCTTTTGAATATAACCATTTTTTTGTTGATGGCTTGATGATTTTCAGTTGCCCATCATATCTACTCCACTGGTCTTGCCACACATCATTGAGTTTTCGTTTAATATATTTTTTGATATCTTCCACAGGAACTGGGATGCCATCGTCGACCTCACCAGTGGTAGCATCTTTCGCTGCAGAGTCTGCTAATTCATTCCCAGATATATTCATGTGGCTAGGAATCCACATTATTGTCACTATTTTATTCACAGATGTCAAATAGGAATATATCTCTAAGATTCTTATAGCCAAGTCATTCGGCGTAAAAAGGTTCTCTAGTGTTTTTATAGCACTCAATGAGTCTGTACATATAAGGCATTTCGTATTATCCTGAAATGAGTAATAAAGCATTGCCTGCCACACTGCGTACAATTCTGCTGTGTATATGCTACACATCGAATCCAGTGTCCAAAGATGTGGAATATTGTTTACTACCAGGGCAGCACCAACACCATCTTCAGTACGTGATCCATCAGTGTAGATAGTGAGGTATCCATTGTACCTTTCCATTTGTTCTAAAAACATCGCCTGATATATTAAAGGAGATGTGTCTTCTTTTCTCCACTCGCTCAAGGATAGGTTGATGTTTGGGACCTTCCTCAGCCAGGGTGCAAGGTTTTCGTCGCAACAATTCTTAAATATATTTATTTCTGGTGGTATTGAATATTTTGTAGTTGTCTCTAAATATCTGATATTTATTGGTCTCGTTGAAGTTGGTCTGTATGTGTTTTCCATATCGGTGAAATGTTGATAGTTCAAGTGGTTTGGCGTAGATTGTACTTTCACAGCATATGTAATAGTATACGCCTCCCTTCGTAACTTCAAAGGTAAAGTGGAAGACTCGGCTAAAATGGCTTCTATCGGACTAGTTCTGAAAGCTCCTGTAGCGAGACGAACTGCATTATTCTGAATTTTGTCCAGAACTTTTAGTTTCGAAGGACGTGCAGATCCATATATAGTGCAACCATACTCGTCGATTTTGGACTGAATAAGTGTTTGGTAAATTCTTAGTAAGATTTCTCTATCAGATCCCCATTTGATACTAGATATACACTTCAAAATATTGATGACTTTTTGGCATTTTGCCTCCAGGTAGTTTATATGTGGTATCCAGTTAAGTTTTTTATCAAAAATAATGCCTAATAATTTTGTCTGTTCTTGAAACGTAATTCGGTTACCTTCTATGTACAAATTGGGGTCTGGATGTTCTGTTCTCAACCTGCAAAAGTGTACACTGTGTGTCTTCTCGGATGAAAACTTGAAACCAGTCATATTTGCAGCTTCTTTTACCCTGTTGATTTCTGTTTGCAGGTTGAGTTCAAGAGTTTCAATTGAGTGATGTCGACTAAAGATGGTAAGGTCATCTACATACAGTACGGACTGAACACTGTCAGAGATGTTGCAAAGTAAATGGTTGATAGCAACTGAAAACAGGGTCACGCTGAGAACGGACCCCTGGGGGATTCCATTTTCCATAGTTCTCTCCGTTGATTCCCAGTTTCCAACTCGCACTGCGAAAAATCGATCAGCAAGAAAAGATGACAATACTTTTGGTAAGTTACCGCGAAAATCCCATTTATATAATTGTTTTATAATAGCATATTTCCACGTCATATCATATGCCTTTTGCAGGTCCAGCATAACAGCAACTAGATGCTGACGTTCTTTGAAGGCTTCTTGGATTTCGATTTCAAACTTACTGAGAGCATCGATGGTGGAACGATTTCGACGACAACCACATTGCCTTTCAGAGAGAAGGCACTTGGATTCTAGTACCCAGGTGAGTCTCAAGTTTATCATTTTTTCAAATAATTTTCCCAAACAGGAGGTTAAAGAAATTGGACGAAAATGTTTTGGATCACATGAGGCCACACTATCTTTTGGGATTGGTACGATGATTGCCTTCTTCCAGTTGTTTGGATATGTGTTAGAAAGCCAAATTCTATTATAGAGTTTGAGGAGATTCTCTTTGCACTCGGGAGGTAGGTGACTCAGCATTCCATACGTGATCGTATCATGTCCCGCGGCACCTTCTTCACAGGTGCCGAGGGCATGTTCCAGTTCTTCTAGCGAGAACATGGCGTTGTAAGGCAGGTCCTCATCTACATTGAAGTTTAAAATTTCTCTTTCTTGTTGTACTTTCAGGGTTTGAAATTGTCTATCATAGTTCGTTGAACTGCAGACAGATTGAAAGTGATCAGCAAAAGCCTCACTTATATCAGGAATATTGTCAATCACCTGATCATTGATTTTTAGTGCCTCTGGAGTGATGAGTTTATTTTTTCCTGATATAGTTTTGATTTTTCGCCATACCTCAGATGTGGGGGTGTCTACGGTCATGGATGAGACATAATGCTCCCAAGAACTCCTCTTAGCTTCCTTGATCATCAGTTTAGCATGGGCTCTGGCTTTCTTGAACATAATTAGGTTGGAATCAGTAGGGTATCTTCGAAATTTATTCAGAGCTTTTTTCCTGGCAGATACAGCTTCACGAATGTTTTCGTTCCACCAAGGAACTTCCTTGGATGATTTTTTTGTTGTAGATTTTGGAATATTCTCTTCTGCAGCTAGTAGAATAGCTTTAGTAATATTATCAACCGCCTCTTCGATATCAACAAAATCATTTGGGTTGGGTATAGATACACAGCCGTAGAATGCATCCCAGTTTGCTTTATTGGTTAACCATCTTTTCACGGTTGAAAACTCGCGGCGAGGTGTGTCTATTCCAATCAAAATGGGAAAATGGTCACTGGAGTGCAGATCATCTTTGGGTTCCCATGTGAATCGTGGAGCTATATTTGGTGATACAAAAGTTAGATCTATAGCGGAAAAAGAGTTGGATCTCGAGTTGAAGTAAGTTGGTTTGCCATTGTTCAGTAGGCATATATTCTCTTCATCCATGATTGTTTCAACCCGTCTGCCACACGTATCCCTCGCCCGGGAGCCCCAAAGTTGGGAGTGCGCATTGAAATCTCCTACAATTATGTATGGTTCTGGGAGTTGATTCAAGACGTTCTTAATTTCATGCAGAGTCCAATGGGAATTTGGGAGATATATGTTGCAGATCGTGAGTTTCAGTGGTATCTCAATTTGGATGGCTACCACTTGCAAGTTGGAATTTATCAAAGTTCGCTTCGCAGGGATCGAATCTTTGACAAAGATGGCAACTCCTCCTCTTGCTCTGCCATCTGGTTGAACATCTTTCCGGAAACATTGGAAGTTTCTCAGAGAGAAACGCTCATCTGGTTTAAGGTGAGTTTCCTGTATGGCTAAGATGATGGGTGATATGTTGCTCCTGATAGCTTGTAACTCTGGTAGGTGTAATCTGATTCCATTACAATTCCATTGTATTATGTTTGTACAGTCTTCTGTACTAGTCATATTTGTTTATAAAAATGGATTCGAAATATGAATATAAATAAAATATATATATAAATAAAATGTCTATAAATAAAATAAAATTAATACTAATATCACAGTGATCCTGTCTCCTGAGGCAGAGGTGTCTCAGGAGGACGAAGGTTTTCTACGTTGGCCTTGCGTGATTTTCCTCTTGGCCAGCCTTTTTTATTTTTTTTCTTATGACTGGCTTGGCTACTTAAAGATTCCTCATCCGAGGAATCTGTTCGTTGACGTTTTGACATCTGTGAGCAAGATTGGCTATCAGATGCAAGGAAATCAGAAGTTATGGAGGCAGCTTGAGAAGGTCGGGTTTGAGGAATGTTGAAATTTTTTTGTAAGGCGCTTATCAGAAGTGGGACTAGCTCTTTGACCAGTTCTTGTGGATCAATTGCTGATGGGATCGTTGTCATACGGGGACTGTTAAGTGCTTGAGAATATGATGTATTTGGTTTCGGGGTTCTTATGATGACCTTTTGCTTCGCTTCTAAATATGGTAAATTTTCCTTTATTTTGATTTCTTGGATAGCTACTTCTTGTTTGTACACTGGACAATCTCTCGATCTCGCGGAATGCGAGCCATTGCAATTAATACAGCTAATTGGCTGCTCACAAGGCTTGCCGACATGAAGAGGTTTACCACAGATACAAGCTTGTTCTTTTGTACACCTCACTGCTGCATGACCGAAAAGTTGGCAGCGGAAACATCTCAATGGTGCTGGGATATATGGACGGATTTTCAATAAATAAAACGCGATCTTGATTTCTTGGGGTAGTTTCGGTGTATTGAAAGTCAGAATATGGCTAGCGGTATCACATAGCACACCATTTTTTTTGGTTTTTATTCTTTTGACCTCTATAACACCCTGATCTTCTAATTCCTTCAATATTTCATCCTCCGTGCAATTCAACAGGTCTCTACATGTTATAACACCACGTGACTGGTTAAGTTTGGAGTGAGGTATCACTTCTACTTCTTTGTCTATAATCATCTTCAATTTAACTAGTTCTCTAGATTGAGCAGCCGAGCAGGTTTCAATCAACAGACCTTCTCTAATTTTTTTCATACTCTTGACTTGACCAACTTTTCCGTAAATGAATTTATTCAAAAAGAAGGGATTCGTTTTCGCGAAATCACCTTCTTTACCCTTAACGATCAAGAACCGGGGCAATGCCACCGTCTCCTGATTCGCATTTTTGTTACCACTCATTTGGGATGGTGGTGATCCCGAATTTTTTTTAGAAGTGTCAGGATTAGTCATCTGATTCCCACGAGTAGGGCAGAAAAAAAATGTCCATCGTAGCAGTGCTCCCATACTACGATAAGGCTACATACTCCGGGAGGTCGCCAGGTATCTCGAAGGCACCGTTCTTGACCACGTCCGTGTGGCCACGCATTCCTCAGCACGGTAGCTAACACCTTGAATTCCGGCTTTTTTTTTTAATGGTGAGCTCCATCCATAAAAGAAGAGGTTTTGAAAATTGAAAGAGACACCTGTACCCTCGGATACCCTAATAGCCACCAGGTGTCGGAAAAATAAGAATTGGTCAAGAGGAACCGATAGGAAAGATGAAAGTAGGAATATCACCCCAGACAAGTTGAAGAAAGGTGAGTATTCAGCTAGGGTGCCTCGGGTTTGCCACTCCCGTACTCACAAGTTGTGAGCCCCTGAGGGGATTTTTATTATTATTATTATTATTATTATTATTATTATTATTATTATTATTATTATTATTATTATTATTATTATTATTATTATTATTATTATTATTATTATTATTATTATTATTATTATTATTTGAAAATTTGAATTTAATCAATTCCAGTCACGACTCTGCGGTCTCCGACACCACACAGAGTCGAGCTGGAGAAAAACCAGTGACCACTCCCCACGCCGTGAGGTAAGTGATCACTGGGACCGAGAATCGTGTGCCCTGAGTAAACGCAATGATCCCAGGATGACGGCCTTCTGCATGGCTCCAGCTAAAACGCTTGCCTTTTGTCGGCAAGCTGGAATTTTCTGGAGTTCTGAGAGCAGCGTATGTCGTGTACCACCAAGAGAGCCTATAATCAGGATGACTAGTTCGACAGAATGGTCTGGATAAAGTCTGCGGAGTTCGTAGAGAAGATCTCTATATTTCGTCCGTTTTTCCTCCTCCTTCAAAACGATGTTCGGTTCGGCTGGTGCCGAGAATTCGATCACGAACATCGTTTTGGTTTGATGGTCGAGGAGGACTACATCAGGCTTATTAGCTTGTATCTGCCTGAGGGTGGGGAATGAGAAGTTCCAATAAATTCGGCACCTCTCATTCTCCACAACGGACTCAATATCCCCCGGAGCATAAGGCAGCACTGGAGTTTCATCAATACCGTACGTGTGTCTAAGATGGTAATAGAGCACACGTAATGCCGCATTATGTCTATGGATATAGGCCGAAACTGCATACACCGTGCATGCTGAAAGCAGGTGCATCAGCGTTTCCGGCGCCCTACGGCAGGCCCTGCATCTTACATCAGGGACCTCTATACCCATGACTCGGCTTCGGTAATGTAGGGTATTGAAAACTCCATCCTGGCATGCCATGATGAACCCCTCTGTTTCCGATTTGAGCCCGCCTGACCTTAGGAATGCGAAGGTCAGCTCTTTGGATAAACCCCTGTCTTCAATGTTGTTGAAGAAAACAGAATGTAGAGGTTTATCCATGTGAAGCTGCAGAGTTTTTTTAACTTCTGCAGCTTTGATGCGGGCTTTCCTCCGAGCGTGGTCGAGCTCAGTGACTGAGTCACGGGCTTCACGCTCGGAATCGAAAATCAGAGAGAGCTCATCGGCTGCTCGATGTGCTGCCTTGAATAGGAATGCTCCTACTCCTGCATTCTCATGGCTTTTGACCATTTGCAGGAGGGGGTCCGAACTCCTGATGACCTTGCAGGCATTATCCAGAACCATTCTGTTATGGAGATACTCCAAACTTAAGAGTCCACGGCCTCCCTGATCTCTTGGGAGATATAACCGTGGAACGGACGAAGTTGGATGAAGGCTCCTATTAAGGTGCATCATCTTGCGAGTACTAACGTCAAGTTGGCGCAGCTCAGCTAGTGTCCACTTGAATACTCCAAAGGAGTATAGTAGTATCGGAACAGCAAGCATGTTAGTAGCAGCGACTTTATTCTTTCCAGACAGTTCTGAAGACCAGATCTGTCGAAGTCGCTGCCGATACTTGCTGCGGAGAGCGTCTTTCACCATTTGTGTTTCCTGGATGTGGCTTTCCTCCACACCCAGGTAGGTGTACGTCTCTCCGGCATCCAAGTGGTGTAGGATGCTTCGGTCCACTAGCTGCGCGTCCTTGTCGTAGTCCTCGCATCGTCCTCTCTTAAGATGAACCAGTGCACATTTGTCCATCCCGAATTCCATCCCAATAGCCTGTGTATACTCCTGTACCACCCTGAGGGATTGGTCTAAGTCCCTCTCACCGGAAGCATAGAGTTTAAGGTCATCCACATAGAATAAGTGGGTGACCTTATGCCTCCGTTGACTGGGTGGTCCGCAGTAGTAGCCCTTGGTTCTTCTGAGCTCAACGGATAACGGCAACAATGAGATGCAAAATAAGAGAGGGCTGAGGGAGTCTCCCTGGAAAACCCCTCTCTTGATGATGACCGGCTCTGTCTGAACTTTCGCATTCCCCGATGTTATGGTGAAGCGAGTCCGCCAGAGCGGCATCAGTTGTTCAATGCATCTCACTATCGGATCGGGTACCGAAAGGCACTTGAGCAAGTACACGAGTAATTCGTGCGACGTTGTATCAAATGCCTTTCGATAATCGATCCAGGCCATAGAGAGGTTTCGCTTGTACTGCACGGAGTCCTGCGTTATAGATCTATCTATCAGCAGGTTCTCCTTGCAGCCAGCGACACCCCTCTTCGACCCTCGTTGCTCATATATCCGCTGATAAACCGGGTCTACCACTAGGAGCATACGCATGTACAAGATGCGTGTAAACAGCTTGTAGCATGCGTTTAAACAGGTTATTGGTCTGTAATTCTTCGGGTTGGACAAATCTCCTTTCTTGGGGAGAAGCACGGTTCGCCCCTCGATAAACCACTCCGGAATTTGCTGCTCTCCATTTAGCCAGAGATTGAATATTCTGGCTAAATGGTGGTGGGTAGTGGATAACTTTTTCCACCAAAAGTTATTGATCCCATCAGGACCTGGAGCAGCAAAGTTCTTAGAACCCGTTAGGGCTCTCCGAACCTCCTCGGTGGTAATCGATTGACGCAGCAATTCGGGCTCAGGCTCTCGGAACCTTTCACAAAAGGCTCCGAACTGCGTCAGGGCTGGAGTATCTCTTATTATTATTATTATTATTATTATTATTATTATTATTATTATTATTATTATTATTATTATTATTATTATTATTATTATTATTATTATTATTATTATTATTATTATTATTATTATTATTATTATTATTATTATTATTATTATTATTATTATTATTATTATTATTATTATTATTATTATTATTATTATTATTATTATTATTATTATTATTATTATTATTATTATTATTATTATTATTATTATTATTATTATTATTATTATTATTATTATTATTATTATTATTATTATTATTATTATTATTATTATTATTATTATTATTATTATTATTATTATTATTATTATTATTATTATTATTATTATTATTATTATTATTATTATTATTATTATTATTATTATTATTATTATTATTATTATTATTATTATTATTATTATTATTATTATTATTATTATTATTATTATTATTATTATTATTATTATTATTATTATTATTATTATTATTATTATTATTATTATTATTATTATTATTATTATTATTATTATTATTATTATTATTATTATTATTATTATTATTATTATTATTATTATTATTATTATTATTATTATTATTATTATTATTATTATTATTATTATTATTATTATTATTATTATTATTATTATTATTATTATTATTATTATTATTATTATTATTATTATTATTATTATTATTATTATTATTATTATTATTATTATTATTATTATTATTATTATTATTATTATTATTATTATTATTATTATTATTATTATTATTATTATTATTATTATTATTATTATTATTATTATTATTATTATTATTATTATTATTATTATTATTATTATTATTATTATTATTATTATTATTATTATTATTATTATTATTATTATTATTATTATTATTATTATTATTATTATTATTATTATTATTATTATTATTATTATTATTATTATTATTATTATTATTATTATTATTATTATTATTATTATTATTATTATTATTATTATTATTATTATTATTATTATTATTATTATTATTATTATTATTATTATTATTATTATTATTATTATTATTATTATTATTATTATTATTATTATTATTATTATTATTATTATTATTATTATTATTATTATTATTATTATTATTATTATTATTATTATTATTATTATTATTATTATTATTATTATTATTATTATTATTATTATTATTATTATTATTATTATTATTATTATTATTATTATTATTATTATTATTATTATTATTATTATTATTATTATTATTATTATTATTATTATTATTATTATTATTATTATTATTATTATTATTATTATTATTATTATTATTATTATTATTATTATTATTATTATTATTATTATTATTATTATTATTATTATTATTATTATTATTATTATTATTATTATTATTATTATTATTATTATTATTATTATTATTATTATTATTATTATTATTATTTGAATGATTAAATTCAATCTATTCCAGTCACGACTCTGCGGCCTCCGAAACCACGCAGAGTCGAGCTGGAGGAAAACCAGTGACCACTCTCCACGCCGTGGGGTAAGTGATCACTGGGACCGGATATCGTGTGCCCTTAGTAGACGCAATGATCCAAGTATGACGGCCTTCTGCATTGCCCTAGCCAAAACGTGTGCTTTCTGACGGCAAACTGGCATTTTTTGCAATTCTGAGAGCAGCGTTTTTCTCGTACCACCGAGGGAGCCTATAATCAATATGACTAGTTCGACAGAATGGTCTGGATAAAGTCTGCGGAGTTCGAAGAGAAGATCTCTATATTTTGTCCGTTTTTCCTCCTCCTTCAAAACGATGTTCGGTTCGGCTGGTGCCGAGAATTCGATCACGAACATCGCTTTGGTTTGATGGTCGAGGAGGACTACATCAGGCTTATTGGCTTGTATCTGCCTGACGGTGGGGAATGAGAAGTTCCAATAAATTCGACACCTCTCATTCTCCACAACGGACTCAATAGCCCCCGGAGCATAAGGCAGCACTGGAGCTTCATCAATACCGTACGAGTGCCTCAGATGGTAATAGAGCACTCGTAATGCCGCATTATGTCTATGGATATAGGCCGAAACTGCATACACCGTGCATGCTGAAAGCAGGTGCATCAGCGTTTCCGGCGCCCTACGGCAGGCCCTGCATCTTACATCAGGGACCTCTATACCCATGACTCGGCTTCGGTAATGTAAGGTATTGAAAACTCCATCCTGGCATGCCATGATGAACCCTTCTGTTTCCGATTTAAGCCCGCCTGACCTTAGGAATGCAAAGGTCAGCTCTTTGGATAAACCCCTGTCTTCAATGTTGTTGAAGAAGACAGAATGTAGAGGTTTATCCATGTGAAGTTGCAGAGTTTTGTCAACTTCTGCAGCTTTTATGCGGGCTTTTCTCCGAGCGTGGTCGAGCTCAGTCACTGAGTCGCGGGATCCACGCTCGGACTCGAAAATCAGAGAGAGTTCATCGGCTGCTCGATGTGCTGCCTTGAAGAGGAATGCTCCTACTCCTGCATTCTCATGGCTCTTGACCATCTGCAGGAGGGGATCCGAACTCCTGATGACTTTGCAGGCGTTATCCAGAACCATTCTGTTATGGAGATACTCCAAACTTAAGAGTCCACGGCCTCCCTGATCTCTTGGGAGATATAGCCGTGGAACGGACGAAGTTGGATGAAGGCTCCTATTAAGGTGCATCATCTTGCGAGTACTTACGTCAAGTTGGCGCAGCTCAGCTAGTGTCCACTTAAATACTCCAAAGGAGTATAGTAGGATCGGAACAGCAAGCATGTTAGTAGCAGCGACTTTATTCTTTCCTGACAGTTCTGAAGACCAGATCTGTCGAAGTCGCTGCCGATACTTGCTGCGGAGAGCGTCTTTCACCAGTCGTGTTTCCTGGATGTGGCTTTCCTCCACACCCAGGTAGGTGTACGTCTCTCCGGCATCCAGGTGGTGTAGGATGCTTCCGTCCACTAGCTGCGCGTCCTTGTCATAGTCCTCGCATCGTCCTCTCTTAAGATGAACCAGTGCACATTTGTCCATCCCGAATTCCATCCCGATCGCCTGTGTATACTCCTGTACCACCCTGAGGGATTGGTCTAAGTCCCTCTCACCGGAAGCATAGAGTTTAAGGTCATCCACATAGAATAAGTGAGTGACCTTATGCCTCCGTTGACTGGGTGGTCCGCAGTAGTAGCCCTTGGTTTTCCTGAGCTCAACGGATAAAGGCAACAGTGAGATACAAAATAAGAGAGGGCTGAGGGAGTCTCCCTGGAAAACCCCCCTCTTGATGATAACCGGCTCTGTCTGGACTTTCGCATTACCCGATGTTATAGTAAAGCGAGTCTTCCAGAGCGGCATCAGTTGTTCTACGCATCTCACTATCGGATCGGGTACCGAAAGGCACTTGAGCAGGTACACGAGTAACTCGTGGGACGTTGTATCAAATGCCTTTCGATAATCGATCCAGGCCATAGAGAGATTCCGCTTGTACTGCACGGAGTCTTGCGTGATAGATCTGTCTATCAGAAGGTTCTCCTTGCAGCCAGCGACACCTCTCTTTTCGGGTAGGACAAATCTCCTTTCTTGGGGAGAAGCACGGTTCGCCCCTCGACAAACCACTCCGGAATTTGCTGCTCTCCATTTAGCCAATGATTGAATATTCTGGCTAAATGGTGGTGGGTAGTGGGTAACTTTTTCCACCAAAAGTTATTGATCCCATCAGGACCTGGAGCAGCAAAGTTCTTAGAACCCGTTAGGGCTCTTCGAACCTCCTCGGTGGTTATCGATTGACGCAGCAATTCGGGCTCAGGCTCACGGAACCTTCTTCTATAGGAACGAATGAATTGTTGTTCAACAATGAAAATTGATGGATTCAGACAGATACAGCCTCAATCTTGTGTCACATTAGGTTATAGATATCGGAAACCGTGGCTTTCACTACGTGCATGCCTAACCTCTGAATTATTGCCTAAAATGAAATTGTTTGCACATCGTTCGAAGAAAAATAATGATGATTGAGGGCAGTCTGATGATGTAACGTAAGAAAATAGTTTACTTTTGATTAGGCTTTTCAGTAAATCAAAATGGCACTTGCCGTCAACGTGTTGACTCTTGACTATCTCACATTACTTTTTTCACGAAATATTCGTTTTCAATATTCGACAGAAAAACTGAAAAACAACATTTTTTTTTCATGACAATGTCTTTACGCAAACAAGTAATTAATGAAATGGTCGGAAAAACTGACAGTTGAAGTTTCCTGAGCCCCTTTGTAGGATTGTGTAACAATTTTCAAGTACTTTTAGCTTCCATGAAAACACCACAAAATGATTCAACCGTTATAACAAACCAAAAAGTAAAAACAAACACGATATTCAAATAAAGTACTTAGCGCCTTGATTTGTGTTCATATATCATAATACTAATATCTTAATTCAAGCAAAATTTGTGAATCCAAGACTTGGATTAGAAATGCATTCTGTTTGAATTTTCGAGTCGTGGGCTACGCACATATTGGTGAAAGTTGAAATGTTCGTAAAAAAATTGAATATAATTTTTATTCTCTATAAATACAGCGGCGGGAAAAAATTTGAAAATGATATATATTTTGTTTCAACATGATATTATCAAGTGATAAAAATTATTAATACTAAAGAACTTGCCACATGTCCTCATTATCAAGACATTCTTCTGTATATATACCAAATCTACCAGAAAATACTGAAAATACTTTACCAGTTCTTGAAAATATGCCAGAAAGACAGTTTCGTTGGCATCTTTTGACATAACATTTCTCTGTGTCAGCCACTTCAGATATAAGTTGTATTCTTTTTGATATAGGGCATCACTTTTCGATGGAAGTAATGATTGTCTTGCTTTTTCCGCTTTTTTTATAATATCCTCCATTATATCAGAAAAAGATCGTCGATTTGTGGTAAAAAATAAACACGTTTTTAACGGAAAAACATTGATTGATGAAGAAAGTTTGCTTATAAACATGTAACATAGCGACAACCTAGCAACAACCAACAATGCTACAATCAACGCTACCTAATTCAAATATACCAGAAAGGTTATGAATTTAAACATTTATTGCGTTCTAAATATGGACATATTGTTATGAAAATCGGTCAAAAATAAAATTATCTATGTACCACGGGAATTATAGAGCCTTAATAATCTCTGGCAATTGCTGTCCCTCGGGCCAGAGGCCCTCGGGACGCAAACTTTGCCATCGGTAATTAAGGCCCTCATAATTCCCTTAATACATAAATAACTATTACTGCTTGCCATAAGCCGTCATTATCGAAGCACCGTACCTATACCCTCCCATCAGAAGATCAATCAGCTCATACAGGTGCACTCATAAAAATATAAATTGATTTCATATTTACCTCAAGCATAAATTATATCACTCTCAAACCCTGTTATATAAGGGTCCGGTTTATCCATGTTGAACTTATCGATCAGCTCTTTTCGAACCACGTTTATTTGACTACCAGTATCTTAATAATAACCTTTACATGTAATATACTTTAATAAGTACATCAATATAGTAACAACCATTCAGAACTTGCCTTTGTATTGTCTGAAATATCAATGCTTTCAAATAATAGCTTTCCTCTTTTGTGCGATCCCATCATTTTCTTGTTTCCTGCATGTATTAGACCACGGCTAACTGCACGTTTTTGTTTGAGATTCTTATAATCCTTTTCGACGCAGTTGTCACTACCTATTACTCATTATTGATTCCACACTTTTCTACTAAAGACACGTGGAAATATCCTACTTCTGAATGATAATTTCTTGTCAAATTGGTGTCAGTCGTTATTTCGCTGCTATGATAGATCAACTGCATTCATCAAAACCATACCTTCCAAGATTTTCACACAACAATGTTTTGATTTTTTCCGGCCTACTTCGGGAAGTACGTACTTCCCGGACTAGGCCGGAAAAATGCTATAGTTCCTCAAAGAAAAAGCGTCCGGGACGTAGGTTCTTCCTGGACGGTTGCCGAAATAAGATATTTTTTGAATCTATTTTGTATTGATTCTAACATTTTTTTCATGTTTTGTAGTGTTGGATTCCATAACAGTACAAGCATATTCTATCTAACTTCGAACAATTGTAATTAATAGGTGTTTAATAATATTCGTATCTGTGAATTCTTGTGTACTTCGTTTCAGGAAGTCGAACAACTTATTAGCTCTATTAACAATATTCTGGAAGTGTAGATTGTGCTTGATGTCATTTTGAACTGTCAAACCAACGTCACATATTTCGATTACTTGTTCTAAAATAGTTTTCTGAATAGGTAGTATAAATTAAATCGTGTCTAGTTTTGTGACGAGAAAACGTTATGACTTTACAGTTAGATAGGTTGAATAATAATTCATTTTCCAATGACTAATTCGATATGCGATTTCAAATCATTTTCCTATATATCTTCATCATCAGCATACAATAAGCAGTTAGATGAAATACGGTTCGGAAGATCATTGATGAATATTGAAAGAAGTAATGGACCCAGATTTGAACCTTTTGGTACACCTGAGCCTGCTAAAAATAAATAAGATTCCTCACACTCATATGCAACATGTTGATTTCGTGTCTTCAATTGAAATTTAAAAAATCAATCAGTGATTACCCAGTCCGTGAAATTTCAATTTAGCCAATAACATATCACGACTGACCTTGTTGAAATCCGTTGTGAATGCAATCAACTTCGACTTCTGCATCGATGCTTTCGGTCACTTTCGTACTATGAATTCACGTTGATCAGCCGAAATATACCTAACTTTTGAAGAAGATGAAGTTTCTCGTGAATAACGAATTTAAAAATGTTTGTAATACAATTCAGTACTGCCATCGGACGATCATTATTTATTTCATTTCTTGCAACTTATTTGAAAATCGGTGTTATTCTAGTCTGTCTGAACTGATTTGGAAATACACCACTTTTCAATGAATTGTTATAAATTATCAAGAGTGGGTATGCTGAACAATCTTCAAAATGCTTTAAAAATGTAGCTTACAGTATTATCAGGCCCAGGTAATCTTTTTATAATGTTTAGCTAGAAGCTGTGTTCAAACATCAATCCCTATTCAATTGAGAATACTGTGCGTACTCAATTTTTGTTTATGATATGGTTTGGAGATACCACCCAAACGCATATTTTATTAGCCTTCTGAGTTTTTCATAATTGAATGCTATCCTGAAGGTCTATATACTGCATGGTTTATTTCAAGAGTAAGTTTCCATATGAACATAGCAACCGCTCCATTTCTGAGACGCAGTCTTCAAACAATATCTCCGAAATCACTATTCTGGAAAATATATTTTTATGCATAAGTAGGTACTTTGCAAGTACCTTAGTATACTGAAAAACATAAATAAAAAAAACAAATCGGTTTTGGAGGAAATCAGATTGTTCAGTTGTATAAATTGTGCTGATAAAAAGATGGAGTAGTTTTGAGCAGAGAATAACATAATAATATGCGTGAAAGCTCCGTTTTTCTTTGGGATGCCGTATTTCCAGAACTGTAGATGAGACCGCCAAAAACGTAATTCGAATTTTATGGAGGCCAAATTAAGTTCCGCTAAACAGCTTTTCAATACAAGGGAAAGCCAGATAACTCGATAAGTATATATTCACCATAGATTATTCACCTATCGTTTTAGTACCTAACATTTCCATTTCGTCTAAGCGAAAATGCTACGCCCCTGACTTTTTTCAAATCGATTGTTCATGATGATTTTTCATGTCGTATCCTGAATTTTTTTAATTTTATTTGAATGAGAACAATGGTAATACAATAACGAATTTTTGTAAGATTATCAGAGATTTTTTTTTTCACTACAATTCATATGCTTATTCAATAATAAACCGTCATGCTTCATGCAATAAAAAATTATGTATCTTTTTTAATCATTATTACTTTGTTAGTGGAATATTCTAGTACAGTTAGTTGGTTTTCTTATAAAAATTATACTAGTTTATTTCCATCCTTAGGACTTTCTTGCCAGAATATGAAAATGAACTCGTACAATTTTTAGATGGATCGCTTTTTTGCATAATCATCGGAATTTGTATGCACATGTGCAATTATAACAGAAATGCAAGATGATAAAAATATTTTATAAATTGCGTTAGGTACCGTTAGTACCGGTACGGTACGGTTTGACATGTAATAAATGTCAAAAACAGAATTAAACAGCAAATAATATTCCACTAAGTATGTCGAGATTTGGAAATATTTTATCCCTCCACTTATTCAAGTTTGATTGAATTGAGTTTTCTATTCATGGAATTGTCTCACCTACAACATGAGCTCAGAGTTAGCAGGATATTTTTTACGGTAGGTTTCTTATACTTACATTTATATAGTTAATTTAACTCGATCTGTCCTGACAAAATCACGGAAACGTATAGCTCTAACTCTCGTTAAATTGTCAATAGAAGTAAGTATCTGAAAACAACCACAAAAAATATCTGGCTGAATCTGAGCTCTTGTGGTATTGCCCCCAATAATTGTTTCGGAAACATCAACAAATAATAATTATAACTTTCTGCGTGTTGAGCCAATTTGCCCTTCTTCAAGAAACAGTATACCCTTTATTAAAATATATACAGTGTTTTTTATTAAATATTTATTATTTATAATATCTTCAACAATCTTCCAGATATATTGAACAAAAATTCATGATTCTTTTTACCACATTAAAATATAAGAATATAATATCAATTCACTTCAAGAATCGACACCTAGATATTTAGAGGTTTAGTTTTGTATTTTTGCAATGAGTAATCGGATCAAGAATATCTTGATAAATGAAGGAGGAAAGAATAATTGTTCGCATAATATTATATTTTGTATCTAATCGTGAAAGCAATACCTACATCCTACATTTCCAGACGACAATGTAAACTATAAACATGTATTGGAATCTGGGTATGTATTTTTACTACGTGGTACCTTCACATTGAGGAAATTATCACTTGTCACTCACACTATTTGATTATGCTTATGAGTTATTGGGAGACAAATAATTCACCCCATGAGTTGTGCATTAGAAAAATTCGGATGGTCATAATTATAGATTAATAAAAAAAATTGGCTTTTGCATCCGATAAATCCGTTTATCGTTGCATGCTCTGACTTCAGCACCAATATGAATTCATGTGTTAGATATCATCATTCTGCCTGAATATTCACAATCGCTGGTGATTGAGTTTAACTTTGTAGGTAATAACCTCTTTATAGACAACATTTCATCTTCATAGTTCTCTGTGATTGTGATAATAATGATTTTTACCTGGGTCGATCGGAGTTAAGAAAATGCTATAAGCAGGTTAATCCTCGTTTATCTCCACGCTTTCACCCTGGTTTTATGATTGTGGCCTCCGTTGAATGCCGTGCATGAAAAATAGCAAATTTATTCTCATTTGGATATATATGTAAAGAAGTTATTCACAACATATTCAATCTGAAGAACTTATAATTGAACAAAAATTGTTTATTCAGTTAATGGAATACAAATTCTTCAATTCGAAACATTTTCAATAAGAAAAATTCAATAGGTGGAAAAAATATCTAACAAAATGACTTTCTGCACCCTAAACGATTTGTAAATAATTTATTGTATGTGGAAAAGTACTGTTAAAGATAGCTATCACTGACTAGTATTTTTATAGTGATATCAATCAATGATATTATATATTGAGAAAATAATAAGTATGGATATTCAAAATTTGTCAATATGTGTAGCTCTGCGACGAAAAATAATTTACTATCCTTCCCCACTTTCGGGAATTGAAACATTTTTTTATCATTTAACAAATAACAAATTGAATTATCCAAAATACTTGATTCAAGGTGGGACTAATCCAGTCGTCCTTGACACTGGCAACCCTCCGAACCCTAAAAAGGACGCCATATGCCCTTCGTTTCTGGGCTTTTGGCGTCCTCTTCAGGCACCTTCAAATCGGGCGCCACAGCTGCTGCTGCCCCGTCTTCCGGGACCACCTGGATTGGTAAAATGGGCTCTGCTGGATGAGCGGCAATTTCCACTTCTCCCTCATGGATGTTGCCTGGAACAAAAAAATATTAATCATCACTATTGATTTCTCCAACTGATGCATTATCAGAATTTTTTCACCTTGTTAATAGATTGTGAAATCATTGAATAACTTTAAACGGGGTTAGGTGAATTGGGTTGTATACTTTTTTCCAAAAATTATATGGGACTCCAGAAAATACGTCGATATTTTTTTGAAATTTTCATTGTCAATGGTTTTTCCAAAATCGGCATTCAAAAATCGAGAATTCTCCATCTGTTTCCAAAATTATGACGTCACCCAGTAGGTTGGTTTAGGTTCTGTTACATTAATCGAAGTGGAAGAAGAATTGACAATATCTATCATCTTTGAAAGTTAACGGTAAAAAAATACTGGGCGATTTAAATTCTACTGATAGTATATTCGATTAAGGATTTCATTTTATTGTTCAGCGTATCATAATCTTCAACGACCACTATTTTCAAAAAAATCAAGCATTCGAAGACTTGTTCTTCATGTAGCAACACCAATGTGGATTCACTAAAGATTTTTGTTACCACTGCAAGAGGTAATATGAGACAACGTTGGTGTTTTGCAGTAGGACAACACATATTATCACCTACATCTGCAGTTAATTATTGTGCTGTGAAGATAATTTTGATGTAAGTTCCAATTCATGTCAGCAAATCAAAAGTGGAATCTTTTACAGGTCTCAAAGTAGTGGGTAAAGTGATAAACATCTTATACAAAAATTTGAGCGAATGCATAAGCATAATTAATCTTATAATAATAACTTTAATTAAGAGAAGATTCTTACCTGGGTCGACAGGTGGAGTTAAATAAAATGCTATCAGCAGATTCCTCCTCTTTTGCCTCCACAGCTTCACTCTGCAGTTGTGCTGCCTCCGGAAAATGCCGTGCAGGCTGGGAGTTTCCATCAGCAATTTTCCGATATCTGTGAAGACAAATAATGTTAGGGTGCTGAACAACTGTTATTAGGTGGGGAAAGATTCAATGTGCAGAATAGAGATTATAAAGGAGAAGGAGCAAATATGGAATATGTATGTATTATGGAATCGTGAAGTTTTAATTGAACAAAGGACAATTTATATAAACTTTCTGAAACGTCTACAGCATTTTTTGTGGAATATTTTGAAAATCTATATGAATTGATCTTTCCGATGAAATGAGTACTCAATAATTCAACAATTGTGTAACAAAATATAACCCAAAACTTTGTTCATGTGGAGGTTGGTGATGGAAATACATAATACTATTATTAAATCTAAGCAGACGAATTTTATTTCTGAATTTTGTTCACGAAAACGTCATTATTGAAGTAAAAAATAGATTGTGTTGTGAAATGCATATTATTTTAGGTGTGACAGCGCGATTTAATCTCAAATTCGAACCACCTTAAGACTCTCATGTTCCCACCAAGAGAGTGATTCAAACCTCACTGATTTCAAACGAAACAAAAATAGGTACTCACTTTCATTTTCGACGGACATGGCTGCTGTTGAGTTTTTCGTTATTTTTTCCATATTTTCCACTTGCATTTTCACTTGCCACAGTCTTCCCAAGAATGAACTATCACCAGGAATGAAAAGGTTCAAATGAAGAAATAATTCAATGTACACCCCTATTTATGCACTTACTGCAAATCTATGAACGCACTCCCATTTAATGTCCTCAGTTATTAGTTATGATACCTCTTTCCTGTTCTATTTGATCCGGATCATCATAATCCTATTACTGTCATAATATCATAAACAATGACCGAAGTAGACCAAATGATATCCCATGGACCATAGGTACCTACCTGTACCAACCTTTACATGGTTATTTAAACACCTATTCTTGAAAAAAAATGCTGAATGATGTTTCGTTTTTGGAATAGAGTGAAAAGTAATTCCTAAGCATAATCAATTGCCTCATTATATCAATCATTTACTCGAAAACATATTTGTGCAATAAGTAAAATATTTCATTACATTGATCGAACTATACAATGTCATCTCATGTGAATATTCAACTCGTTAGTGAAATACCAAAATATATAATTGATTCGATTAATCTGATCAATCTATTTGAAATTTCTTGTACCTTGCTTGTATATTCCAGCAACGGCTTCGGTTGTTATTAATAAAACATCGATACCAGTTCATAGTGTTTTTCAAACCAACATCATCAGATACCTATACTCTATTCCTCGGCATAATATTGTTCAGTAAAGCCCGTTTATTTGGTTGTGAAGAAACATTATGATTTTCTAGTCGCAAGGACTTGTCGTGATCAACACAGAATTTATTGAAAACATTAGACACATATCTATGTAACAGGATCGTGAAGCGTGAACCTCACAATGAAATGATAATCATGAGAGTGTTTGTTTGAGTGAAAACGAATATTTTTATGCTTGTCACAAGCAACTTGGCCTGTTACAATTTCACTCCCTACCCTAATCCTGTGAAACCCAAACCAAAACTATACCCAGTTATTTTCCACTAATATTTCCGTCAAATGTTATGATTTATTCAAAGACTGATCGATTATACCAATATTTGTGATATTGATAAGTAATCTTTAATTGAATCATTTTTAACTCTGCATGCACCTTTGCTATTTTTTCATTGCTATGGCATTTATTTGGAATGAAGTTTACGTGGAAAAAACCTGATTCGACTCTAGATGTATAAAAAATTAATATCATTGCTTATGAAATATATATTTTTTTATACGATTTTAGCTTTCTATACTTTCAACGAATATAACAACAAGCATCGATTTCTATGCCGATTCTGATATTACCAGCATGAAAAACAATGTTTCAAGAAATTCTCAATCTAATCAACCATCATATCAGGTATGGGTATATCTATAATAAATCCATCAATAATTTAGAAAAAACTCAGGTAAGTCGTAAGAGGGTATCGTGGAATTCCGTTCAGAATAATAAATATATATCCTGGATTGTTTTATGAAGAATGCAATGTTGAGTATGAAAATAAATGATTTTTATTACCATCTGAAAGTATTCATCATCAGCTTAGGACGAACTCGATAACATTCCGGGTTTCTCTGTGAAATTATGAATCTGAAGAATAATGAACTTTTTTTTATATGAATGGTGAGTATATTTTTCCACTGCCCTGTAGGACCCAGTATTTTTTTCTGAATCTAATGATCATGGATGAAATTTAGTGTGTGAAACTATAGGCTATAACTGAGGCATGACAATAATATGCAGTGTGAAATCAGTGTGTCAATGCCTGACAATGGTTCACTATTTATGATTGTAATCAAAATAAGTCAGTGCGTGATGTATAATCATAATAGTTATTGAAAATTTGTTTTATTTTTTGTTTATGAACAAACTACTGCTACTCCTTATAGAAATACCATCTATGATGTGATGTCCAGATAGATAGGTTTCCGATCTATACACGAAAATTCAATAGACCAGAGAAACCTCAAATATTATCAAGTTTCAATTACAAATTTAAGTTGGTTCCAATTTTATTTACGAGTTGAGAATATTGCATCAATATACCAGTCTTTTCATAATTAAAATGTCTATTCCACAAATATTCGATTAGTTTCGTCCCAACCTTATGTGATTCAGGTTATTGAAGCTATTTTCAGATGAAACAAAAATGTAAAATGTTTCTCAGTAAGGGTAGAGACAAAAATAATTTTTCATTGTATTTCCAATCTCGTTCAAAATTAATATATAGGGTGCTCGTTGTATTTCAATCACATTTTTTTGATAGAATTTTTTCAAATATTGTCAATTTGACCCATTTTTTGACACCACTGACAACTTTTCTCGAATTCCCGCCAAATCTGAGGTCACCCGATATAAGTCGTAACGGATTTTCTACTGGTCAGACATGCAAAAACGAACGGCCATCAAAGTTTTTCATGAATTTCAATAATAAACTTATATCCCATATGTATAACCAACTTATTTATGGTGGACACTGTATAAGTTGAACAGTTTCAGGGGGATCAGAATACGTTCAATTCGATATTTATGTTATTGAAATAGGTGCAGTGAAATATCCCATTTCAATTTTCTACTCTAGCCGATTTGCAATACCTTCTGGAAAATGTGTCCATGAAGCAGAAGGAATCAACCCCAAAGATGTAATTGAATCAGAATGGACAAAACATGTTCGTGAAGTTATACACATAAATGTAATTTTTTCAATGATTTTGAACTCGTTAATTTGAAAACACATTATTTCGAATACATCCTTTCGAATTTGAGAACCATAATTTGAAGGATTTTTTCATTAGTATGACTTCAATAATCCCCTATAATGTTTCACATTATTTCATTAAAACTCTGTATATTCGAATTATGTGTGAAACAGAAAGCACATTTTTCACGTGAAACTAAAATAACAGATTATTAATATGAACGATGTACACAACCATAGTATTTTTGAAGTAAACATAAATTTCAAGGTTGATAGCAATCCTTTCGTATGACTAATTGTGACTTCACCGAACCCCCACAAATAACGCCATATTTATGGCATCGCGTTGATTCGTATCATACATTCGTGTCATGTTGGACGCCATATTTCCAGCAAAGTCCAGCTGGAACAGTCAGGCTCGGCGAAGGCAGGTCCATGATCCAGAAAGGGACTTGCTCGACGTCTAGAAGAAAATATCATAAATCACCACTCCATTGCACTTGTACCTACATTATCTAGATTTTTCTTTGTGTAAGAAAATTCAAAATTGCCTGCTGTCGGGTAAAGATAATAGACCACTGTTAGATATTTGATAGATTATGAAATGACCAGATTCGAATATGGCGAATTGAACTTTGTTATTCATTTTTCATTATGATCTTCAGATACTTGACTTCAAGATTACTTACTGTACGGCTTGCGGACCCCATGTTATTATTTTTACATTAATGAGATCTTATCCAAATTTATTGTTATTCAGATGACACACCCTGTCGCTTCTAGCTTGGTTAGAACCAATCAAATTCAATCGATATATAGTTTATCCTGTATATTTCAATGAATAGAAATGTCACATAACAGTTATTGAAAAATAATTCATTTGGAATAAATATTATGATGAAATGAATTAAATAATTAAATAAATGAGACTTCACCTTCTGAACACCTTGTCCTCCGGTGAGGTGTTTGGTATTATTCTTCAGTCTGAAAAATCACAATCGCGATGATTGATATTAACTTCGTAGGTAATAACCTGTGTAGGCTAACATTTCAGTTTAGTACGTGATTGTGTTAATAATGATGTGAATGGGTCGATTGTGGTTGAACAAAATGCTAATAGTAGGTTCTTTCTTTTACAGCTCCATATGGCTCCACTTTGGAGTTATGTACCCTCCGGTAGAAGCTGGTGATATTATTCTTCTACCTGAATATTTACAATTGCTGATGATTGAGATTAACTCTGTGAAGACAAAATTTCATCTTCGATGTTCTCTGTGCTTGTTATAATAATTATGGCCGTTACCCATAGCAACGGCCGCGAAACCAAACGTCACTTCCAAATTCGAATATCACTTTCAGATTTGACATTTCTAAAATACTACAAAGACAAGGATTATTTTGTCACACCAATCTTTGAACTCGCCGTGACATTTTTCGTACTGCCGTTTAGATTTTTTGGGTATTGAAACGGAAAGCACCGAATTTACAACGCTTTTGAGTTCAGGAGAAGTGGAAGGTACTGAAATATCGCTATTAGTATCAGACATTTCGCGTTTTGTCAAAAACTGTCAATAGTAATTTACGTAACAAGTCCGAAAAATACTGTTTTTTTGGATGAGTGGACAAAATTCTAGGACGAGCGTAGCGAGTCCTGGAAGTCTGCGAGTCCAAAAAAACTGTTTTCGGGCGTGTTGCGTACACAATTTTTTCGGCAACCGTGTAGAATAACAAATCAAAGAAACACATTTCTTTCAAAAATTGAAATGTTAGCTAATTTTATGTCAGATAGCTGTCAGTCGATATTTTGCTGCTATGGTAATGATCAACTGCATTTATCAAAACCATACTACCAAGATTTTCATATTTACAATGACAACAACGATGTGATTCTTCCCGGCCTAGTCCGGGAAGTACGTACTTCCCGGACTAGGCCGGAAAAATGCCACTTTCTCAAAAAAAAATCGTCTGGAAAGTACGTACTTTCCGGACGGTTGCCGAAAAAATATTTTGTATATATAAAAACATATCATTTCCATAGCACACGGTGATATTGTTAAATAAATTGAACTGCTGTTGATTTGAGAGCAATTATATATTTATTAACAATTAGCTAATCTAATGATTTCATTGAATGCACGAAAAATAGTGTGTATGCCATGGCCGCGAAACTTTTTAACGACCTCAAGATTATCTTGCCTCGGCCACAAGCGGCCTCGACGATAACTGTTCTTTCGGTACGTTAAAAAGTTATTTCGCGTCCTAAGCATACAAATATTTATTTAAGAATATTCTTCACACTATTGCATTTCCAGAATAATAGTTTGTTCCTGATTTTCAGAATATATTCTAGTTTTCCTTGCGATATACTGTTTTTGAGTTATTGAACCTCGAATAACTCAGGTATAGTTACCTGAACTTTATAAGCTCTACAAAATGGCGTTCACAAAATCTCCGTACAACTTTTCGTTTACTTTCGCCTGCATATTCGAAAGAGCTACATATAATGGAGAAAAAACTATCAGAAATTATGAGTATTAAAATATAATAAAAAATTACCTATATGAATATGATTACCAAATTTCTACATAAGAAATATTTTTGTAGGTGCCTACGGTTTGATGAGGCGCATATTATACAGTATACGTGGAGATAAAAAGTAAATAATATTTTCTTGACTAAGCCACACTTATGGGTCCATTTTAGGTAACTTTCAATGCAAAAACATTTTATTGGACACTCTTAATAAATAAAAGCCAGGTACCTAGTTACCATCACAGTTCATCCTTACTTAATCCTCAGAAAGCGTGAGTCGTAAAGGGTCCTGTGGTCATTTTATTATCGATATAAATCTAACATTGATTTTCGGATATACAAAATTTGTATGGATATTTTCGGAAAGTTTTTTCGACAACAATCATCATTACAAGAAAGTTCATCAGTATGGAACAAATTCAATATATCAATTCAGATATATTGATTGTCAAACGAAAGATTATGGTATTATGATTATGTGCCAGATTTCAAGCATTTCGACGCTTTTCGACGTTATTCTCCAAACAAATTCAAATGTGTATAGATTCTTGGCTGCTATAACCAGTTTTCGCACAATTGTCTCTTTTTCCTAAATTACCATTTATTTTCTAATGAAACGACTACTATTGTAGCAATAGCGTGTTTTGATGAACGTAGGTGACATAAAGAACTGGACACTTCATTCAAACGTACCTACTCACTACGTACTACAAATCTTTATGACCGATTGATGTTTAGATCGCTAAAGGTGGAAGTAGACCAAGCAAACATTGTTGCGCAACAGTTGAATAACAGTCGAAAAACACACGAGTTTACATAGTGTGTACGTGTTGCGCAACAGTTGTGCAGCTGTTGCCGAACTGATGCCCGGTGTTCGCTCCCGAGGCAATACTTCAAAAGAGATGTTGCCCGCACATAGCTTTACCAGTGTAGACGCGTCACTCATGCGCCGACTGAACGAACACCGAAACAACACAGGAGAAAGCAGGTCGGTCAATGTTGATCAACAGTTTGTCGACAATGTTTTCTCCCCACGGAAACAAGTTAGCCGATAGCTGCATACCTGTAGTGCAACAGTTGCGAAACAATATTTGCTTGGTCTATTCCCACCTGAATGATCAAGAAATATCTGCAGCAGTTTTCTGCGATCTTTCGAAAGCTTTTTACTGCATCGATCCTAAAATTCTGCTGCAAAAACTAGAAATATATTGTTCTGAAAATATATTTTTGGAATGATTCAGGTGCTATTTGTCAAAGAGAACTCAAAAAGTGATAATCGAAGACAATATTCTCCAGATGTTTCTTTTTCTGCAACCGACTCAAAAGTCGACCATGTTTGTTCTTGAATCAGCTCTAGAAAGTGACGTTTCCCTTACTGACACAACGAAATGAATAATATGTATGTTGCTAGGCAACACTTTTAGTGCCTAGAAGATGAAGTTTATTTTTCAACTCCTAGGATTTAAAATTGATGTGCCTATAATAGTAGTACGAAAGCGTGAAAGGGCCACATTAATTTTATTTATTTCTGACCATCAATTACGAAATGGAAGACATAATTATAAGATAAAAATCATATTTTTGGAATTTCGGCTTACTCACTCGTTATTACGAAATAATGAGATACGCAGAGTCTTTGGCAAGTGGTCTGAAACCAAAAGAGATCTACTGGTCATACCAAACGATCATCAAACCCATGATCACCTACGTTCCATTGATATGGTGATTAAAATGCAAAATTTCGGCACAAGTCAAACTGCAGGAAGTGCAGCCGTTAGCGCGTCTAGGAATCACAGGGGGAATATTCTAGCCTTAGAGGTGATGCTCAACCTTTCACCATTGCAGCTGTGTGTAATGAAAGAAGCAGCAATCAGTGCCTTCAGATTGAGCCAGACAATAAATCTTAAATCAGTAAATCGGATTGGACACTTGAAGATTTTGGAAAATATTTCCTTGGAATCCATGTCTGAACCGACAGATTACATGTCAGGTACGACATCGGAATGCAGTTTGAAGTGGTCATTAACAACCACCAAATTTGCTCAGAGAACGGACCTCAACTGGAAAGGGATGCATCAGTGTGGTATACTGACGGATTAAAGATGGATGAAAGGGCTGTAGTGGAATTTACAGGGTCAAATTTCGGGTTTTCAATGCCCCTTGGTAACACTCCAACCGTCTCTCAAGCTATAGAGTTATGAGATATCTGCCCAAGAGTGCCTCGATAGGGACACTCGAAGGGCAAAAACCTATATTCTATCAGATTGCCAAGCAACACTAAAAGCTCGGAAGTCATACACTTCTGAATCTAAGCTAACTCGGAACTGTAAACAATGCCTGAGACAAATGGTAGCAAACGAAAAGGTCACTTTGATGTGGATCATAAGGGTCATAAGCTAGTTGAAGGCAGCGAGGAAGCAGACTGCGTTGACAATGATGCGGCAAATGCACAATTTCTTGGCACATAACCCTTCTGTGGACTCTCTAAGGCACTGGAATAAAGTGCCAGGACAAAGACAAGCGAAAAAGCTAGTGAGCTTCTCGCCAAGGAGAGCTGAACAGCTACTCGAGTTGGACGAAAAATATTTGAAACTGGTAACGGGACTCCTCACTGGACACTGCCCTCCGAGGCATCACCTTAAAAATATATATAAAACAGGGAGTGATAGTTGCTGCTACTGCTGAAACTGTAGTAGATTTGCTTTGCGAATGCCCAGAGCTTTTCTACAAAAGTTCCTGGAAGGGGCCTTCTTGAAGCCGATATCAGGAATCTAGCTTCCAGGAAAATGTTAAACTTTGTACGGAGTCTCGGAATCCCAGGCCTCGAATAGATTGAGGGTTATGCATAAAAAGATCTGATGATAGGTCAAGGTACTTGAGAGGCTCAACAATCCCCTCCTTCTACAATCTACCAGAGGATCTTCACTATTCATTTTTCGATCTCACTACTTATCGTGCCGCTTTATTCTGTGATACCTATTAGGATTGAAGAGGAGTCACTCGTTTCAACTTATTCCATTACAAGATTATGTCTTCTATCTCGTAATAACGACTTATTAAATCGTAATTCCATAAGAATATGACTTTTTCGTCTCATAATTATGTCTTCTATCTCCTACTTATGTCTCAGTAAGTCGTGATAACGACTTAGTAAGTCGAAATTCAATGAACATGACTTCTATCATGTCATAACATGTCTTCTATCTCTTAATTTTGTCTTAGTGAGTCGTAATAACGAGTTAGTAACTCGAAATTAAAAAGCAATGATTTTTATCCCATAATTATGTCTGATATCTCGTAATTATGTCTCAGTTAGTCATAATAAAGACTCACTAAGTCGAAATCCCATAAGTAATGCTTTTATCTCATAATTATGTCTTTTATCTCGTAATTATGTCTTTTATCTCGTTATTATGTCTTTTATCTCGTAATTATATCGTGATAACGAGTTAGTAATTCGAAATTGACAAACAATGATTTTTATATTATAATTAGGTCTTAGTGAGACGTAATAAAGAGTTAGTGAGTCGAAATTCGAGAAATATTACCCTTATTTAATAATTATGTATTCTATCTCGTAATTTCGACTCAGTCGTAATTGATGGTCAAAAGTAAATAAAAATTAATGTAGCCCTTTCACGCTTCCGTAAGAATGTGCCTTCGCAATAGAAAGATCGAACAATTTCATTTGTTTTGCTAGGCGATGTGGGCAGAATTCGTTTCAAAACGACACGGGAATACAGAATAGGGTGAATAAACTGGTACCAGATGATTGGGAATAAAAATTGACTTCATTACTGTTAGTTAAAATGAAATAGTATGATTAAAAAAAATGTTACAGAAGATACATCAAGAACGAAACCTATGCATTCGAAGTTCCCGAAAATGTTGTAATTTTAGGAGTATGAGTTCAAAACGCTATACGCAAAATCGCTGTGAAAAGTAGTCAACAGTTTATACCTGAACTGTGTATAAGTGAGCGTATTTTGAATTGATCCAAAATCAAATACCAGATTGTGATACATTTTCGAAAAGCAGAATCGAAATGCTATTTAATGTAACAAAAATTATGTAACATATTTTTTTTTGCATCCAGGATGAGTTAATACCCGTTAATAACCTCCTTTTCAATGTTAGACAACTCATCCAGAGCATCAGTATCTATATAATCCGAGTTATAAATATTTTACCTCGAACCAAAATAACACTCTGTATATGTTCCGTTTATATGTTTATTCGGAACAATTCGATATGCTTCATCCGCTGCTGATACGTTTTCCATATTCGAGCAAATCGGTCGAATTTATGAAAAAAGGGTCCCCGATAAAAACTTTTCGATTGCCAAGTTCGTTGGGACAGTGGGTTTTGAGATTTCTAAACAAGAGGATGAATAGTGTATGATATTTTGACGTTGTATCGGATTTTCCACTATTTTCATTCCAAAACGATGATTTTCATGGTATTTTTGGTGATTGGCTGAAATCGTCGAGTTTTCCTTAATTTGGGGGATATGGTTGTTGGTGGTGCATGAGGAACGTCTCGTAGTGGCAGGGATTTCGCACTACAGGTGAGTTTCTTCAATTAATGACGCTACTAATTTGCTGTCTCAGCCAGATCGGGTGTTAATGGTTTTCGATATTTCTTTAGACGTTTTGAGGGTACCGCAAACGATAATCACAAGGAACCGGAGTTTGTGGCAATCCATGGCAGTCTCAATCTTGGGCGTTGCAAATATTCTCCGAATATTTTGTAGGGGAATCGCTACGTTTTCCGGAGCTCAGGGTACGATAGCCTACTATTGTTGTTGAATACGCTTACGGGGTGGGTTATCCAGTAGCGGCCTTGCTGATCTTCCCCAGTTGCAACTTCTAGAAGTAACCACCAAGGACTGTGATAAGTACCACATAGTGGATGATTTTCTTTTTTTATATCATCGAGTGTTTTTCGGGTTATATACCTAGATGTGTATTGGTATTGCATAGAAGTATTTTTCCCGGTCACCTTCTAGAGTTAAGTATTTATACGGACTATTTTGTGATTATGTTAATTAGTTATTATAAATTCTAATTCAATGATAAAGATTCGCTTTTCAGTAACTTTATCTTTGAATCTACCTTTCGAGAGTTTTAGGTAATTTGCCCTTGTTCTAATCCCCTATGGTAAGGAGCTTATATTGTAATCATTTATATCTGATAATTTTCTGGAATATAGAGATTTAGATGAAATATCTACTACTTGATTTACTGAAGTTATTCCAATGTTTGTGGCCAACAAGTAAGTTAGTTTGTTTAAGTGATTTTATGAGTAACAGGGTGTATGTTTTGAACAAATCACTTGGCGCCCTAATATTTTTTTTCTACTCTATTGGATCATAATCCACACCCGACTTCACTGAGATTCTAGTCGGTGCATACCCCTAATCGGTTCCATCGCTTACTTGGAAAGCTAACATTCACGTAACAATTAGAAATGGCGAACATTAGAAATGATTGAATCTTGGTGATTACCTCAAAAAGCAAAAGCGTTTTGTTTTACTAAGGATGAATATTTAACTTTGTATTTCTTTCTCTTCAGATGTTCTTTTTATACTTATAAGTTGATGATGAGGAATTGATTCCTCGAAACATGTCCTTATGTAAGTCTGTTGACTATTAAATTGAACTTTGGTGGAGATCAATGACATTCAAATACAGGAGACTAAACGTCCCATTGATAAATCGCTTTCAAAGCCGATCAGTCATTGTTTGGATGTTTGCAACTAGTGCACGAACGCGGCGCTTTGGCAACAATGTATATTTGAAGCTTCTCATCATCGTCAGTGGCGTGTCACATCTGTATTTGTTTCCTTCAAAATACTTCTTGTTTTTTTCATACTTTTTTATTTCCGCGGAAATGCATCCACGACTTTGTGCCGTTCCATTATGTACCTACTACTGAAACTAAACAATGAAAGTTAATATGATTTCATCACATGAATTCGCCAGTGACTTCTTCACACCAGACATGGTTGAGTACAATTTTGGAAAGCATGGGTAAGAAAATATACTAATATAGTTTGTTTGAAGAACCTTTGTGGTAACATGATTCATTTCAGCATCAGAATATCTACAGAGATCACTGCTGAATATTGTAGCACTTGTGCTAACCATTTTGATACTGGAAATGGGAAAACATATACCTTAAAAAGGTTCTAGGTAAGTCTTTCTTTACTGTATTGGGTAGTGAACTGATTTCTCGAGTGTTTTCTCTTCTATTTTTTTCATCCTTGTATGATATAGATGATATCAAGTGCTATTCTGTTTGCATATTGCTGAAAACATTGTTGTATAAACAATATTGTTATGGTTATAACATACAGCAATATGGTTTAGAAATTGTGTATTCTGTTTCTACGCTTATAGCAAGAATGGTTCATGGTTTTGTTAATAGCAATGTTGTTACCAGTATCGTGAATTCAACTACTGGCAACACTGTATTATGGTATTTCATGAGGGCTGGAAGTATATATTAGTGGATAAGAAGAAGATTTATTGCGACTTCAACCTAAATGTGTCGGATCGGATTATTGGTTTTTATTGTTATTTGTTGTCAAAGATTAAATAAATTGAATCAATATGTCGCGAAGTCGCAAAACAAATAGAACCCAAATGGAACTATTAATCAATTTCCTGGAAAATAACAGGATTTTTATTTCCGGGAAATGTCACCCCTTAAATCCAGGAGAACTCGATAGTAAATGGGAAGAACTCACCAACATTCTGAATGAGGTACAAAATGGGGCAAAGAAGGATAAAAAACAATGGAAAACTGTAAGTATCTATTCCAAACATAATGATGATAGGGTAAATGATTTCCATTAATCTTAGCATGTGAGGAATATTTTTTTATTTCATGTTCTAGTTCCTATATGAATGGAAATCAAAAACAAAAAAGAAAGCTCGCATTAACAAACCAGCAATCCGCCAAACAGGAGGTGGTGGATACATATGTGATGATTTAAATGAGTTGGAAAACAGACTCATGGCTATCTTTGGATGGGTACATGTTATAGGATGCCCTGGTGCTCCAGAGGAGGTTGATCCTGACAATAATGATGTTGAACCCATCACTGAACAGGCACACATACCTTCTGATTCACCACCTCCTGCAGACATCCTATTTAACAGAGATGGGGAAGGATGTGAATTCATTGGACAATCAGATCAAGCAAGAACATCAGAGGTGTTGAAATCACCTGCAATAAATAGAACCATTAAAGGAAGTATATTCATCATTAACTATTGCATACCTCTTCTACTTTATATTCACCTTATTAGTAAAAATATATCAAAATGTTCTGCAGGTATGATCCCAAAGGTGCTCAGACCAGTCAGAAGAAAAAAAACTATCCAAACTAATGCTACAAAATTAGACAACGCGGCAGAAAAGTACAGCCAAAGTACAGAACAAATGGCTTTGGCTGTAAAAGAAATGGCACTTGCCATTTCTAAGTTGGCAGAAGCCTTCACCCAACTTGCTGATGCCTTGAAATTCAATGTGTCTCAGACTGAAAGACTGTGAAGAATATTTTGTTGTACTATAGAATATTTATATTTTTTTATTTCATAGAATATGATTTTATTTTGTTTATTTTGAAGATTGAAAGACTTACGTTTTTTAAGGATATATTTCATTTTGTTCCATTGAGTATTTTTATTTTAATATTTCATAGATTATACATTTGTTTTTTTGTTGAGATAAGGTATTGAAATAAATAAAGTGTTATTCTTATCATTCATTGAAACATTTCCTGTATCTGGCCTACTACTTGTCCTCTAACAAATCGTCCTTCAGTGAGCTCATCTATATCTAAAAAAATGATTCAATTCAAAAGTAGGTATATTAATATTTGAATTCAATAATCAACATACCATCATTGATTATATTTTCTTCATTTTCTGCGGCGTTATCAGCATAATCAGGAACATGATTATCATCATCATCTCCATCTACTGGCAAATTGTGTCTTCTACAAATATTGTGCAATACTGCACCAGCGCAAATAATTTGTGCTGCTTTTATATGGCTGTAATGAAGAACTCTGTCCTTACGGAGACATCTGAAGCGTGCCTTTAAAACGCCAAATCCCCTTTCAACAATATTCCTCGCCTGGCGATGCATATTATTATAAGTCTCTTCTGGACTATTTGGCTGAGGATTGAGAAATGGAGTCATCATCCAAGGCTGTATTGGATATCCAGAATCTCCAAGAAGAAAACAATTTCTTCTTCCTTCCATATATTTCCTCTTCATGTGGTGCTGAATTGTAGATACATTCCAGATAGCTGCATCATGGGTGGCTCCAGTATATTGTACATTTATATTTGTTATAATTAAATTTGCATGAATTGTAGATACATTCCAGATAGCTGCATCATGGGTGGCTCCAGTATATTGTACATTTATATTTGTTATAATTAAATTTGCATCGATTACCTTTAAAATTATAAACATGATATATTATTCATGGTGGATCACAGACACTTCTATATACTTACAGCTTGAACATTTATACTGCAACAACTGCAACAGCTGGATGAATAGGGTCATCAGTTTTTGGAGAGACAATTGCAATATGAGTGCAATCTATCGCACCTATTGCACCAGGGAAGTGTAAGTTTGCATTAATGAATCTGAAATCAATTGATTAAATGCTTGGCCTATACCTTCATAAACTTACTCACCCTTGCTTAGCATTTCTCACTTCCTCATCACTAAAAGGGAATTTAATATGATGGGGTAATATATGTATGAGTTGAAATGAGCATGCTAACTTTAGATATGGCTCTGCTAATAGCAGGCTGACTCATTCCAATATTGAGGTCTTCACCAACAAAAGTTTGGTAGCTACCATGACCATAGAAAAGAAGACTCGCAAAAACCTATATGAATTATGGCAATTGAAACTCTGATAACTTCACATGTTCTTTAACTTACCTGTAAGTGAAAAGGAACACTATCTCTTCTGGTAGGTTCATCAATGAATTCTAGTAACTCTTCTATCAAGTTGAAAGTTGCAATCTTATTCAACCGGAATAATTTTATGAACCTTACATTCGGCAATTCAAAAGGATTGCTAGTATCCCTAATCTGTCGAAATTGCAGCCTACCAATTTCTTTATAAATTATTTATATAAATACGACCTACCCTTTCAATATGAGATTCAGAATTATAAAATAAATTCACCTATTTTCAATATCCTCAAACTCCCGAAAGAAATGATAATGAAAAAACAATGGATTCACTGCCATCTCAAAAACTAATAATCTTAAGGTAAGATAGGTACCTATTAGTATAAATAAATATCAACATAAACTAAATAATAATAATAATGCATATTTCTTATATCTTGTATAGTATATACATGTACAAAAACAATTATAAAACAATATGTATGTTCCGTTTTCGCATATTTGATTGTCAATCAATTCCCAATTTGTATGGTAATTCATAATTATAGTTTTAATAATATTTTCGCGGGTTCCTGACAAGAAGTTTTGTTTGGTCACCCCTTCCTATGGTGCGCAAGTGAAAAAGAAGCTGCGAAGTGTGACCACTTGATGATAGTTGCAGAATTGTTCGCTCTACTTCGATGAAAAGATTTCTCACCTAATAATAATAATTCTCGTCATAAAAGTTACATGAACGCTCAGAAAAAGTGCTTTCCATCATAAGTCCGTGAGGTGCAGTAAATGCAGCAGTTTCTAGGCGGCCGCCATCAGCTTCAAATCTCAAATCAAGGCAAATTCTGATTCACGCCGATTCAACAGGTGAGTGGCCATGATAATCCATACTTGTCAGGCGACAAAATCAAAATCATAAGGTCGAATCAAAATTACAGTCCACTGTCTTTCTCGCCCATAGTTTTGGTCCTTCTTTCGTCGGATCTCGAATTTTGCATCGAAGTCCCGAGTGATATTTTCAAATTATTCAAAATCGCGAAATTGATCATATTATATATTTGTATAATTTAGGAAGAATTTGGCCGGCGGCCATCATATCACCTCAGATAATTTGCTGCGCACCTGGACACGCCCCCATCGTTTCTCATCAGCGCTCTGCAGGACTTTCAGCAGTTTCAGTGTGAATTGTTATGGTTTACATTGTTGAAATCACGTTGAACTTTTATACTGGTGAAAACATAATTTCACACGCATCTCATCACTCCGTATATGAATTTGCTCTGCTTCTACTAATGCTCAGTTACATGATACAAATAGAGATACAAATATAGGTAGAAATCAGTTTCTCATCTCCCGAATGGTATATAAACAGTGAATGAAAGAATAATAACGATTGAATTAATTTATCTCTGTCCAGTGTGACTGGCATGCACTGTGCTTCGCTCTCTGCATAGTATACCGAGTGTCCTCACCATCTATTATTATGTATTATTGTATCAGTATTCTCGTTTGTGAATAAACAATATAGGTATTTGATTAAATATTAGAGTAATACCTATCATATCAATACAATTTTTCATTGTTAAATATTCATGGCAATCTTACTCTGATTTGTTTTCATTATAATTAAAAATACTTTCAACAAAGATGACTTCGACTCTCAGTGAAACACAAACGAAAGGCGCATCGAAGAAATAAAGTTAGAGGAATTGAGGAAGGTTGCGGATGAATCTCTAGAGAATAAATCTGTACATAATAGTTTCATATGTAGGTATCGTCATATCGACCCTATATTTTCCAATTTTGAAACCTTTCATAACCAAATTGTCAATCTGCTTGCTCAGGATGAAACGGAATTAGAACCACATTCGGTGATTTATACCAAAGTTCAAAATGATTATTACCATGTACAGGCTATTCACTTGCAGTTATTTGAAGATGTACGAGATATCACTGCTTTGAACTTGAGTCACTCTTCTGCTTCAGTATCTCATACAAATGTTAAACTCCCGAAAATATCTCTACCCAAATTTGATGGTGATCTTACTCAGTGGCGTACCTTTATTGATATGTATGACTCCATGATACATGAAAAAGATATGTCAAATATTGATAAATTCAATTACCTTCTCAGTTCCCTTCAGGGTCCCCCCTTGGCTCTTGTTAGGCGCACTCCCTCAACGACTCCAAATTATACAGTAGCCTATAACGCATTGAGTAAACGCTATGATAATAATAGGCTTATAGGAACTTCTCATTGGCGTGCTTTTGAGCAGACCAGAAAATTAACCTCTGCCGATAATCCGCAAGCTTTTCGGTTACTGATTGATACATTCAATGAAAATTTGTCAATGTTAGAAAATCTAGGTCATGACACAACAAAATGGGATTTTGTATTGTTCAATATGCTCTTAGACAGGCTGGAACCCACAATGTCCACGAATTTTGAACTGGAGGGCGGCACTAAATTAGAAGTCGGTAAATACTTTACAGCCTTGCAAGAATTTGTACAAAAACATTGTGATGCTATCGATACTGTTAATTTCAATTGTTCCAATAATAAAAAGTCTCTCACAAAACCCAAAGTGACAGTATCACATTCATATGATTTTAATCACTCTAGACCTAGAACGTCCCCATCATTTGTCGCTAATGCTCATAAAATAGAGTGTCAATTATGTCACGGTGATCACATGATTTATTACTGTCAGAATTTCCTGTCAAAGTCTCCAAATGATCGGTACAATCTAGTTAAGACAAATAAATGGTGTTCCAACTTTCTAGGGTCTAGACACTCTTCCTCTCAGTGCTCTTCCTCGATATCGTGTAAACGATGTTCAGGAAGGCATCATACTCTTCTGCATTTTGACAGATCCTCAAGTCCCTCTACAACACGGAATAATAATAATACACCGAATTCTCACAGTTCTCAGACTGCCCACCAAACTCAAAATCCACCTACACATAACGTCCATCAGACAAATCGCTTTCAAAACCCACAGAATTCCTCCTCGGTGACTTTATTAACCCAAGCACATAGTACCGTTTTGTTATGTACTGCTCTCGTGGAAGTTCAGGGCGATGATTCACGTTTTCAACAGGTCAGAGCCGTTCTCGATAGTGCTAGTATGTCTAATTTCATATCAAGCAAATGTGCCAATCGTCTGGGTCTATCTCGATCGAATTTCAAGGTATCGATTGGCGGAATTGGACAGCTCAATTCCCAATCTCATCAAGGTGTTTCATGCAACATCAAGCCAATTGATTCCTGTCAACCCACATTTACTCTAGATTTACTAATAATTCCTACAATTTGTTCTCCTCTACCAAGTGAAACAATTTCGGATCAGCACTTTTCGGAGTTTTCACATTTGAAGTTAGCCGACCCACACTTCAATGAATCTTTGCCTATAGACATGCTATTGGGAGCAGATATCTTTGGATTTCTTCTCACTGGAAATAGCATATCTACATCAATAAATAAACCCGTTGCCTTGGAGACCATATTTGGTTGGGTGATTATGGGAAGGGTTGATTGTTCCGCTGCACATAGCCCTAGAGTCCACGCCCTTTTCACGTCAACCGAGACTTCAACGGAGTTTTCATTAGACAATTCAATCAAACGCTTTTGACAGTTAGACCAAGTCCCAAATGTTCCCCCTCTTTCTAGTGACGATGTTCTTGCTGAAAGAAAATTATACTCGTACTGATTCAGGCCGCTTTGAAATATGTTTGCCCTTTCGTGACACCGAGCCACAGTTTCATGGCTCTCGAGACATCGCATTGCGCAGATTTTTCTCGTTAGAGCGAAGGCTTCTGAATAATCCTGACCTATACACCGTGTATAAAGAGTTTATGCATGATTATTTATCTTCTCGGCATATGACTGTTGTTTCTCCCGATCAGTTTTGTAATACCGGTTATTACATTCCCCATTTCAGTATACTTCGTCCAGAAAGTGCCACTACTAAATTAAGAGTAGTGTTCGATGCGAGTACTCGTGATAAAAATTCAATTTCTTTGAATGATACATTGCTCACTGGTCAAAAGCTAAAACAAGATATTGTTTCTATCTTCTTGCGTTTCCGACTACATGCTGTGGTATTCACGGCAGATGTGAAGCAGATGTTCCGGAAGATTCTCGTGTCTCCAAAACATCGTCATTTTCAGAGAATTCTTTGGCGATTCTCTAAAGATGAACCTCTGAAAGATATTATGACGTAGTTACTGGTGCGAATACTTCCCAGGAAGCAAGTGAATGTCAAACTCAGCTAATCAAACTTCTCGCAAAAGGTGGATTTGAATTGAGGAAGTGGGCAAGCAATGATCCCACTCTTCTTGATCACTTGCCACCCTCTGATATTCTATTCAACTCTCTCACTTTTGACTCTAACGATGAATATACGATCAAAATACTAGGCCTTCAGTGGAACCCATCTACTGATGCATTTTTCTACAAAATACTTCCTCTCGATAATCCTTGTACTAAGCGAAATGTCCTCTCACAGGTAGCTCGTATCTTTGATCCGTTAGGCTTTCTCACCCCTCTCATATTGCAACTCAAAATACTTTTGCGAAGGCTTTGGACGCTTGGTATAAGCTGGGATGATTCTCCCCTGGTCTCATATGCGACTTCTTGGAACCAGTTTCAAAAAGAGTTGCATCCATCATCTCTAACCGTTCCTAGTTTAATTCACCCTCAGAATATTATATCTTGCTCACTCCACGGTTTTTCAGATGCTTGTAAATCAGGATACGCTGGAGTCATTTATCTTGTCTGTATTGATAGTTTCAAGAACATCTCGGTGCACCTAGTATGTACAAAATCGCGAGTTGCCCCTTTGAAGACTTTGTCAATACCGCGTTCAGAGCTTTGTGGCGCCCTTCTCTCATCTAATTTAACTCAATATGTTCTTCAAACACTAAAAAATAAAATTGAAATCGAGGATATCCATGGATGGACAGATTCAACGTAAGTATTGTCATGGGTATGTTCTTCTCCACACAAATATGCTACTTTTGTGTGTAACCGTGTTACTGCTATTCAAAATAATCTCCCGTCTTCCAAATGGAAACATGTTAGGTCGCAGTACAACCCTGCTGACCCTGCCTCTAGAGGCCTTCTTCCTCTAGAGTTGTTGAAATGCAAGTCATGGTGGGCGGGGCCCGAGTGGCTTTCACTTCCCCCTGAAAAGTGGCCTTCTGATCTAGGAGTGCCCCTTGACAGTTTAACTGAAACTGAGGAAGACAAAAGGAAAGTAGTGCTTGCTGCCACGGTTGACATACATCCACTCTCTCATCTTCTTTCTCGCTATAGCTCTCTCCCTAAAATTCAACGAATAGTTTCATACATACTTCGGTTTCTACATAATGTTCGTAATCGCACACATCGTAAAGTTGAACCAATTTCTTTTATTGAGATGGAAGATGCACTCATTGTTCTCATCAAATTCACTCAATCAGAAAGTTTTCCATGCGAAATTCAAAAACTCAAATCACAGAAATTACTTCCCAAGCCACTTCAGAAACTCACACCTTTTTAAGATACCTCAGGTATAATCAGGGTGGGCGGCAGATTGGTTCACTCACAACTATCATATAAAACAAAACACCCCATATATTTACTCAGCTACTGATAGAACATATTCATAGAAAATATTTGCACCCTGGACTTCAAACACTCCATAATTTGATCATTCAACGTTATTGGATTCTCGCACCGAAAAGAACAATTCGTTCAGTACTCTCCAGATGCCTTCGATGTTTTAAGCTCAACCCCCGATCTCCGCAGCCCCTCATGGGTAACTTACCGGTTCCTCGTGTGTCTCAGGCCAAGACTTTTGCACATGTGGGAGTAGATATGGCTGGACCCGTTCCTATCACCCTCAAACGAATTCGTGGCGCAAAGAGCTACAAGGCTTATATCTGTGTTTTCGTGTGCATGGCTACCAAAGCCACGCATATAGAGCTATGCTCAGATCTTTCTACATATGTCGTTCTCGCCGCCTTTCGCCGACTCATTGCGAGGAGAGGGAAAGTTAGCGACGTTAATTCGGACTGTGGTACTAATTTCCGAGGTTCTGCTAATTATATATCCTCTATAATGAAATCTGTTGCTGCAGGGGAACAGATTCGATTCCATTTCAATAGCCCAAAAAGCACCAACTTTGGTGGACTATGGGAATCTCAGATAAAATGCATAAAAACTCATTTATTTCGGGTTATAGGAAATCAGATACTTACGTACGAAGAATTGAACACAATTCTAGTTCAGATAGAAGCCATATTAAACTCTCGGCCATTGTGTGCTATCAGTACTGATCCTAATGATCTGCAGGCTCTGACCCCCGGACACATTATTACCCTCGAGCCCTTGAACTCTATTCCAGACCCCGACTCAACTCTCTCTGGTTGGCAGCTGGTGCAGCAGCTTCACCGTTCATTTTGGGACCGCTGGCAGAGAATACCTACATAATCTTATGCAACGGAGCAAATGGACGCAACCTTCTACCTCTATCGAACTCAACACCCTTGTCCTGTTGAAAGATGATCTTTCTCCACCCCTACGGTGGAGTCTGGGTAGGGTAGAGCAAATTCATTCCGGAAGTGACGGTATTGTAAGGGTTGTCACAGTACGTACGCAAAAGGGTACTTTTCAGCGTCCTGTGACTAAGGTTTGCCCTCTACCAAATATGTCCTCCTAATAATAAATATTTTTTTTCTCAATTTTTATATAAGTAATATCAATCAATATATTTTTTGTTTGGGTCAGTCTTAAAATATTCATTGCAGATGGGCGGTATGTTCCGTTTTCGCATATTTGATTGTCAATCAATTCCTGATTTGTATTGTAATTCATAATTATAGTTTTAATAATATTTTCGCGGATTCCTGACAAGAAGTTTTATTTGGTCACCCCTTCCTATGGTGCGCTGTGCGCAAGTGAAAAAGAAGCTGCGAAGTGTGACCACTTGATGATAGTAGCGGAATTGTTCGCTCTACTTCGATGAAAAGATTTCTCACCCAATAATAGTAATTCTCGTCATAAAAGTTACATGAACGCTCAGAAAAAGTGCTTCCCATCATAAGTCCGTGAGGTGCAGTAAATGCAGCAGTTTCTAGGCGGCCGCCATCAGCTTCAAATCTCAAATCGAGGCAAATTCTGATTCAAGCCGAATCAACAGGTGAGTGGCCATGATAATCCATACTTGTCAGGCGACAAAATCAAAATCATAAGGTCGAATCAAAATTACAGTCCACTGTCTTTCTCGCCCAATGTACCTAATGAATATAATTTCAATCAACTATTTTTTTTACTCAATATTTAAACAAATTTATTAAGGGCTAAAAAATCTCATTTTTTTCAGATGAAACCCGGTTTACAACAGTGTTGAATACACTTTCAATTTGCTATTTGAGGCTACCATCAATGAGAGGAATGCAAACAAGTTTTTTGAAGAATCAATCTAGATGAATCTTCAGTGGTGAATGTGAAGTTTTTTGTGATGTACTTGAAAAAATTAAAGAAATTGGTCTTATTTGAAGTAGGTCCTTTCAAATAGAGTAAAAAAATAAATGAATAAAGGTTAAATATAATTGTAATTCCTTCGACTACTTCTAGAGTTGAAACCATCCTTTGAACCCCATCCAGTTCTTCATGAATATTCAGAGGTATCAAGTCCCAATATAATATTGAGAATAGATACATTTTTCAGTCTGAAATAAATAAAAACATTCGAGGCTACTGAGCATCAGTATCTAAAAAATGTTATAGAAAATAAAAAAATAAAAGTTTGAATGCCACAAACCTATAGAGGAAATAAGCAGCATATTGAATGATTAGGACACTAATTTCAAAATAAAGATTTCTGAAATTTCCTCGAAAATTTCATTACAATAAGCTGAGTTGTTCATACATATTAATAAAAAATATGAATTAAGTTTCTTGTTTGCATAAGGATCTGAATGCCTTTTATGTTGTATGTATGCATTCATATTGCTGATGTACTTACCAAAAAATGTTTCACAAAAGTGCTTAGCATAAGCAAATGTGAAATTTAAAGATTGCCTGGACACAACTGTGGTAGTGAGTAGTAGGCATAGTGTATGTACCTTGACTACATCAAAAATTAGGTGCTAATCTTACTGAAAAATAACATGATATTGATGATTATATTTGAAAATAGAAGGAAGAAAACTAGCGAAACGGTCTATGAGCGAAACCATAGTGGTTTTGTGAAACATTGAAACATTCAAACAAATGATCATTGAACTGTTCCATACACATCATCAGGTGTATGGGTACCTTTATGATTAATTTTCATCATTTCATCACTGCTCATCTGAAATAAAAATATATCTATACATAATACTAATACTGAATAAGGTACAAAAGGAGATAGTGAATTATCTCCAAATTATAAGGAAGGAATTATATAGATGAGACTTAAGTCCATTTCAGTTTTTTATAGTAACTACTAAATATATTCATATAATAGGTAAGTAGATAGATTACCCAAAGTTCTGTTGAAGAGTGGTGGGGCCAAAAGGTAGTGTAGAATTCAGGAACATTATTATTGGATAAACAGAGTATTTAAAACGGTGTTTGCTGCATTGAAACTATGCTGTTAAATGCAAGAATACTGCATTGTGAATTCTCAACTGTTGAATATCTAACCATATATTGGAAAATAGCACTAACCTTCAAGAAAGTAGGTACTTGAGATTGTACTTCCTCAATACTGAAGAGAACATTTTCAGAGGGATGAGATGTTATGTGCCAGTGCTTCAAGTTTTACATTGTGCAATTGAGATCATCTCATGTGATTCGTTAGGTTTCGACTGGAAGCCATTTTAAGAATACCTAATTAGCACTGTAAATATTTTTGAAATATCAACGTTACGTTAGAGCAGGATATTTCGAATCTGGCACCCACTTTTGGACCGGACGCCTTTGTCTAATAAACATAACCTCCATTTTGGTTATACCGTGAAAAGTCCAATTTGAGTTCGAATGATCCACCCTTTTACACACAACACACAAAGGCTCCATATTCGCACACAAATATTGTTTCTGAAACCCACAAATGAGTAAAACAGCCAAAATAACTCAAATCGGTATCAACGAAATGAATCGGCAATTTGGCAACGTCCCAAGCGTCAATCTTGTAAAAATAGTCGAATGTTCTAGTGCGGCGTTGCCGAAAGTTCTGATTTGTATGGTGAAATGTGATAAAAGACGAATTGATTTCATCAGAATGTACATTCTCAAATCAAAAACACTATGATTCGATGATAACTCCGATTCATAGAAAGGAAATGAAACAATTATGCTTCAGTAAAGTATAGTTATTGTTTTGTGTGAATGAATCAATTCACTGCAAGATTGCATAACGTATTAAAAAATCGTATAATCTGGCAAACATGTAATTTTAGAAAAAGAGACAGGAAAGAAGGATCGAACGATGACTGATCAAGCAAAAACGTAGATAATGAAGTCTCCAGTGTTTAAATGTCTTTAGTGGAGATGACTGTAAGTTCAACCCTTCTTAATCTATGAAACTCACCTCCACTGTAAGAAATGGATCACCTACGACGTTGGTCAATTCATTTTATACCTCATTCACACATTTTATAGGAATGAATAATGTTCGGTTTCGGAGACTGTGCCAAGTGTGGCTTAAAGCTTAAGCTTAAGTATACAACCGATGAAAATATTACTCAAAAAGTACAAGATATTCGAGAACAATCAAATCACGTCAACCAAGTTGCCATCTTCAGAGGAATTTGGTCCTTTATCAAAAAATAATCGTGTCGAATGCAATTTGTGCTTCAAAATATTCGAAGTAAGGTTATACATCTCAAACTTCCTACACAATTACAAATCGTGTCAGTTTAACAGAATAAACCTCTCGCTTCGTGGTCGGTTTATTTTAACTGTCAAACTGACACTCTTCAAAATTCTGTAAAAAGTTATCGATGTATAACCCGAATATTTCGAAGCACTTATGGTATTACTACTGAATATATTGTTGTTTTCATATCGTTTCATCGCTTGAGCGATTGTTTTCTTGAAAATATCGAATTATGTGGTTTCAGAAAATTATTTGATGAAATCCATGCAGATCTTTCTCATCACGAGAAAATTGTTCCAAAATGTATTCCTCTATAGCAACTGATTTTTAATTGTTCATGGTACCTACCCCTCGACCTGCCCTCATCAATTAGGTTTTGAATCATGAATTTTATATGTCTTTATCGTCGAAAATGCTCTTTGAATTTATAATTCATGGATTCTGTATGGAATATAAATTTTCTTTGATATTTATATACTCGTGTGCACATAGCCTATCAAGATTTCACTTCTTACTTCATATTCTGGTCACATACCTAATGAATATAACGGATGGTTATATAACTGTCAGATGTCATCACTCACTTCAGTTCAAAATAGGATCAAAACGTTTATGATAATCCATATTATGTGGATTAGATATATAGAAATTCAACATGAAGAATCTTTCCAAGATTTTTTGAAAATTGTTTCCGAATTCTGAAAAAAATCGGTTAGAATTGGACTAGCATGATTCATCAATCAGTGCCGACGAATCGATATCACAATACAAGCCTGACTACCTGCAGACCGGTTTCGAGCTTATTGTTCATCATCAGTGTGGAGTAGTCTTTGAGTAGTCTTTGAGTAGTCTTTGAGATCCTGAAGCGATGCCTGATGCCCCAATTAAAGTACAATCTCGCATATTCAGCAGCATACTGAGAGCAACTTGGAAATAGTGAAAACATGCGGCGAAAGGAAGAAACACTCCAAAATAAATTATCCATATCTGCACTGATTAGAGCCAACAAGCCTAAACCCGGTCTGCAGGAAGCTAGGCGTGATCAAGCTCTTTCCAAAATGTGTCGATCTTTTTGGAGACCTAGCAGAAATTCATGACTCGCGGCGGAACGATTGGAACTGATACTACCTTTCGAAAGTGGAACATCTCTAATGACATAGAGATATGAACTATAGTTCCACCACCTTGTCAGTATGTTCGGAAGAAACATTTGCAAACTTGTATTCACTCAGTGAATCAATTTATAAAGTGCGAGTGGATATTATTAGTCCAATAATGTTCTGCGTAAAGCCAATAGAGTAGTTGTTTTCTACTCGTTGTCTACCTGTCATTTGAACTTGATTTCAGCCCCGGATCTTCAATTTTTTTCAGGCGGGGCAGGAACTGAAAAATGCCGCCCCATTCACTTATACTTTTTTTACATTTATCATCTTCATAATTCCAGCTATAAGATGTACACGAATGTCCACTAATTGATTGACATCTGGAAATAATGCATCCATCGCTGTTCTTTCTGTGTTAAGCCTATTCAATTATAGATATATGAACTTGAACGTATAGGATATACATTTTATACACTGCACAAAATAGGATTTGAATTCAATCAGGGGCGATGAGTTTTGTTTTGTCCAATGGGTGCTAAACTTGAGAGGTTAGACCGCAAGCGGAAAGTTTTCATGGTTCAATGTCAAATGTCTTTGAATTTGATGATAGGTATAGGAGTAATATTTATTGTGCATTACTCGTAGAACACCTCGACCAAAATATAATATTTTATGAATAATCGGGTTGAGACTATATAGTTGATATTGATATATGTAGATTGTAGGCAAACGTGAGAAAAAAAATATAGGACCTATTTTTCTTAAACTTTCAATGCCAATGAATTCATCATTCACTGTATTCATGTCTAATACATTCATTCGTTTTCTATAACGATGTAACATCGCCACATTGTTGAATAGTTTTTGTGAAATTGAAAGCCAGCATCAATTGGAAAATAAAGGAAAAAATACATTCAACATATCATCTGATCATGATTTTAAACGAAGCACGAATAACAGGTAGAGAGCGACTAGAAAACAACCACTTTTCTGGCTAATACCGCGCAGCATATCAAATTATAATACTCGTATATGCAACAATTCACATGGTGAATACATAATGCTGAACAAATAATTACAAGTGAAAAAACCGCCCGTTCCTATTCTGATTTTCTTACACATTTCTGTTTTGTGCATTGCACCCACACCCATTGTAATCTTGGGTGCATTGGCTCCGATGCTCCCATGCCCCCATCATGCACTCGCCGCCCCTTAGAGTCTTTGTAATTCGTCTTCACACATCTCATCGAAATATTTTTTCGTTTCGGAATTGGTTTGTTTTGCAAAATAGGGTCAACACCACATTTTTCAGCAACTTGTCCAGCCTCTTTTATCCAATATTCCATTGGATTTCGTCACATTTTTTGCAAAATTTTGAGCATACCTTCCAATAGTGCGACGGAACTGGCAAGGATAATAATATCTTCTTTCTGAATTTATATATTCACTCGATTGATTTGGCGGAGAATATTCACCCAAATAGTTGAATTTGGAATAAATTCAAAATTCTTTATGGCAGTGAAGGGATGGCCACGGTAAAACAAGAGTGAAATTTCTGTACTTGTACTATTATTTATTCTGTGGTCGAAGTTGAGTAAATTATGAGATGTACATTCGTTTCTAAATTGTGAACCGCCCTCTGAACTTGCTGCCCGAGGCATAAGCATCGGCTTGCACCCCTCCTAGATCCGGGCTGCTTGGTTTAAATTAAAATCAGAAGAATAATCTGTTACTTTCCATTCGTATTGAAATTGCTGAGTATAGGATAGCTCTACTTCAATAGTCCCATATATCATATTGTCACGTATGGGATCATACAGTATATCAAGAATTATTAACCTTCCATCTATTGTTCATTGCATTTCCATTTATTCAAAATTGCGAAACAAATAACAATTAGTTCACGATAACCATTACATACCAGGTTTATCGACCTAGGAAAATTTAAAGTAAGCTTCCTAAATTGAATTCATTGAACTTCAAAACTTGCAGTTTCGAAACTGTCACGATGCGCCCGGTCAAGTCGTGCTTGTTTGCTGATCTTGCAAGAGTCGGATATAAGTACTTTTTGATCGGGGTATCGAAGTCATTATTTATTATTGATTATTCATTATTGATGATTAATTATTACGATTCCGATCACGATTCCGATTATGACACTCAGTCTGATTTCGGCCTCCTAATTCGCGATTCTGATTTATCGGGGAGTGATAACTTCACCATTATTTGAAAGGAAGCCATGTACCCTAGTATGAGACACATCTCCTTGGCCTGGACGACATTTATATTATTCATGAAAGTACTTATATTATTTTGTTACCTTTTCTAATCCCTCGTTGTGCCCTTATGTCAGTTGAGTCAGGAAATAACGTAAAATGCACTTAGTCACAAACCTCACTTCACTTTGTTCACTTTTATAATTCACTTTGTTATTTTAAATATTCAGTTGAGATTAATAATTCACATGTTCACTATTTTCTCACCATAAGATTTATGTTAGCTTATTTCACTTATTAAATGTTTAAACTGAATAACGCATTCTTTCTTTGATGTGGTCATGATAGGGCTGAAAGTAATCAACCCCCTCTCGTAGCCAAGCGATAACCCCAAATTAAGCTCACAGCCCAGGGTAGGCACACACCCGGGACGTGACAATATGATAAGGAAACTTTATTCTGGAGTGTATTTTCCTTCCGCTGCATCATGTTGTCGCTGTTTTCAAGTAACTCGAAAGTGTTTTCAACAACATAATTTCGTATTTTTCTAAATTTTTGTTTTGGAAGTGGCTACGAAAATGTTCTCACAAAATTAGAAAAACTTCATGAATCAAATTGTTATAATTAACTAGTGTGTATCAAGAACAAAAGGCAATTTAATTCCGTACTTATTCATATATCCGATTAGGAACTTGCTATGAAAATGTTTTGAATCAGCGAATGAAAAAATATGGTGCGTTGATATAAGTACCAGGAGCAGAGTCGTTGCCAAAACAGAATCTTCCAGAACACCGGCATTGATGACAATTTCATCATACGCCGCCGTTGTTGCGACAAATCTAATATCATTAATCGTGCCAACCTCAGTCAAATGCATCAGATGTATGCTACATTCAGAGATTTTTTCATTGGATCCCTATCATGTATCACTTAGGGCCGGTTTATCAATGCAGGGTAAGGTTAATATAACCCGAGGTTAACAGCTAACTCTGGGATAAAATGTTTATTCACTTCGAGGTGGGGTTAAACGCTATCAAAATCAAACGGGAAATTAGCTCTAGGATAAAGTTAACCCTGGGTCAGCTTACCCTTCGGGATAACCCTACATTGATAAACCGGCCCTTAGGCAAGCAAATCCCCTATAGTGAAGAAAGTCAAATTGTTCACTATTACAGATGTTTTCAGAGATGTGATTAGCTGAATATTGATTGCATTTTCTATCACTATAGATATGTTATATAGTATCGCGATAAATCTATAATCATTGGGGTATTTAGTGATTCGACTTCTCATTGTGGCGTTGTAGCCCATGACTAGACGTACAAATTCTTTCAATTTACTAAGCGAAGTCAGCATAGGCGCAACATAAATGACTCAAAACGAGCATATTATCAGAACAAGATTACAGAAACCGATAGCATACAAAACAAGCAAAAGCAAGTCTGGAAAACTGTTCATAAATTGACAGGAAAACAAACCCAAAATGAACATCCGCGAGAGTTGTACATTGATTATAAGCTAGTTAATGATAATTCAGTTATAGCCAACAAATTTGCTGATTACTATTCAAACATAGTTTCAAGTCGTCTCCAGCAACACTTTCGAGATAACGTTGTAGTAGGCACAACTGATATCAACATTATGTAAAATACTTTTAATTTTCACCCCGTTACCCCAATTGAAGTTTTTAACGTCATCAATGAGCTTAAAAACAAAAGTTCCACCGGTATGGACTGCCTTTCCATAAAAATCATGAAATTTATTACGAATTATATCTGTGAACCACTTGCATTTATAATAAATAAATCTGTAGAAATAGAAACTTTTCCAGACATGCTGAAAGTGGGAAAAATTATCCCGATATTTAAAAAAAATGATCCACTTATAATTGATAACTACAGACCAATTACCATCCCAAGTGTCATCAGCAAAATAGTGGAAAAATGTATATACAATAAACTATATCCTTTCCTTGTGAGGTATAATGTCATCAATGAGCATCAAAACGGCTTTAGTCCGGGTAAGTCGACGGAAAGTGCGGCTGCGGCATTCCTAGAAAATATCTATAGTGGTATTGATAGGGGAAAATATGTTGCTGCGCTTTTCTTCGATTTATCCAAAGCCTTTGACTCGATAGACTTTAACATACTTGCCGATAAATTGTATACCATAGGTATTCGTGGAAAATTCCTTGCATGGATTATATCCTACATGAAATATAGGAAAATATTCGTTAAATGGGAGGAAACTGACTCAAAATTATTCGACATAAACATCGGTGTACCACAAGGCTCAGTCTTGGGACCTTTAATATTTTTACTTTATATTAACGATCTTCCACAATATATAGGACGTACATCAATCACACTATTTGCTGATGACACTTCGATCTCGGCTGAAGCTGACAGTCTTGTGGAGCTTCAGTCCGAACTGAATAACAAAGGGGAAAGATTTACTACATGGTGTCATAATAACAGGCTAATAGTAAATGCAGAGAAGACTGTGTTGATCCAATTCTTTGGTAAGAAAGCCACAGACTCACATATATTACTGTGAAAATTAATAACATTACTGTACAGCCTTCAGAAACAACAAAATTTTTAGGTACATATATAGACACCGGTTTGAAATGGCAGGATCATATCAATCATGTGTGCAAAAAAATTAATAGTAGTTTTTACGCTATGCTCCAGCTCAAAAAAGTTTTGGATGTAAATGATCTTGTGGATGTATATTATGCAATGGTGAACTCAGTACTTTCCTATAATGTTCTTTTGTGGGGTAATGGAAGTAATATTGATCGGGCTTTTATTGGTCAAAAACGCATAATTCGACTAGTGTATGGTCTACGTTGTACAGAATCATGTAGACCTATTTTCAAAAAATACAGGATTCTGACACTACCAGCCATATTCATTTACCACTGTGTCATATATGTAAAGAAACACAAATCCGAGTTTGAAGCAAATTGTGATCTTCATACCTATCCGACAAGGAGCGGTAACTTACTGAGATTGAAACAACATCGCACTCAGTTATTTGAAAAGTCGCCTTTTGTAGCAGGACCGAAGTTCTTCAATTGCCTCCCCCCCAGATATAAAGGAAACATCAGCTTTTCCAATTTTCAAAAGAAAAGTTAAAGATTTCTTGTTGGAAGGGAGTTTCTATTCTGTCAATGAATTTCTTGAAAGAAAAATCTAAATACCGATCTTACTTGAATACATACTTATTTCAAATTTTTAAATATAATTTATTTTTATATATACCAATAATTGCCCAACTTTACTTTTTAATATGTATTTTTTTAATGTATTTTTTCAAATGTTTGTCTTTAATACTTTTAATATGTAATCCTATTTCTTTACTTTTATACGTAATGTATTTTAATGTATTTAATCTTTTGTGTTCTTGACAAATTCACACATTTTAGTGACGATTCCTATATCATTTTGTATGATCAATTTAAAGAATAAATATTATTATTATTATTATTATTATTATTATTATTATTATTATAGAACGAATGGAAACCATTCGGACATTCGAAGAGCTCTGATCTTTTCTCAGTGTTGAATCTCTCTACCTGACCTTTGTGTTCTCAAGGTAAATCAGAATCAAATCGGAAACTGAACGATTCATTATGTAAAGATAGATCAGTCTTAGATGTGGGATGTATGGCTAGTTGTATCTATATGTGTGCCATAAATAACGCTGATGCATCTGCTTTCAGCATTCACGATGTATGCAGTCACGGCCCATATAAACATGTTACGTTGATGTGGCAGCCATTAAAGAAATGCAAGGAATGCGTATCTCGTTAAATGAAAAATATTGATAGTCAACATTGCATGTTTACTATGAGTTTCGATAATATACGATTTTCAGTCGACCAGAACTGTGCAATTCATAATCCACATTTCAAGTTAACTGCAGCGAAGGTTAGGATTTGAATTGATAAGTTGCTTCAAACAAAAAAAATCGGTGCGAACATATTTATTTCATCAAGAAAAATATATGGATATATTCATGGATTCATTCCTCGTGGAGTAATTATAAATGAAATATTCAGTTCAATGCTTTTTTCTATGATAAACCAAACAATACTGATCAGTGATATAGGTAGGTGATGGATATCGATACTCGCATCGAATCTGTCTACAGCTATCTATAATTTGGATGATAAGGAATACCTTTGGTACATTTCATCCCAGAAATTCATGCCGTCGATATCTGGATGTTTATTGAGCAATACGAGTTCTTCTGTGCCTATGTGTAGAACATTAAAGCATGATTTATTTATTGGTTGCCATATAACAGGCAGCAGAGGATCATTGGTATTTGGAGTAGGATTGCTATATTTCGCAAAATTTGTCCACATTTTCACCATTTTTTGGATACCAATAACCTCAGGACTGTTGGGCTCCAATTCTTCAGGGGTGAGCATATTTTTGAATAAGTAGGCTATATCATCAGCGTGGCAAACACCTAAAAATTGATACAATTTTCACGACTCGTGATCACTCGGAATGATTTTATTTTCATGTGATTACGTCCCGACGATCATTTTTATGTGATCCTCTTGTTGAAGGGTCACTTGTGACACATTATTTGAAATTTTTTGTTATTATACTGACTTTTAGGGTTAATTTTTGTTTATTTCATAGTGAAAATTAGGAATAATGTGCTCAAACTTGAATTAAAATCTGCTCTGTTCAAATTTTCAATCAAAAAACTCTTGTGTCATCTGGAGATCTCATATAGGTAACATTCATGTGAAGCATACCAACACACTGGAATCAATCTGGGTATACTTGAAAACAATTTGCCTGAGCTATTGTGAAATAATGATTGGTGAATGTCTAGAATCTAGATTCTTGAATACCTCTTTAGAAAAAGATAACATGGAATACATTTTTACCTTCCCCTTCCACACCAAGAACAGATTTCATGAAATTCAATTCGGTATCCACTGAGAATAAATAAAAGTAAATTGGAGTATTACTCGATTCCAGGTGACGCTGTGCAGTTTTATATATCTCATAAAGAAAAAAGTTGTGGCCATATACCTGAAAAAAATTGAAAAATTTTTCATTATTTTGCGAATAGGTCCTCCTTTTACTCAACTCAATATATAATACTGAAAATCAACAATCAATCTAGGAGCCAGCAACGTTTTCGTCACTGTATTCAACATCAGGCTGAAACTTATATAATTGATACCTTGAGATTGTAACAACCCCAGCATTTTTGATGTTTAGGAAGAACATAAAAATCACCATATGTAGTAAAAGAGGAGGTTGAAAGTGAGTACCTATCAAATTGCACTATTCACGGTGAAGCCCTACGGGTGAATCTGATCAATTGTTCATCGTTGAATACATCCCAAAAAGCATTGTTAGTGCCATTGCCACTACTGCCACACCTTAATTACGGTTGAAACTTCTTGCCAGATCAGAAAAACCTCGAGCAGTCAGAAATCACTGTTCAATCATAGTGAAACATTATTCCAGTCGAATGGTGCATAACCACCAGTTGGAAGTTGAATAGATTTGGAAAGGAAGTTCAGTTGCTTTGTCGAGATAATTAGGGCAGCACAATGCAACTGTAACATTTCTTATAGAATAGAAAAATGAAGATTTTAATGAACGATATTTCATAGAAAAAAAAACAATGGATACATCTCTCTCCTCAATAGAGTAAAGACTAAATGATATCATCTATGTGAAGATTCACTATTACTATTCAAACTATTCAACTAACTATATTTCGAGTGATTCCTAATCCGTACACTATTGTGATGATAACTTACTTTCAGAATGCTATCGAGGTCATTGATTGGATCTTCACTGCCTCCAAAATAAAACTTTTTTATTCTGTCTACAGCATCATCATATTGTTCACTCCCTATCCTAAGATTCAGAGAGTTCGGTACTAACGATTCGTCTACCAAAAGAGTGTTTTTCTTTCCAGTAGTACAAAGTGAATAAACAAACATCCCTTCCTTCTCCACTCCGCCTGTGATAAATGGAACTTGATTAAAATTCCCAGACTTGATAATATCCACAGGATTTTTCGTCAGAAAACCTGGCTCATGTGGCGATTTCTTCTCTACGATTGGGCCGAAAGGGCGAAACTTCCCAACTAGAAATGGCTGAAATTACAAAAAAAAACACTTAATTCAAAGTTCTACAGTTGATTTGGTTCGGCTGTAGTTTATATCTAGTATGTCAACTCACGTCCGGAACTCTTTCCATGCCACCTATCAATTCTTCCACAGACATTTCTTGTAAATGTTGTAGCAAGATTTTTTCATCATTAGTAAAAATTCCTAGGGATTCTGCCAAATGTCTGACACCATCGCTTCTACACGTTGCCCAATGATTTGTGGCACAACCACTTTGGGCAATTGCTTTATGGAAGAGCCCTGAAGCCATCATACAAAGGAAAATTATGACTTATCATCGATACACCGAGCAGATATTCATTCACCTCTTGCCATAGGAGATAACATAAGAAGGTGTACTGCAGCCCCCCCTGCGCTCTCTCCGAAAATAGTAACATTGTTTGGATCTCCAGAAAACTGGGATATGTTTCTTCTCACCCATTGCAGAGCCATCACAATATCTTTCAAGCCTGCATTTCCAGGTACGCCTAGCGAGGTGTCTTCTAAATGTAAGAATCCTACAAAAATATTGTCACTGATTTGACTGATTCGAATATATAATCGCATAAAAATAATATATTTATATTTCATATAATGATTGCATATTGACGAATTGAAAGTTATTCGAAGGAGCATGAAAGAGAAAACGTATAGAAGCCTGTAACAACTAAAGTAAGTATAATTCAACAAGTATGAATTATTATTCTAACATTTGTCTTCACTGCACCATCATATACATAGTATACAAGGTTTTTTTAACGAAGCCATACTGCCATGCTAAGCAAGAAGAAAATTGACTTTTTGTCATTTTATATATGTCTGCACCATTTTACACCAATCTTATAGAAATTTGCATTGGTCATGAACTAGCCGAGTTTTGATGCACTCAATATATTTTCATCTCTCATTCAGAAATGTAATAAAAAAAGAAAGGTATCCACTAAGTGTGTACTGGTTTTTCCAATGGAAATCGCTATTACTTGTAATGGATGTCGTGATTGAAAATAAGCTCATATCATGAGCTCACGAAATATGTCATAACTGCAAAAGGTGTCCCTAACCTAATGAAATTTGTCGTATTTAGTATCTGCTGAGGATAAATGTCATATATTGCCAGAAACCTGACATATAAAACCAATTAAATTTTTTCATGAGTTGAAAAGTTGCCGCTATTCCTATAGAATTCGTCGTATATAGCTTGCATATATTGCAAATTTCCTGATGGGCATGACTAATCTGAATCTGAAAAGACTGAACAAGAAGTTGTCTCAGACTGATATTACCTGAATTGCTTACTATATTTTCAATGACTTTCATTGTTTGTTATTAGGTTCAGTAAATCTATATCTATCATATTTTAGAATTTGATGAATTAGTCTGAAAACATGATGATTTTTTCAGCATAATAATAGAAAATAATGAAGCCAAGTTAAGCTAAATATCGTATCTGCATTAACCGAATTGACTTTGGAAATATGAATATTTTTCTACAAAGAGTAAGATTTCTTCATTATATACTCGATAACATGAAAACTGCAAACATGATCTTCTTGATTAGCACGGCAGCAAATTTATGTGGAATGAGGTGCATACTTTTCATAATATTCATGTCTAGGTTTCAAGAAATTATAAAATTGTACAAATACTGGGAATAAGTCTAAAAGTTGGACTGGTTTTGTAGATGGAATACTTTTTGGGCCATTGATCATTTATGTACATGAAAATCATTAAAATTCCTTACAACAATACCATTGAATATGGAACATCGAAATCCTATGATATTCGCATTCACGCTTTCCAAATCTGAATCCTAGCAATCTCTCTCCTTGAGATAATTATAATAAATATTTTAGTTGTTAGATAGGTAGAGTGACTCAATGGTATAATAATAAGTATTGAAGAAATGGTGACAATTCATGTTAATATGAAGGAAATAAACATGACAAATATAATTAGTAGGTTTTCAACCTTCATTATTTTGAAACTCTCATGTGTATGATTTTTGGTTGGATTGTTGATTTTCGAAACATATTCTTCGAACATAGCTCAAACGGAATGTATGTATCATCATGTTTATTCAGTCGCGAATGTTGCCAGAAGAATATAAATCATAATAAACTGAATTCTGAGTAATTTGATCCGTCAATGCAATAATTATCTTGTCTGACATACCAAGTGGTCCAATTCTATAATTGATTGTAACCAGAACTATATCTGTTGTCATGAGGAAACTTGGATCGTAAATTTCTGACCGGCTAGATCCTGAAGTGAATCCACCACCATGTATCCAGAACATCACCGGTCGCAGGTTTCTACTAGTAATCTACAATATGGATATTGAATATATTTTCAACTGAAAAAACATATGTGATCGAGAACTATTTAGTTTTTTTATGAAATTTTGACAAAAACACAAAGTCAGTTATGTAATATTCAATTAGCTCAGCATATTATGATGGAAATTTAAATAATGAATCGTTTATTATTCACTATAATCAGGTACACAAGTCTATTATCGTCCCCAAGGCCAAACTTCGAATATACAAGGTGTGACTCGCCTACTTTCATGTTTTTGAAGATATGAAAATCGATTTTGATAGATAATAAAGGTAATGTTCAACTTGAGACAGATTCATATATATCTGAAACCATGTATTCAGAAGAAACTCGTTAACATAGTTGATTAATTTCTTGAGCGCAATGAAATAATAGTAATTTTTATGACTGAAATAGTTTTGAAGGATATTGTAGGATCAACATAAAGATTGATACAAAATTGAACTTTTGCAATGAAAACTTCATTCTCAGCCCAGCTTAGTGCTTTGAAACTGTAATTATCTTTGAAAATAGTATCTTATCATGAATATGAGTAATTACTGTTTCACTCCTAATACTGCTACTACTTCAATAGACATATAAATTTAGTATTTTTATATCAAATATATGCGATACAAATCATATACCTCATAGATATGTGATATTTTTGAGGTCGTTATCGATCATGTATTAACTTTTTCAATCATCATATCTCTTTCCATTTGGATATTTCTTGAATACTCCACCAAGAAAGAAGCAATAATATGGGGTTTCGAAGAATACAAGATAAACCATAAGTGTTTTGGATAGCAATCCATTCGCGCATCAAGAATGTTCTAGAAAGAGAAATTAGTCTATCCAATTAGAATATCAAACATAGTTTGAAATGAATGTCTGGTAGACTACGAGCAGAAAACAACTACTTTCCTGGTAAATACCACGCAGAACATTGAATTATATCTGCTCGTAATCCATGCAACGATTCACACTGTGAATGCAGATCGCAAATGTTTCTTTCTTCCTAAGACGTGACAAATTCACATCGGGACAGGCACGCCTAACAACCTACAGACCGGTTTCGGGCTTATTGGCCCTCATCAGTGCAGGGTAGTTATCCGAGTAGAGACCGTAAGATCTCCACTCGAAGCGTTGCCTGTCCCAATGCACCTTCGTCGCGTTTATTTGACCGCACTGAGCCGCGTTCCAACAGACAATTGGAAGTGGCGACACCATGCGGCAGAAGAAAGAAACACTCCAGAACTAAATCTCCCAAATCACAGAACTTGGAAGTGGCTTATAGCTCGACTAAGCTAATAAATGAAAAATGGAAAAGCCATAAATTGGACAACAATTTTAGAAAGAGAAATTAGTCTATCCAATTAGAATATCAAACATAGTTTGAAATGAATGTCTGGTAGACTACGAGCAGAAAACAACTACTTTCCTGGTAAATACCACGCAGAACATTGAATTATATCTGCTCGTAATCCATGCAACGATTCACACTGTGAATGCAGATCGCAAATAAACGCGACGAAGGTGCATTGGGACAGGCAACGCTTCGAGTGGAGATCTTACGGTCTCTACTCGGATAACTACCCTGCACTGATGAGGGCCAATAAGCCCGAAACCGGTCTGTAGGTTGTTAGGCGTGCCTGTCCCGATGTGAATTTGTCACGTCTTAGGAAGAAAGAAACATTTGCGATCTGCATTCACAGTGTGAATCGTTGCATGGATTACGAGCAGATATAATTCAATGTTCTGCGTGGTATTTACCAGGAAAGTAGTTGTTTTCTGCTCGTAGTCTACCAGACATTCATTTCAAACTATGTTTGATATTCTAATTGGATAGACTAATTTCTCTTTCTAAAATTGTTGTCCAATTTATGGCTTTTCCATTTTTCAAGAATGTTCTATTTACAATCACATTCATTCAGAATTAGAATCACCGGCATTCTTGATCAAAAATTGATTTAACATTTTACTCTAACAGCGGCTGTCACCTCTTCAAGAGGAGACATCCATTGATTCAAGAGATTTATCAAAATCTTCGAAACGCATCATGCGTTCTGAAATTGATACAAACTACTGGATTGTTATCAATGAGAACGAAGTGGAACATGATGAAACAGAGAACGAAATGTACCTATGTCAATATAAATGTTAATATCAATTATAAATAAGTAAAATGTGATTGATTCAAGATTGTTATATTCATTATTTCACTAGTGGATAAAACTTCAATCATAAGGTGATATAATGTACATTTCGATGAGTACGTGGAAGAAAAATCGGTATGAATTCGATCAATCAATATTTACTTTTAGAACTGAGTCTGGGGACATGAATTACAGATACCACTTGGAGATGATGAGGCATCAATAGTATTAAATGAAGTTAATAATTGACTATTCGATATCTACTGAATGAAATCTACGGTTCTATAATACTTTTTGTTCTTGTTGAAGTCGGTTCAGAAGATAATATCAATGATCGACTTTCAAATAGATCTCTCCTAATTCTACAAGAACTATTCTCTTATAGAACCTGTTCACATTGAAATAACATCAATTTCGATTGGAATCATATTGTTTTCGCGGTTGCCCAAACAATAATAGTAGGCCGCGAAGGCATAAACATCCTTGGCAATAATCCTTCTCTCGAAGGCATTTCCCAACCTCGGTACACAGGGTTATTCGAGGGGTTATTCAACTTGGACATCATTGTGATTTCAAGAAGCAAAAGAGAAACGATACAAGTTTAGTTGCATGATGATCATCATAGGGAAAAAAACAACGATAGTTATTTCATTTTTCGGAATATTTGGAAAAAAACTGAATTTTCGGATTTAATTTTTTTTTCCAATACTGAAAATACACCAAACCTTGAAACTTTTATTCATCACCTTTTCCCACGATCCATGAAATGGTATTTTCAGTGTTTGAATTCGATATTACGACTTGACCATTACTATAACTTTTTTTATAATACGGAGATGAATCGATTTCTTATTTTCTACCACATATATTGTGCTAATTAATATACATTGACAGCTGAATGATTTGTCTACTCCAAAGTTTAAATTCCAAAGCCATATGATTTCTAATGACTATCGACTTCGACATGGAGCAGTTGTGATCATAAAAATAACACACATTTATTCCAATAACTACGAGAAAATGATGATTATAGATAACGATTACGTTGAAACTCTTGTGGACTAGTGCTTTCAGTTTTGAATAATCTCCAATGATGAAGCAAAACAAAAAACATGATAGAAAATTTAGTTTATACAGAATATCTCGAGAACGGAAATAATTATGGTGGATCTTCTTTCAACAAAAAAATTAGCAAAAATTTTAACTAGGTACTCTGTTTTCGGGATCCTCATGATGAGCGTCGAACTTGAACGTAGAAGAAATAACCCTGTATAAATAACGATTGTGATCTCCTTCCACTCCATAGATCTTATATGCTTACGCAGGTTATTTGTTTTACAGGTGCACGGGGTTTAAAAGTACCAAGCCATTGATTGTTAGTTTCAATTTTTGACCATACATATGTGTTGTACCACCCAATCATAGTACCTACACTTTCTTGCAGACCCCTCTAATACCAAACAAATACTACATGATGCCGGATCAAGCGTTAGCATATAAGATCTATGTTCCAGTCTTTTATAAGATCACATCAATTGTTTTTTTGAGATAAGCCTTCTTGGGACTGATTTGTGCGGTGATGTAATTTAGGCTTCCGTAATTATTTCATGTGGAAGAAATCAATCTTCAGTTGAGTGCAATCGTTCGTTGATTCTGGAATATCACATAAAACAATGTAAACAAACAAGTACTAACAGGTTTCAGAGAGTAGGCGGATGTTTTCGAATCGAATAGGTACTCAAATGAAGAACAATTACTGATGTTGTGTGATGAGTGGAAAGCAAAATATAATTTAATGTTCCAAAAATTGTTATTTCTTTGAAAAGGGCTTCACCCTCTCTGTATAAGTTTTAACCCCGAATTTGTTAATAACACATATGGTAGGATGAGTTATTATGTGAAAATGGTCATCAAATACCTCTTTTGTGAAAACATTGAGACACAAACAATTTTCTGATCCAGTATACACGCTCACAAGATTCTTCGCATAACATTCATCGCCCTCCTTGGTAGCGTCTCTCACACCGGTCCATTGTTCTGGAGGTAGTGGGGCCTGTGAAAAAATAAAGATAATTTTCATATTATCCTTCAACGATGTAGGTAAAGAAGTGAATCGATCATGAGGATTCGGAAAAAATATTTCCCATTACTTTAAATATTCCTAGTACTTCCAACATCTGCTGTGTGAAGTAGGATATGTACACAAAGGGACCAAACACTTGCTGTGGGGAATGAAACAGGACTAGAAACCTAAACAAGAGATTCCAGGTAAAGTTAAAACATAGCAAAATAAGTGGTGACCTATGACAAAATAGAATGGGTTATAAACTCATTCGAACCCTTTAAATTACCAGGATTTGACGGGATTTACCCAGCATTGCTACAGAAAGGACCGGAAATACTGTTCAGATGGATTTGCAAAATACCGAGAGGCAGTCTGGCTCTTTGGTACATACCAAATGTAGCGACGAGGAGGGAAGGCCCTGTACACCGATTAGGGGTTGACAATGACAATTGTGGATGATCGGATATATATTTTTTGATGTTCAATCAGTTTGAATGAAAATAGCTAAAAACTGACGACGAAGTTATTTGACGACGTTACATTGGTGCCGAAACCAGGGACCTTTTAATTGAAGAAAGAAAAATACTGATCAAATGGACAGTAAAAGATCAACGACAAGACATAACGCTGGCATGAATAGAAGTATGGATTCTGACTACATCTGGCCAGAGAATTTTGGAGCTGGAGCTAGGATTCAATCGGAAATCGATGTACGGACGCAACATTTTCATAGGAGCAAAATGGGTCGCAAAGAAATTGAAAGAGATGATGACTTTTATCCACCTAGACAGCTAGACAGAATGACACCAGTAAGTCATAAAGAAAATTCCATGGATAGAATTGATGTCATTTCCAATAGATCAAGAAATACAAACAAAAGTTGTGATATACAAAGGAAACGTTTAGCTTTAGAGACAGAAAAGGCAAGACAGGAAATTGAGATGAGACAGAAAGAATTAGCAAATAAAATGACATTATTAGAATTATAAAGTGATGATCGTGAAGCTGAGTTACGTGAAATTGAAGAAAATGGATCGGTAAGGTCTACATTCAACATGGAGGAAAATAGGAATTTGAATCCAACTGTGAAAAAAGTTAACCCATGTGAAAAACCTTTATCGTCTCGTGTTTCAGAATGGGTAAGTCAAACTCAGATATATTTACCAAATCCATATTCACAACCTGTATATAATGATAAAGATGATATTTATGAAACTAATTCTAATTTTCCTGAGGAGATACCTGATGAGAATGATAGGAAACTTTTCGATATTCAATTATTATGCAAGAGCCTCGGTGATACCATCAGAGCAGTTTCTTCAACATCGAATCGAGACCCGTTCATGGCAAGACAAACTGTGGAGAAAGATTTTCCCATATTCAGTGGAGATTCATCCGATTGGCCAATCTTCATTTCACAATTTCGACGAATTTCTAATATGTGTGGATACACGCAAGAAGAAAAAAAGGTAAAGTTACAAAAATGCTTGAGAGGTGAGGCAAAATTTGCGGTTTCAGGTATGTTGCTTTCTCCTACTGATATAGAATTAGCTTTAAAAACCCTTGAAATGAGATTTGGAAGACCTGATCAAATCATTGAATCCCTCATTTTCAAAGTAAGAACAATGCAACAATTCAGAGAAGGAAATATGGAACATTTGATTACATTTTCCACTAATATACAGAGTCTTGTTGCTACCATCAAGTCTTTAGATTGTCGAGGTCATTTAGAAAATCCACAAATTTTGAAAGATTATGTTTTTAAATTACCAGACACTTGAAATTGCAATGGGGAGAAACAGTTGAAAATAAGGAAGGAAAGGTTAATTTGGAGGATTTTGCAGAATGGATATCGAAGAAGGCGAGTGCAGCTTGTTTCGTTAGCACAAATTTCAAACCAAAAACATTTTTCGTTCAAAATAGGAGAGATTCAAATAATCCTAGATTTTCCCAAGAAACAAGTTTATTAACAACTACTGATATGGCAACAAAAACTGAGTGTTTCTACTGTAAAGCAAAAGACCATGAGACTCACATGTGTCCCAAATTGAAAAATGATGACATTGATACGCGTTGGAATACTGTGACAAAAAATAAACTTTGTTTCACGTGCCTCAGACCGAATCATCAATCTTTTAAATGTAAATTAAAGACAATTTGTGGAATTCAAGGATGTCAACGTCCACATAATAGAATTTTACATGAAGAAAATTTAGAAACAGTGCTTGAATCAAGTCGAATAAATGGAAATCAAAATAATATGGAAAGTGTTCTTGCAACTAGAAATAGTAATAAAAATATTTTGCTCCGAATGGTCAATGTTAAACTATACAATGATGATAAAATCCTAGAATGCGTAGCACTTTTCGATGAAGCATCAACGGTAACGCTAGTTGATCAAAGTGTTGTTGATATGTTTGGAATTGAAGGTATTCGTCAGCCATTGTGCATTCAATGGACAAATGATTTGGTTTCCCGATGCGAGGATTCGATTCAATTCGATATTCAGATATCTGGAATAGGTGTTGATTCCAAAATATTTACCATGAATAAAGTTAAATCGTTTAGGAATCTATCATTACCACTTCAACATATTTCTTCCGAAGATTGGATGCAATATATGCATTTTAAAGGACTCCCTTTATATGAAATTCATGAAAGACCCCTAATATTGCTCGGTCAGGATAATATACGACTAACAGTACCTAGAAAAATATGCGAAGGTCCCGAAAATTTACCCATGGCGAGAAAAACGTGTCTTGGTTGGGTCCTTCATAAAAAAGTTGACAAAACTGGAATTCAGCACGACTATTCGTTTCATATTCGTGAACAAGATTACTCAGATGATAATTTACATCGTTTAGTAAAAGAAACATTCACTCTAGAATCCTTTGGAATTTCAGTAAATCAGATAAAACCGAATTATATGGAAAATCGAGCAATCGAATTGATGGAAAAGACTGTGAGGAGAGTGGACGACAGGTATGAAATTGGTTTACTGTGGAAAGCAGAGGATATTATATCACCAGAAAGTAAAATGAATGCTTCGAGACGTCTTCAATGTGTGAAAAAAAAGATGGTGAAAGATGAGATATAGTCAACAATACTGCAAGAAAATACAAGAATATTTGGATAAAGGTTATGCGAGAAAAATATCTATTGAAGAATCATTAGGCAATCGATGTTGGTATTTACCTCATTTCGCCGTATTTAACCCAAATAAACCAAAAAAGCTACGTATTGTTTTTGACGCCGCAGCCAAATCTCATGGAGTAAGCTTGAATGATAATTTGATTCCAGGACCTGATTTATTAGCATCATTGAACACAGTTCTTTTGAATTTCAGAATGCGACGAATAGCATTTTGTAGTGATGTGAAAGAAATGTTTCATCAAGTTAAAATTTGATCTGAAGACAGCGATTCTTATGGAGAGAAGGGAGACAAAATAAAAAAGTTGAAATTTATGAAATGAGTGTTATGACATTTGGAGCAAACTGTTCACCGACTTGTGCACAGTTCGTGAAAAATATGAATGCAAGGTTATCAACAGACTCAAAATCAATTTTAGATGCTATAATTAAAAAACATTATGTGGATGACTATTTAGATTGTAAAGATACTGAAGAAGAAGCCATATCGGCAATATTACAAGTTAGTAGAGTTCAAAAAATGGGTGGATTTGAATTAGTTAACTGAATGGATTTGAATTAGTTAACTGAATTTTGATAGTCAATCGTCCCCACAGAGGATTCTTGGGCTGTGGTGGGATGCGAAAGAAGATGCTTTCCAGTTCAAATTGAGATTACCGATAAACGAAAATGAAGTACCAACAAAAAGAAATATCTTGAAGACAGTAATGTCCGTCTTTGATCCTTTGGGACTTATACTAAATTTTACAATTCGCGGTAGAATTCTTATGCAAGATATATAGAAATCAGGAATAGATTGGGATGAACATGTAAATGAAGAAAATCGAGACACTTGGAAATCTTGGTTATATGATTTAGGAAATACCCTTGTAAAAATACGTTTTTCTAGATGTTATTCTCTATTGATTTCATTGGCAGATAAAACAGAGCTACATATATTTTGTGACTCGAGTAAAAGAGCATTTGCCTCTGTAGCCTATTTACGGATTATTTGCGATGTGAATGTTAACGTTTCTTTGATAATGGCAAAAGCAAGAGTTGCACCAACGAAAACTATCACCATACCGAAATTAGAACTTTTAGCGGCTGTTACTGGCAGTAGGTTGGCAACTTATATTTTGAATAATATTGAACTCAATTTCGACAAAAAACATTTCTGGACAGACTCCACCACGGTATTACAATGGATAAAAGGAGATGGAAGTCGACTTGGACAATTTGAATCTCACAGGGTTGGAGATATTCAAGAAAAGACTAACTCTTCTGATTGGTATCGGATTCCTTCAAAATTCAATGTTGCAGATGAAGCTACCAGAACATACACGAATTCACAAGACCATGTGGATTTCGAACGATGGATAAATGGACCTGAATTTTTGATGAATTTTGATGAGAAGACGTGGCCTACAAAAGAAGTGAAAACAAGAACTATTGCTGTTGATACAATGAAAAAGCATGAAATTGTGGCTCTCACAGTTTCACTTTACTCAAGTACGATTGATTTTGAAAGATTTTCAAAATATTCAAGAATTACAAGGACAATGGCTTGGGTAATAAGATTTCGAAATATTTTATTATCAAAACTAAAACATGAGAATTGTGAGTTTTCCCAAATACTCAGTGTAACAGAAATTGAAAAAGGAGAAATTGAATTGATAAGACAGAGTCAGTATGAAAGTTTTGCAGAAGAAATTAAGGCTCTTTTAAACGGTAAACAATTGAACGGAAAAAGTAGATTGAGACAACTTTCTCCTATGCTCAATGACGATGGAATTATGATTTTGAATGGAAGAACACATTTTTCAAATGAATTGGAATTTTCAACAAGACAACCATATATATTACATCCGAAGCACACATTCACGCGATTAATACTACATCATTATCACGAAAATCCGGTCATCAAGGAATAGAACATAACTTGAATGAAGTAAGACAGAAGTTCTGGATTATTGATGCTAGGACAGCGATAAAATCAACAATCGCAAGATGTCAAATATGTATGAAAAGGTAAGCAGTACCTAAAATACCTATCATGGGACAACTACCGCCTGAAAGGATAACCCCGAACGTGAAACCTTTCATTTTACTGGAATTGATTACTTTGGACCAATGTTGGTAAATGTTGGGAGACGAAAAGAAAAAAGATGGGGTGTCATTTTCACTTGTTTTACTATCAGAGCTATTCATTTGGAGGTAGCACATAGTCTTACTACAGATTCTGCCATCATGGCAATTCGTAGAATGCTGTCAAGAAGAGGAATTCCTAAGCAAATTATCTCAGATAATGGGACCAATTTCCATTGAGCCTCTGAAGAACTGAAGAAAGCAATACAAGAGCTAGATAACGCGAAGTTGTGTGAAAGAATGGTTACCAAAGGTATTGAATGGAAATTCATTCATCCCGGAGCGAGTCATATGGGAGGTGTATGGGAAAGATTAATAAGATCGGTAAAGACAACTTTCAAAATTGTATTAAATGGACAAACTATCAGAGATGAGATACTTTTAACCTTATTCGCTGAAGTTGAAAATATTATCAATACGAGGCCGCTTACTTATGTTTCAGTTGACCCTGTGGATTTAGAAGCGTTAACACCAAATCATTTTTTAATGGGTTCTTCAAATGGAAATGGACCTCCAGGTGTTTTCGAAGAAAAATATATTCGAAAAGAATGGGAAAAATCGCAAAGACTTACTGATGCTTATTGGAAACGGTGGATAAAAGAATACTTACCTACTATGACCTGTCGGCGAAAGTGGATGAAAAACCAACCAGACCTGAAAATTGACGACGTTGTGATAATAGTCGATGAAACTACGCCAAGAAATTCATGGAAGTTGGGAAGAGTGATAGGAGTATTTCCTGGACCAGACGGAAGAGTATGCGTTGCTGATGTGAAGACACAAAAAGGTACCTACAGAAGACCTGTTACCAAGTTATGCCCATTCCAGACGACGAACATGCCAGAGAAGACCTGTTCCGAAGCTATGCCTATTGAAGACGAACACGAAGACCAGTTAGAAAATTCACCAAGGGGGAAAATGTAGCGACGAGGAGGGAAGGCCCTGTACACCGATTAGGGGTTGACAATGACAATTGTGGATGATCGGATATATATTTTTTGATGTTCAATCAGTTTGATTAAAAATAGCTAAAAACTGACGACGAAGTTATTTGACGACGTTACACTAAATATATGGAGAAGAGTGAGGTTAAGCTTTATACCGAAACCTGCGAAAACCGGACAGGAATCGGCAAAGTCCCTCAGACCAATCAGTCTTATGTCTTTTGTACTAAATACTCTGTGAAAGCTAGTAGATAGGCACATAAGGCATGACAAACTGGTAGAAAGACCACTGCACCGCGACCAATATGCCTATAAGAATGGCTGTTCAACAGAAACAGCACTCCATCGACTGGTCGCGAGGGTGGAGAATACGCTGGAACACAATGATGGGGTGCTACTAGCGGCTTCTTTGGACGTATAAGGAGCTTTCGACAACACCTCTATAAACTCTATAATCAGATATCTCAGACAGAAAGGAATCGAGAAACCCTGTTTGGCCTGGGTAAACTCAATGCTGAAACACGAAATGATTTATACCACTATATGGGAGAGACTGTGGTGGCTAGGGCGACTAGAGGATACCCGCAAGGGGGGTTCTGTCCCCAATTCTGTGGAAACTGGTTGTGGATGTGCTACTCAGGATACTTTATAACTATGGAAATAGAATCCCTGAGATTCTATCTAATTCATAGGATGAATTGCGATGGTAGATTCTCTTAGTTTTTTGATACCTTGAAAGTGATATCATACCGATAAAAAATAGGTTGAAATAAGATTTGTAACACGAATTTAGCAAGTGAAAAGTGATTTCATTGGGACAGGCAACGCTTGGAGTGGACATCTCAGGATATTTACTCGGTTAAATACCCTGTATTGATGAGGGCCAATAAGCCCGAAACTGGTCTGTAGGTTGTCAGGCGTACCTGTTTTCATGCTGTATTTACTCAGTTGATCGGTGCATAGAATACGAGTAGATATAATTCAATGTTCTGCGTGGTATTTGCCACGAAAAAGTTGTAGTTGTTTTTTAGTTTTCAGCTCGTAGTCTATCTCTTCAAACATGTTAGATGTTTTTTTGGTGAATTGTTGACGTTCGAGATTCGATATCTCATTTTGTGGCCATTCCTTTGCATCATATTGCTTTGTTGAACATCAGTCACTATCATGTCTTATGAAGTAGGAGCCTTGTAACTGGATTATTTCTTTTTTCCACCGCATTGGGTCACTTGTTCCAAGTTTTTACTGGAACGCGGCTCCGTTCGTTGATATAGACTCGATAGAAATGCATTGGATCCGCGTTGCCGGAGATCTCAGAGTCTATATATACTCGGTTAAAAACCCTGAACTGATGAGGGCTCATACGCCCGAAACCGATCTGTAGGTTATCAGGCGCGTCTGTCTCAATGTTATCATAATCGCGTAAAGGAGGAAAGACAGTGGCGGATTCACCATTAGGCTGAGTAGGCTAGAGCTTAGGGCGGCAGATTTTAGGGGCGGCAAATTCGGAGCTGATTTTCTCTATGTCATACCCCTAAATTTTATCTGGTCCACACAAATAAGTCAAGATGAAATATGTATTGCCACATATCACTGCGGATGGCGTTATTTGAATGTTGGTTTCCCATACAAGGCTGCTGAGTGTTGTGAGCTGAGGTTAATTGACACCGTTCCCGCAGTTAGGTATGTGGAGAAATAATCTCGCGAACTTACAGGTTCCTGCAGTCAACCGATATAAACTATGTCCAAGATGAGGATGTCTCATGGAGATCTCGGAAACCATAGGAGGTACAAAGATGGTTTAATCAGAAAAAAGTTGCGAATTTCCAAGCCTAACAGTATGCCGTTCAGAAAGTTTTGAAATTCTGAGTAGTTCTGTGTAGATCCTGAATTTGCCGATTTCGTATTAATTTTTTTCTCTGAAGTTATTTAAAGAAATATAGAAAAACAAAAGACATGTCCTCTCTGCCACTTTCCAAGCTCCAGACAACAGCATTGAGATATTTTCCGTACGACGTTGCGTTTCGGAGAAACCAAGAAACCATCATCGGATATCCCCATAATGACATCCTTATCTTGGACAAAGTATATATCGATCCAGGGTCGGATCATCAAGAATACCTTTTATTTTGTGGATAAGCTGAGGTCATCACGATCCCTAAAATTTATTGAAATTCATTTTCCATATTCTTTACTACCCAGATACATACAAGAATATAAAAAATATATTTCAATAAAAGAATGAATAACAAATCCGAGGTGAAATACTTGATTTGCAAGTGAAAAGAAAATACGGAAATATCTAAAACTTACTGTTGCAACAAACCGATATAATAATGTAATATAATACTATACAAGGTGTCCCATTGGAAAACGGAAATACTTCAACAGTGGATAGAGGTCACCGAGGCGATTCCGAATATACCATATTTGTTGGGTCTCAATATCTCATTTTGTGTACTAGTTCACAGTGCGAAATGTTACGTATTTCAGGTAGGTCGTCGGAAAACTATATTAGTCACTCAAGCTAACTGAGTCAACTGCCTGTCCATAGGTGGGTACTGCAGTACTGAAAAAAAGATATCATGATTTAAGGCGCCATTTTATCAATATGGCGGCACTAGACGGCGGCTTGATTAGGTCCCAAATCTTACACGTAACAGGGGTCATGTATATGTACTTGACTGCCAAGTTTCAAAACTCCAGTATTTTTTTCTACAGGTAAAGCACTTCAAGTCCCCTATTGCTTTGGACTACTATTCAGAAACTTTTGTGCTATAGCCTCCACTTCTGGAACCCTATGTATTAGCATACTTTTTACTAGGAAAAACCTTCGAAGCTTCGCTTCCCGCATTTATGTGTTCTATTATTAGATAACTATATTGATTCATACTTTCACTGTTATGTACCTTTATATTTTGTATTTATTAGTGAATAATTATTATATTATATACAGGGTGTCCCATTGGGAAACGGAAATACTTCAACAGTGGATAGAGGTCACCGAGGCGATTCCGAATATACCATATTTGTTGGGTCTTACGAGTTTCATAATCGAGATATAGAGTGTTTTATCAATATTGCTCATTTCTTTGTGGGGTCATAACTAACGAACCACTTGGTATATTGTCGCGTAGTAACGTTAAATACTACTGCGCCTCCACCATGTCGCGTAGTATGGTTACTACTACTAGGGCACCCCTTGTCACATGCAAGGGCGGCCCGTTTGGGGGTTTAGCTTGGCAGCGAGATGGGAGATAAAGTTATTCACCACTTTCAGCATTGCGACAAGAAAACAATGCATTTCAATAGAACGAACTAACAATTTATTGAAAGTGTATAAATAGGGTCAGAATCAAATAGTGAACAAAGTGAATAAAAAGTGAACAGTGACTAAATTAATTTAGTAAAATGTGAATTAACTGTAAGTTAGCAAACATCCCTGGACTGTAAATGACAAAAAGGGGCCAGCACGCATTTGAGGGGCGCACAAGGTAACAATAGACATTAGTACTTACATTATGATTGCTGCTTATTGTACCGCCCTGGTCGAGGAGATGTGTCTGCCCATATTCGTCTGGATAGGGTTGGTACCCTCGTGTCGGTGGAATCATCGCAAAGGGCCATCGGTTTTCCGCACTTCACCGATTGATCATTGTGGATCGACTCACCAAAAATGAATCTCCCGATATCACCGTTTGAGAAGTGTATATCACCGATTCTTGCAGATTCAGCAAATACTCACTTCTCGCCTGGGTCTAACGGTTATGTTTTTGATAACGCAAGTTTTTGGATCTTGACCCAATTGAGAACCAAACTTTGCTTTATAAATAATAAACTATTATATTTGAAATCGTGAGCTGATTGAATTAATAAACTGCCTTGAACTAAATAATTATTGTTGGATGTATCTCAATTTGGAATAGATGAATTGATCGATTCGAATTGTGATTTCCACCCTGATATACCGAGCGTGACAATATTTTTTGATATTTAGTACATACGTTCTCCTACTTCTACCCAAGCGACTTGCCTATCAGTCATATGGAAAATCCAGGTCCGTAATAACAAAAATTCAACATTATTTGGGGTCCCTCAAAAAACATTTTTTTTTTGATTTTGAAATTACAAAATCCGCTTACATATTTGAAAAGGGCACAACAAACTGAATCGAACTGTGTACTTTTTATTTTCCCGCAGATCGTTTAACAACTTGATTTCTGAATTTGAATTCGAAGTTTTATGCAATTGGATAGTGGAAATTGGAATATTTAGAATTTTCCCAATCAAGCTATACAGGTTTCGCATTGTTCTTCATCATCCTATTGAACATTCATTATTTATACATTCCTGAACCTGAAAAATAAGCCAGTGTTTTTTCACTGGACCGTTCTTTCACTTATTTTAAATAATTCCAAACGTTCACTTATTCCAATATCATTTCTCATTGCGTGACTGATATTATTATAACATAAGTTGACTTGAAAATATCAATCGATATAATAATGAAAAACAATCAGGGTGTGATTCGTAAATCGGTTAAAAATATTTTGAAAAGAGCAAGAAAATGTATCGATCAAAATGGAGGCCACTTCGAGCAATTGTTATAATCTTTATGTTCTGAGTTGAGTTGGTTAATTTTTTGTTTATTTGGGAAAATAAATTCATTATTATATCGATTGATATTTTCAAGTCAACTTATGTTATAATAATATCAGTCACGCAATGATAGATGATATTGGAATTATTTAAAATAAGTGAAAGAACGGTCCAGTGAAAAAACACTGGCGTATTTTTCAGGTCCAGGAATGTATAAATAATGAATGTTCAATAGGATGATAAAGAACAATGCTAAACCTGTATAGCTTGATTGGGAAAATTCTAAATATTTCAATTTCCACTATCCAATTGCATAAAACTTCGAATTCAAATTCAGAAATCAAGTTGTTAATCGATCTGCGGGAAAATGAAAAGTACACAGTTCGATTCAGTTTTTTGTGCCTTTTTCAAATATGTAAGCGGATTTTGTGAATTCAAAATCACAGGGTGTTTTTGAGGGACCCCAAATAATGTTAAATTTTTGTTATTACGGACCTGGATTTTCCATATGACTGATAGGCAAGTCGCTTGGGTAGAAGTAGGAGAACGTATGTACCAAATTTAAAAAAAATATACCAAGTGGTTCGTTAGTTATGACCCCACAAAGAAATGAGCAATATTGATAAAACACTCTATATCTCGATTATGAAACTCGTAAGACCCAACAAATATGGTATATTCGGAATCGCCTCGGTGACCTCTATCCACTGTTGAAGTATTTTCGTTTCCCAATGGGACACCCTGTATATAATATAATAATTATTCACTAATAAATACAAAATATAAAGGTACATAACAGTGAAAGTATGAATCAATATAGACATCTAATAATAGAACACATAAATGCGGGAAGCGAAGCTTCGAAGGTTTTTCCTAGTAAAAAGTATGCTAATACATAGGGTTCCAGAAGTGGAGGCTATAGCACAAAAGTTTCTGAATAGTAGTCCAAAGCAATAGGGGACTTGAAGTGCTTTACCTGTAGAAAAAAATACTGGAGTTTTGAAACTTGGCAGTCAAGTACATATACATGACCCCTGTTACGTGTAAGATTTGGGACCTAATCAAGCCGCCGCCTAGTGCCGCCATATTGATAAAATGGCGCCTTAAATCATGATATCTTTTTTTCAGTACTGCAGTACCCACCTATGGACAGGCAGTTGACTCAGTTAGCTTGAGTGACTAATATAGTTTTCCGACGACCTACCTGAAATACGTAACATTTCGCACTGTGAACTAGTACACAAAATGAGATATTTTGCACTAGTGCGAAATGAAATATTCGATTCCACGCTCTGCGATTGGTGCGATTACCTAATATAGTTAACCATACCCTGATTTTAACTCATAAGTAGCTGTGACAATGACATATTTACAAACGAATTCATAACATTATAGTGTCAATGTGATTCACCAAGTAGATAGGTACCGGAATCGTATAATTTGTTGAGTTTTCTTTGCTGCAATGTCATCCGACGATGAAATGGTAGATTCTACTCCCCCAGAAGTATGCAATTTAGGTTTGATAAAAAAAATTATAGTATTCAATTGGTACTGAACAATTGTTCAAATATTACCATCAATAAATATTTTTCCAATATTTAATGAATACAGATCAAAATGTACCCAAATATTTCTGTTAAATGTTCAATAAAATTTGTTATTTTTGTGTGATACATCTTTCTTATTGTTTCTTCAGGCCATTGAATTGGTTTCCTGTGAAAATGATTTGTAAGTAGGTAGTAGTACCTGTGTTTTTCATGTAGGTCGTCTGAAAAGTATAGTGTACAACTTGTGCGGAAATCCGCACTAGTTGCGTAATGATTAGGGGATAAGGGATTATTCATCTATGGTTGTGCATATTGAGATTAGAGAGACAGTAGTACAGTTGAATATAGGTATGTCTATTGTACTGAGTGTATTATTTTGGTTCTAACCCAAGCACCTACTACAGTATCTCCTAGACAAAAAAGTTAATCACCAAAATTGTGGACAAGAAAATGTTTTACATTTATTCATTTATTTTGTTTGAATTTCTTTGTCCTCTAATCAATATTTCCACAGTTGCATCCATATAAATCAGGGAGATTTTGGTAGAATTGTACAATGCTTCCCTGACAGTAATTATTGCCGGTGTTATTACCTATACTCGTTTCCACACTACCTGAGGTAGAATATCGGCGCGTTTATTCATGGTGGTTTTTCCATTTCAATCTTTAATAAACAATTGTTGTCTTCGTCTCGATACACTGGTTTTGTATGTGTGTTCTGCATCTGATTCATCTCCTACGGAATCTTCGTCCATTACATCAAACGTCGACAATAAAATTATATTATCTGAGTCTTCGTCATCCAAGTTGTTCAACATTCTTGCGATATTCTCGAAAGAATTTCCTGTGCAGCATATGCAAATAAACAAACAATTGAATCTTCGAAGCAATTCTGGTGCAGAATCTTGTTGTTTCAATAGAAGTAACCTCACTTCTTTTCCGTACCCATTCCAGATTTTTTTTCAATGTGCCAAATAAATGTTGTTTTTTCGTCACCGCTGTGAGGGAAAGTGGAGCAAGGTTAAACTTACTTTTTGTCACCGATCTCGAAAACTACTGTTATCGGAGAAAATCCAGAGATGAATCCTTTCGAGATTCTCCATGAAATTGAATCTGGAAAATTTCTCCTGAACTTTCTTCCTCGAATACTTCGAGAATTTCATTCCATTCCGGGAATTGTATAATAATCTTCGGGAATTTGTTCTTGCCTTGGTTGAAAACTGGAGATATGTCACATCTACTGAAGGCGGGTAGAAACCATATAAATTGTCCGCGTATACTTCGCACGGAGCAAATCTTTTCAGAAGTTTTTCCCTTGCCTGATGGACAGTAAAGTTTGATTCCTCAAAATCTTCAGATATAAGACGACTCTTGATGTGTTCGTTGGCTATAACCATGGATTGTGGGTATGTCGTTATCATCGATTCATCAAACATTATGTCCGCAAATGTTAACTTTTTTTATCGAAAAAGACGATCTGCACTTTATGTGCTCTTTTGTGCAGCCTCAGCTGGATACCCATCAAATACAATAGTTGAGTTTGAACCATAGTATTTTGTTACGTATTGTATGTATTTTGTACAAATAGCATAGAATGATTCATTGATGCACTGCCATACAACTAAGTAAAGGAGAAATCCTCCATCTCTAACATGAACCCTATTTTCGAATTGTATAACACTAGGAAGTGGTTTGTGGAGATATGTTTATATTATTACAGTATCTTTCTTGTTAGAAAGGGCACTGGGGTTTGTAAATAACGAGTTATATTCGATGATTCACTTCTATATCCATTACAGTTTTTGTCATCACCACATCTTCCTCTCTTATATAATCTCTTTATATTAATATGCATTAGTCATGAAATGGAACTGAAAGCTAGGTCATCTGCCATACGGGGTGATGACAATACTCTAATAACATATCTATCAATAATACCAATAATATTAAACTATTTATAACATTCGGCCATCCTGCTTAGCATATTGTCCTCAATATGTTCTGAATCATTCAATAATTTGGAATATACAAGTTATTTCAGTTATCAGCAGATGCATACATAGAAATTAGAATTCCCTCGGAAAAGTTACATCACAACAATAAATCGATATAGGTACCTTGGAATACATATAATGATCAATCATTGAACAAAATATAAGAGGAACCTCCTATTTCATTCATCAAATGCTGACGTGGTTCTTTATGATCTGATTGCGACCGTGAGCATTCATAAACATAAACAGTCAGCTAACACTTGGCCAGCAAATCACTTGTAACATGAAATTTGACCAATTTCATCTTACATGGGAACAATAAAAAAACATCATTATTTGAATACTGATCACTCAAATCAGTTCATTAATCAGATCAGTTTTCCAAACATAGGGCCTGATCATAATAAAATCGAACACTCTGTATAGCATTTTAGTCAAGAAGGGATCGAAGACATTGATACACTATTTCAATCATAATTAGGAGGTTGACAAAGTCCTGAGTAGACTACCTGAAAACAAACAAAGATAGTATATTAGGAATTAAAAATAAATAAGTTCACCTACATTTAATTTATAATTTAGGCTATTGGACGCTTTCTGGTTCTGTCCACATTTACAGAAGTTCAGAAGTTGTGGTGTAACCCAGAATGAAGCATGTTTTTCTAAAAATTAAGTAAATATAACAATTGATATACACAAAGGTTATGCTAAAATGAAGAATTTATCAAAAGGATAAATACTATAGTCAATAAAATATAGAATACATACCTTGTAAATGAATGGTATAAATGTAAATTTTGATTTTTCTAATGGACTAGGTTTTATTGAAAATAATAATGTACTGACATATTATTATCTTTAGATAGACACTAGACAGCAATTTATGCCATTGTCATTTGTCATTGTATATTGTCTATGTCTTTTTATAATTGACAAGTGTCCAGTGTCCATCATGGGATATTATTTACTTCAATCAGGGAATGCCCAAGTTCTGACTTAATTAAGTTCAGTGGTCAGAAGTTGATCACATATTAAACACTGATGAATTCGAATACAGGAAATAAAAATTAATCACATGTAGTGGTAGTATTGTCAATCAAATTAATGGGAACCAATCAAATATCAGCCTCAAATCACGTTGGTAAACACGTTGTGTTTTTTGAGATGCGCAGTAAATTGGTTTAATGTGATATACACAATTTCTGTTTTTTTAATACGGATTTGGACAAATTTGTGCGCAACATTTATTCTTCCGGCCCGTTCAACTTCTACTCCTAGTGTCACTATGACAGTGAAAAGGTACCATAGAAAAATGGATCACTTTGATCAGTTGTCGATGGGTTTTCGTGGTAACCAGGCCATCCTGCGGGAAGGTGAGTTAGCTCTAACTTTTTGGGGCACAATGGGGCATCTTTTTGGGACATACTGGTTCTTTACCGAAATCTATTTCTTAGATTTGCGGGCCAATTACGATAGGGCGAGAATCAAGCCGCCATTTGCTAGACCAGAAATTGATGGTCGTTCACTCCAGAATTTGACCCAAGCGACGACAAGGACTGGGCGATTGATTTCGATTGTCTTGCCCGATTTTGGGATAACCCTTGGGTTTCGAGGGGTCATTTTGATATGCTGCCCTATAAGAAAAATTGCTGAGCTGGAGATCTGGACTCAGGAGGTTCAAACTCAGGAGGTCCAACGGGGAAGTCTCAGCAGAGGCTATCGTCTAGCTTCACCGGGTCATCTGGTTCGTGGCTGATTGTCATGCGAGGGAGAAAAGGGCCTCGGAAGGACATCATGAAAAGGCTGTCCAGGTTTTAATAATCACCATTCGATAAGAACTCCTAACAAACAGTTCACTATTTTTTGTTTTTTTATATACCTGTTAATTTACCTATACCTATATCTATATTTTTCGGTATTCGGCAATTTTTGTGTTACTCTATAAGGTTGAATATTTCACATCTTGTGAGATTCAGGTATTGGCCAACACCCGGGTTATTTATGTGAATTATTGAGAGATTCAATTGATGAATGCATTTTTCATTGGTTTTAAGATGTTACAATAGGGTAGCGTAAGATTTAGAATTCTCGGAGGGCATATTTTTGATTTATATTTGATACATTTGAGAAGTCCACGAACTCCAATGGTATTGATTAAAGTTGTGATTATGCTATTGAAATAGATAAGATCCATTAAATTCCACATGAGACCACAAGATATTTTTTTATTTTTTATTAATTTCAGATAATCGTCCAACTGTCGTTTTCCTATTTCTCAGTTTGTAATCTATAACTTATCTAAACTAAGTGGCGCTCAACTGATCACCCAGAAAATCCTCATTCATGACTTCTGCTCATCAGACACATCAGCTGCCGGAGCCAAATTTTTGAGACTTGCTTTATATGAACTTTATTTCCCAAAAAGAACTAAAGAGTAGTAAAGTTGGTATCACACTGTATAAGCAAGCTGGTGTAGTCTTGTGTATGCAACTTAATGCAGTCTCTTCGAGATTAACCCGTCAAATTCAGTCTTCACACCCCTTAGTGGTCACTTTACAGACCTGCAGAACGTCCCTTTCCAAAGACTCGTTCATCCAACGAACTTCAGACTTTGGAACTCATTGCCTTCTTTCCATTGGTTCTCACGATGTCCTCTGAACATTACAGGATATCCACAGTCAACTAAAAGGAGGCATACATATCATTCTATGCAAAGCTAGTGTAGTCTTGGGTATTCTGATTGCGACCTTGGGCAATCAGAAGACGAACACAGTCAGCTAACAACAGGCAACATCTCACTCAATGTCAAAGCTGGTGTAGTCTTGGGTATTCTGATTGCGACCTTGGGCAATCAGAAGACATACACAGTCAGCTAACAATGGTCGAACAACTCACTCTATGTCAAAGCTGGTGTAGTCTTGGGTATTCTGATTGCGTCCTTGAGCAATCATAAGACATATGAAGTCAGCTAAAAGTAGGCGAGCATTCTCAATCATCAAATATCACATTTCCTTACAGGCCCGTCCTGCAATCTCACCTTATGCGGGCATGCGCGGGCACTATGTATATTTCATTATTATGCCAGGCTTGTGAAGAGCCAACCAGACCCTTCCGCTTTATATCTTTCACATCGATTGATGTTTCTACATTGTTCAAATCCCAAGTATTCTTCCACCCAGTATCGGTAGTTATTCAAGCTCTTTATGAAGATGTCGCCTGAATGTTTCTAGTAATAGTTTTATAGAGTTTCATATGGATTTCTTCAACATTTTGATGCCATTATTCTTACTCTGGAATTGCACTACAAACCGCTCCTGCATCCAATACAGTCTCATTGAAGCGCTCTACGCAAGCATCTGCTCTCGGCACTCCAACTGCCGCCTGGTAGTGACCATCAGTTCCAATCTCCTCGCAATACACCTTGCATTCGGAAGGGTTCAGTTCACCAGCACCCGAATTTATACGCTTTGGTGCACCAATATACACATGAGGCCCTTTTCACATTATGCTCGACTAAGAGGGTGCTTTTCGTTCTACCCACCGCTTCAACGAGTGCAAACTCCTTAAACGAATTTAAAAACTAGCAAAAATTTGTTACTTTGAAATATAAAGGGACAGAAAAAAACTGGTTTTCCTCCTACAGAAACCTTGTGGAACTGACTGGTCTCGACCGCATAGCGGCCCACATCATCATGATTGGCTTGGGTATGTATGTAGGTATTTCTGATCCCATCACAATCAGTTCTGATGATTTCGATACCTGATAAGTAACCGAAATCCTAAAACACTATTACAATTACCACCTGTACTAGTATGAATTCAACTTGATCCATCGTCCATTGCATCAGGAGAAAATCTAAGGATTTCTACTTGGTGACAATTTGCTGCACTGATGAGGCCAACGAGCCCGAAACCGGTCTGCAGGCAGTCAGGCGCGCATGACAAAATGTTAACATTGTCACGTGTTATGCAGAAACATTCGCATTCACTCTGTGAATCGGGTATACTATAACAATGATGAAAGTAAGACCTGGTGGCGCTACTTTTCAACTGTTTTATCAGAAAAATCCTTGATTTGAAACGATTGAAATTCAGCTCTCCACGTGCTCTCATGTACAATAACAAAGGAGGCACCGTCGAATGTATAAGAAACATTTCAATCAATCATGCTCGATACATACTCGCATCGAAACCATTAAAAATGGCTCCGTGAAACTGTTAGAACAACTAGACGCCATTAAGAATTACATATTTCATACTTTAGTACTGACACCCGCAGCAACCTGCAATCTGGCTGAAAACGCGGCTTTACCCGGCGGCCCTTACCCATGCAATATTGTCACGTCCCGGGTGTGTGCCTACCCTGGGCTGTGAGCTTAATTTGGGGTTATCGCTTGGCTACGAGAGGTGGTTGATTACTTTCAGCCCTATCATGACCACATCAAAGAAAGAATGCGTTATTCAGTTCAAACATTTAATAAGTGAAATTAGCCAACATAATCTTATGGTGAGAAAATAGTGAACATGTGAATTAATCTCAACTGAACATTTAAAATAACAAAGTGAATTATAAAAGTGAACAAAGTGAAGTGAGGTTTGTGACTAAGTGTATTTTACGTTATTTCCTGCCTCAACTGACATAAGGGCACAACGAGGGATTAAAAAAGGTAACAAAATAATATAAGTACTTACATGAATAATATAAATGTCGTCCAGGCCGAGGAGATGTGTCTCATACTAAGGTTCATGGCTTCCTTTTCAAATAATGGTGAAGTTATCACTCCCGATAAATCAGGATCGCGAATTAGGAGGCCGAAATCAGACTGAGTGTCATAATCGGAATCGTGATCGGAATCGTAATAATTAATGAATTATTAATAATGACCAATGACTGAATGACTGAATGATTGAATGATCGAATCACTGAATGCCTTCGATACCCCGATCAAAAGTACTTATATCCGACTCTTGCAAGATCAGCAAACAAGCACGACTTGACCGGGCGCATCGTCACAGTTTCGAAACTGCAAGTTTTGAAGTTCAATGAATTCAATTTAGGAAGCTTACTTCAAATTTTCCTAGGTCGATAAACCTGGTATGTTATGGTTATCGTGGACTGATTGTTATATGTTTCGCAATTTTGAATAAATGGAAATGCAATGAACTTAATAGATGGAAGGTTAATAATTCTTGATATACTGTATGATCCCATACGTGACAATATCACGCCAGCAGGACTACTCACAGAATAGGAAGTGAATTCACCAGTCAACCTCTATCCATCTCTACTATAACATTTTCGTGTGTCAATTTTTCAAGTATCGTAAGCATTAATCTCCCAAAAATGACTGGTGTATATGTTATAAATAGAATTCATAGATATTATAATGTCCATAATAATTATGGTTTCACGGTTATTTCTATATCGAGTCAAAATGTATTGCAATATTATGATAACCGGATTGAAATCTGATCAAGTGAAATATCTGAAATCTCTCAGGCAATCTATCAAACTTACAATTCGGGTAGAGTATAGTACCTTCCTCTTTATATTATAGAATTGAATAATCTGTAATCCACTACTAATTACGATCTGATTATATGGGCTTCGAGCATTCTTGTTTTAATTTTTCTCAACGCACAAATTTTCGTCTCAGCCATCCTGTGTGTGATTGATTTATTCGATGTTGTGATGAAATGACAAGATTCGTTTTTACTATTCATCCCCAATAACAACGTCTTCCATTATTTTGTTTCTAACATAATGAAATTTCAGTTAATTTTCTATCACATTATGATCAATATAATATTATCTTGATGATTTTCTACATGAAATTCAAACGAAAAAAACGACGAGAATGGATGAATTCCACAACTATTCCAATAACTGAACTGTCCAACTTCTATCTCTCACCCGCTCACGTAACGCCTAGTCACTTTTCCATGACTCATAATGTTTTTTATTCTTTCCGGGTTGACATATGCGGAATAGTAACAATATTTTTGTGTCCTGCCGAAACCAGATCATCCATTCGAAAACCATAATAATTCTTTTTTTTTGCTTTGAGACACGCAGCTCCCAAATGTCCAACTATGCCACAGTTGCCACATTTTTGACCCACCCACTCTCATTTCAGGTGATCTATTTCAACACAAATTCTACTATACCTGGTACGCACCCCATATGTACTCAATGTAGGTAATCACATTGATTATGAATGCAGCCTTGACCGAAGATGATACAGCCTCTTCGATTACTCCCAAAATTACAAAAAAAAACTTCTACTTCACTAACATCCACCTACATTTCATAAACTTCAGCGATATGAATATAGAATGTGTTTGCATCAGATTTAAAAAAAACATCACTCAGTATTTCCTTTTCTGCCAAATACAGTTAGCCCAACCGATTTCATCCTCGATATAGTTATGGTTCAGAAGTACATACATTTTAGTTTGTCAAATAATTTTCATTCATTTTTCACGTTATCTTTTCTCGGGTCAGGTATGACATTTGCCGAACTTCTATTAGTTGTCAAAAAAAATCGATCCCACTTCTGAGATGTTAGAAAAGGCACTGGGGTTTGTAAATAACGAGTTATATTCGATGATTCACTTCTATTTTCACCTTCACAGTTTCGAGTTCTAATTGCAACTAACTCGTCTCAGCTCATTTTTCATCACCACATCTTCCTCTCTCATCTAATCTCTTTATATTAATAATGCATTAGTCATGAACTAGAACTGAAAGCTAGGTCATCTGCCATACGGGGTGATGAAAATGTGCACCTACTCTAATAACATCTATCAATAATACCAATAATACGTAACTATTTTTAACATTCTGTTCATTTCAGCAACATATATAACAATAATATTTTCTGAATACGTGAAAAAACTGCACTGCTAGACCGCAAGCAATTGTATCTCCAATGTTGAATAATTTGCTATCACTGCTATATACAAATAAGACTCCTAAACCATTGGTTGCACAAAAAATATTATGTTATCAGAGAATGTTCTTCTCTGTAATTTTTGTGATCACTGTTTTTCACCTAGACGGTATAGTGGAAAAGAGATATATCGTGGGAAAACTTATTTTGGGCCCAATTTGTTCAATATGCGGGCGCCAGCGGTGGCATGACGTGGTCGCAATCTCAAGGTGTTATGTAGGTCATAAAGATGTACCAAACTACAAATTTTCAAATCTCCTGTATTTTTTCCCAGTTAAATCTACCCAATGTTTGGACTGACAGCAACACGAAATACATTATAAATCGCGTATTTGATTGGTATCCGCAGAAAATAGCCATGCGTTTTTACACGGTTCCCGCTGTACGAACATAATGTACATATCCGGTTCCCGCAGTGAAAAGGTTAATATGATTGAGAACTAGGGTAACGAATCATAGAGGTACAAGTACATATAATATGATGTTCTGCGTGGTATTTGATAATAATAATACTAATAATAATCTTTATTTGAAAAAACAACCTAGTACAAACATTCAACCTGTAAAAGTTAGAAGAAACAAACGGGCGTCAAAAAAACACATTAGCAAAAAAATTATCGAGACACATACAGGCAAAATATTTGTATTCATTTATTTATTCAATGGGAAAAATACACACAAGTATCTACATTATTACAATATTCTTAGAACTAGTTATAAAATATGCATAAGTACCTGATACAATATAAGTTGATGAGTTGTAAAAATCCTGATATTAAAGTGAAAATCTCACTTTGATTTGAACTCGAATAATATTTTGAAATCAACAATTGCCACAAGAAAAAAATATATATATCAAGGTAACAAGGACAAAAAAAAGTTTATAGTACTTTAGCTTAACTAATTTTTTTTAACTACGTGATACGCTTCAAAATGGACTTTAATTTTTGATGAGATGTAGAGAAAATATCAATTCAATCATTGTACCTGGTGTTGCGAACAATTCTACATAAAGGAGAATTTTTAGACGAATCAGTTGTCCGAAAAGGTATGTGGAATAAGTGATTTGTTCTGAGTGGCCGAGTAGGAACGTTGATTTCAATTTGGTTCAGTATATTGGCATTGTCTACGGAATTTGAGATAATTTTGTGTAAAAATAAAATATCAGAGATCACTCTTCTACTTGATAGGGATATAATTGAAATGTTTTCTCGCATTTTCAATGTCGCCGTTGTAATTTAAATTTTGTTTGAAACAAATATATTTGACAAATATGTATGTATAAGTAGACAATTACATAAAATATGACACAAAATATGGATAGGTATATTAGAACAAACGACAAGGAAAACTATTCTAGATGTGCATCCAAATAATTGCTTATAGAGTAAGGCTCCAAGGTCATTAAAAGTTTCCAAATTTCTTTTTTGAAGATATTCGGTGACGAAAGAGATTTAATTCTTCCTGGTGATTTGTTGAGAAATTTTATGGAGTTATATAAAGTGTTTTTTTCAGTTACTGTCAATCTATGTACAGGATAATAATTATAAGTGATGTTTCTGATGTTATAATTACCTAATTCGAGTAATTATTTTCTGCCATAATACTTTCACACTCATGCAACTTGAATACAGGATGACAATGAAGAAATGACATGTTAGTTCTCTGTCAGAATGACGTTCATAGCCAACTATCTAAATCACTATCCAATATTTATTTTATTGAAAACGAATTCATAACATAAGTGAGCATAACTAATAAACTGTACTAGTTAGGTATAGGACAAGTATACTCAATTAAATTGAAAAATGTTACAGCTTTTCAAATAAGTAATAATATACAAGGTGTTTCATTCAAAAAAACGGAGTTTCAGTCATTTCCATGGGTCCCCGGAAGGAACTCACTTCTGAGCCTCCCTGTATGCTGAAACTGAGATCCAGATCATCCACAGAATATCTAATGGTCTTATGCATCGGGAAAAAATTGATATTTTTGAATGGTCAGGTATTGCACAAAAATTGAACAAAATAATTTTTATCTCGGAAATCGTCACATATAGGTATAGGGAATTATATGAGAAACTTGTGAGGAATCTTATAAGGATTCTAAAAATGATATAATATACAAGGTGTTTGATTCGAATTAACAAAGTAGCTACTACTTTCTGATACAAGCGGCAACACTGTATTGATGAAAATATTTTCGACGGATAGAGCAAGTTTGATTATCCACGCCCTCTAATTTTCGAAATGATCTGTTTTTCTGTTCTCCAGATACTTCTAATGTTCCATCCACTGTGAAACACCCTGTATACCATACCTGAAACTTGATTCAAAGTTTGCATGATACACAACTTCGAGACTATAAGAATTCAAATGCTCAGATAGTATTCTTATTGCATAACAAATTTTACATAATTTGCTAACTACTACATATATATGGACATTCCAATTGAGATATTTATTGATTTGGATTCCCAAGAATTTGGTACTAGTAGCTACTTCTAAATTTTTGTTATTTAATTGAAAGTTACTAGGGACTTTCTGGCTTGCATGACTAGTGGTAAACATGACTACATTTCTTTTTTCTTCAGTAACTACCTGCTTATTTTCTGAGAACCAGTTGCTTATTTTTTGTTTGAAGGTGGCTGACAATGTCTCGAGTTGTGAAGAAAAGTTTCGGACTTCCATTGTCTAAAGGTATGAAGATGGTGATGAATAAAAAAAAAAAATTAACTATTTTATCGAATCAAGAAGATTCGAGTATCAATAAATCAGGTTAGTATTAGTGTTAGTATATATGAAGTCGAAAATTGTAGATTTAAATGGGAGTTTAACTAGTCGATGAGCCTGAAAATAAGAAAAAATTGAATTAGAAATCAATAGCCTGAAAAAGAAAAGTTGAATTAGAAATCAATAGCCTGAAAAAAGAATAGTTGAATTAGAAATCAATAGCCTGAAAAAAGAAAAGTTGAATTAAAAAAATTAAAATAAAATGAATGAATAAAGAATTAAAATTATGAGAAAGATTCAAATCGAGTTTGTCACGACGTTTCGATTGTGTGTATCTACAATAGTCTTCAGGTGAGAACTAACAATGTCCTGGGATACGGGGGTATTTATAGGTCAGCTATGGCGGGATTTTCCGGTTCAGTGAGCCGTAACCGGTTGATTCGGCTAATCAGCGGTTTCCATGTGTTGCGGATCTCGACGCTTGGTTGACTGAAAGCGTTATTATTCATTATGTATGCTGCTTCCTTGAATTTCCTCTTGAACCAGTGTTCTTCTCTATGAATGATTTCTGCCTCAGACCATTTGATGTTATGTTGGTGGGTCCACACATGTTCTGCGATTCCTGACTTGGTGGTTTCTCCTCGTTGGGTGTTTTTTTTGTGTTCGCCGATTCTGGTTTCCAGTGGTCTTTTGGTTTCTCCGATGTATGATTTGCCACATTCGCATGGTACTCGATAAACACAATTCTTGGAGTCACTGTTTTTGTTCGTTGGTCTGGTTTTGGTGAGTTGGCTGCGGATGGTGTTTCCAGATTTGAAGCAGGTCTTGATCTTGTATTTGGATCCAATCTTCTTGATTCTCTCTGACAATCCTTTGATGTAGGGAAGGCACAATGTTGGTTGTTGCGGTTCTTCTTCTTTTTGGATTATCCTCTGTTTCCTGCTCTTCAACGTCTGTTCCACCAATTTCCTTGAATAGCCGTTCTGGTAGAGGTCTCTCTTGATGTGGTCCAGTTCGGAAGTTAGGCTTTTCTCGTTGTTGCAGAGGCTGAAGGCACGATCAATCAGAGTTTTCACTATGCCCCTTTTCGTAGCTCCGTGATGGTTGGATCCATTGTTGAGATATTGTCCTGTGTGAGTTGGTTTCCTGTAAACAGAAGTTTGCCATTTGTTGTCTGTTCTCTTCACTTTCACGTCCAGGAAAGGCAATTCGTTTTGGGATTCTCTCTCGATGGTGAATTTGATGGAAGGTCTCACGTTGTTGAGGTGTTGTAGGAAGGTGTCCAGTTCGTCGTCTCCGTGGTTCCACACTATGAATGTGTCGTCGACGTATCTCAACCAGATTCGCGGCTTTTTATGTGCTTGGTCGATGGCGAATGTTTCGAACCATTCCATATATATATTATTCATCACTTATCTCGTTTTTTCAGCATAACTCATCTTTTCTTTTCTCAGGATTCAAATCTTCATACCTTTAGACAATGGAAGTCCGAAACTTTTCTTCACAACCAGTTGCTTATTGTTCGAAAATCAAATTGGAGTTGTCTAATGTAGTGTCAACCATTCATCCTTCAACAAGAATATTTGTATCATCAGCATAGTAAATCATTTCAGAATTGGAGTGTGGTGTGAGTACATCACATACATCATCCATACATCAAGATATACTATGAAAAGTATTGGAACAGTAATGCTGCCTTATTGAGGTACACCTATAGTAATGTCAGTCGTTTGTGATGAAGCCTTTATGTTATCTTATTTCATTGATACTTTTTGCTTTCTATTACAAAATATGATTTGAACCAGTCTAAAGGTTTACCTCGAATCCCATATGTCTCAAGTTTTTCAAGTAATATCTTGTGGTCTAAGCAGACATAGGCTTTTGATACATCTAGAGACAGTCCTTGAGCTACATTCTTGCTTTATAGAGCTTTCAATATTTGCTGGACAAACTTGAACACAGCTGTTGTTGTTGATTTGCTCTTTCGGTACCCGAGTTGAGCATCACTCAGTAATTTATTAGTAACTAAGAAATTCATTAGCCTATTGCACATTGCTGTTTCGAAAAGTTTTGGAAAGGAAGGTAAAAGGCCTATTGGTCTGTAATTGCATATTTCATTCAGATCACCCTTATTTTTGTAAATTGGTTGGACTATTGCAATTTTCAACTTATCAGGAAAAATGCCATATTGAAGAGAGTTATTCAAAATATACGTTAAAACTTCAGATACATGTGTTATACTTAATTTAACTATTCGAGTTGTGATCTGATCATCGCCACTACTCATCTTATTTTTGAAATTCTTCACAATATCTATCACTTCTTTTTCCATGATCTGTTCTACAAACATGGATTTAGGAAGTTTTATTCTATTTACAAAATGTATGTCTTGTGAATCTATTCTTTCTTTTAAATTGTTAACCGCATCCGTTAGAAAACGGCTGTACTCTTCAGCAATATCTTTTGCACTACCTTCCTTATCAATACAATTTTCAGATTTCTTGAAACCTATGATGTTCCCAACAATATTCCACATTGTTTTTGACTTATTGTCAGAACTTTCAATTTCATTAAGATATTGTGTTGATCTACTTTGTAACAATTCTTTGTGATATTCTTTTTTTGTTCGTGTATATTGTTCATAATACCGTCTATCTGTTGAACTCATTGTGAACACAATATCTAGGCGATTTTTACACTCTTTTACTATAGGGTCATCGATTATTCTTTGAAACATTTTGTTTTTTACACATCTAATGGTGGAATAAAGAATATAAGATTTATGAAATTAATTCAAGAACGAAATTATATATCATGTCTAGTACAAATCGCTAGAACGAAAGTCTTTTGAATAGTTATGAAACTGTAGGTCATTGTTTGATTTACAGAAAAGTATGATATTTCAGGTTTGTTTGTTACTCAATCATTGGTCAGAAAAATAATCAAACTGGATAAAAATCTATCAAAAAAACAAATACGAGTGTAATAAGAATGAAGAGAATAGTAATTTACGTAACAAGTCCGGAAAATACTGTTTTTTTGGATGAATGGACAAATTTCTAGGACGAGCGTAGCGAGTCCTGGAAGTCTGCGAGTCCAAAAAAACTGTTTTCGGGCGTGTTGCGTACACAATTTTTTCGGCAACCGTGTAGAATAACAAATCAAAGAAACACATTTCTTTCAAAAATTGAAATGTTAGCTAATTTTATGTCAGATAGCTGTCAGTCGTTATTTTGCTGCTATGGTAATGATCAACTGCATTCATCAAAACCATACTACCAAGATTTTCATATTTACAATGACAACAACGATGTGATTCTTCCTGGCCTAGTCCGGGAAGTACGTACTTCCCGGATCATTACCATAGCAGCAAAATAACGTCAGCTATCTGACATAAAATTAGCTAACATTTCAATTTTTGAAAGAAATGTGTTTCTTTGATTTGTTATTCTACACGGTTGCCGAAAAAATTGTGTACGCAACACGCCCGAAAACAGTTTTTTTGGACTCGCAGACTTCCAGGACTCGCTACGCTCGTCCTAGAATTTTGTCCACTCATCAAAAAAAACAGTATTTTCCGGACTTGTTACGTAAATTACTATTCTCTTCATTCTTATTACACTCGTATTTGTTTTTTTAATAGATTTTTATCCAGTTTGATTATTTTTCTGACCAATGATTGAGTAACAAACAAACCTGAAATATCATACTTTTCTGTAAATCAAACAATGACCTACAGTTTCATAACTATTCAAAAGACTTTCGTTCTAGCGATTTGTACTAGACATGATATATAATTTCGTTCTTGAATTAATTTCATAAATCTTATATTCTTCATTCCACCATTAGATGTGTAAAAAACATTAAACTAACAAAACTATAACCAAATTCACAACAAAACATGGTAGCATTCATTTTGATTCATCTCAATAATCTTATTCTGTATTCGTTCGAATCGATAGAGCGAAAGATTCAAAAAAAAAATGAAGTCGAAGAGACAGTAGAGAGTCCAAATTTTGAACAAATGTATGAAGTTGGAAACCGAGCAGCTTTCTTCTCTGGCATTTTCCGAAATTTCCAGAAAAAAACTGATTTTTTGAGAATTTTCGAAAAAAATGTCAAATTTGACAGGTTCAGAGTAGAACATGAAAAAAGAAAATATGCTGTATTTTACTCATTTTTCAAGCACAAACTAACTGCGAAGTCAATTATATCTATTAATAAAAAAACTTCCATATGTCGCGAACTTTATGCAATGAATGAACAGTGGAATTTTTTTATAGACATGTTCTTTGAAGAATTCGATAGGGCCTCTCCTGTAAAAAAAATCAAACAAAATGTTTCAAAGAATAATCGATGACCCTATAGTAAAAGAGTGTAAAAATCGCCTAGATATTGTGTTCACAATGAGTTCAACAGATAGACGGTATTATGAACAATATACACGAACAAAAAAAGAATATCATAAAGAATTGTTACAAAATAGATCAACACAATATCTTAATGAAATTGAAAGTTCTGACAATAAGTCAAAAACAATGTGGAATATTGTTGGGAACATCATAGGTTTCAAGAAATCTGAAAATTGTATTGATAAGGAAGGTAGTGCAAAAGATATTGCTGAAGAGTACAGCCGTTTTCTAACGGATGCGGTTAACAATTTAAAAGAAAGAATAGATTCACAAGACATACATTTTGTAAATAGAATAAAACTTCCTAAATCCATGTTTGTAGAACAGATCATGGAAAAAGAAGTGATAGATATTGTGAAGAATTTCAAAAATAAGATGAGTAGTGGCGATGATCAGATCACAACTCGAATAGTTAAATTAAGTATAACACATGTATCTGAAGTTTTAACGTATATTTTGAATAACTCTCTTCCATATGGCATTTTTCCTGATAAGTTGAAAATTGCAATAGTCCAACCAATTTACAAAAATAAGGGTGATCTGAATGAAATATGCAATTACAGACCAATAGGCCTTTTACCTTCATTTCCAAAACTTTTCGTACGTACTTCCCGGACTAGGCCGTAAAAATGCCACTTTCTCGAAAAAAAAACGTCTGGAAAGTACGTACTTTCCGGACGGTTGCCGAAAAATTCGTTTATACGATTATTGACATATTAACGTCCATACATTGAAAATCCACATCAGTTTAACAATGAGATGAAAAAACTAGATGAACTTTGCAAACAACAAAGACGAATTTCTGGAGATGCATTTTTTTATTTTCTGGTAACAGGCCAATGTGGGTATTTCCTGGGCAAGATATGATATTGAAGTCTCATATTCATCCAAATTATGGAAATTGTATTATGTTTCTTTTGAATCGATAGAGCGAAAGATTCAAAAAATTTAAAAAAATGGAAAAAGGTCGAAGAGACAGTAGAGAGTCCAAATTTGAAACAAATGTATAAAATTGATAACTGAGCAATTTTTTTCTCTGGCATTTTTATATATTTCCATAAAAAAACTGATTTTTGAGGTTTTTTGGTACAAAAAATTCAAAATTGACAGGTTTAGAGTAGAACATGAAAAAAGAAAATATGCTGTATTTTACTCATTTTTCAAGCACAAACTAACTGCGAAGTCAAATTTTCTTTATACCTATTAATAAAAAAACTTCCATATGTCGCGAACTTTATGTGTGACACTGGATTTCATTTTAACTTGTTCCAAGAAATTATTAATTTTTTTCATTGTGAATAGATTCTTTTATAAACTTAACTACTTTTCAACTCATTCTGCCATCGAATTTTGAGTAATTGAGTCTAGTGATCTGAAATATGAGTGTGTAGTACTTCACCTTCAACATTATCCAGGTTTGTTGAAAAAATATCAATGCTTGTTCCTGTGTTTCTTGTTATACGTGTATGTTCTTTGATCACATGAAATATATCGAAAGAATTTATTGATTCGAGTAGTAAAATTTTCTCATATTCATCTTGCAAAAAATCTACACTAAAATCTCCTGCGATTACCATATCACATGTATCATTATCGAAAACATTCAAAAGGTTTTCAAGTTTTTATAGGAAAACTTGAAAATTACCATTTGGTGGTCTATAGACAGATACTATAATAACTATACCTTTATGGGCATCAATTTCTATAGCTGAACACTCAAAATGCTCTTCTATGGACATTGATGTGATGTCTTTTATTTCTTTGCATGTTGTACCTTTTATCACATAAATTGCACTTCCTCCATGTCTTCTGATACCTTGTCTGCAGAAAAAATAATAATGTATCTTTATTTTTCAGATAACTCGGCAACTGCTTATTATATTCAGAACTGCAACAAGATCATCTAGCTTTGTTCCACTAGACTGCATAATCTGATATACCATGGTTAATATATTGTCTTTTTGTTTTTGGATAGTTAGATCCATAGAGATCCCTTTCAGAAATCCTCGTTTCTTCTATCATATTAGTTGTACTTCCTGAAGTCGAAACGTCTGAAAGCTACTGATTTTGGCCAGTTGGATGGCTTACAGATCTCATCTTTCAGTTCAAAGTCTATTCCTAACATGAAACACTTATTTTGTGCTTCCTGTGTTGAAATAAGTTCCTTGATAACAACATATCTGCATTAGAAAACTCAGGTTTACCTTCGATGTAGGTGCAGATTCTTTCAGGAGTGATATGTCGTTTGATACGATATAAGTATAACCACACTTTTCGTTGGACACCAAAATCATCTTCAGTGTCATTTTCTCCATAGGTTTTCTTAGTTTGTCTTGATTTCTTTTTATAGGTTACTGTTTTGAAATCATTTTCTGGCACACTGAGGTCAGTCTGCAGATGAATCAGTTCAGACATCTTGTTTGCTTGTACATCTTGCAAAATGTGCCTGTTTTGTAAATTATCAGGAACAATATCCTGTTCTTCCTCGTTTTCTGAAAAGCCTGTATTTTCTGATCTACGTGGCAACGCTGTTCTTTCACGTTTGCTTTCATTAATTGGTATAGTCACTTTGGGTGCAGCTAAGAGTTTTCTGATAGATGGTTAATCAGTGGACTTTTTTATCTCCTCACTTTTTGGGTTTCGTGGTTTTTCTCCCAATGAGTAGTGGTTTTGTCTTAGTAATCTATTATTGTCTGATGAAATATTATATTTTTGTTTCATTTCACTAACAATTCTTTTTAGCGTTTTGTTTTCCATGATTATCTTTTCACTTGTTGCTTCTGATAGGTCTCGGAGATACAGACAGACAGAACATATAATTCGTGTGTCACACATGTTTATACATCGAAGTTTGTTTCTTGTAGCACAAAAAAAATTACCACAATTGACACATACTAAAGATTTACTGGTCTTGTTTTGACAACATTCAAAAAGTTTTTCGTTGAAATTTAAATAATTTACTAAGCAGAGCTCTGCCGGACGACTATCACTCGCCGCCATTTTAACCCATGCCAGGAAAGTAGTTATTTTCTGCTCGTAGTGTACCTCTTCAAACATATTAGATGTTTTTTGATGAATTGTTGACAGTAAAAAAACAACAACTCATCATTTTATAATTTATGCCAGAGGCAAACATTGTATTCAAAAATCAATGAAATCAATATACAGTCACAAATTCAATATAATATCATACATTTAGCGCCGAAATATAATCTTTATATTTCCAAAATGAAAAAAGCTAAAATATGAACTCGTGCATTCACAGGTTAAATACGCATGATTTGGACGATGATATATGTGTCTTTCTCAATGTTCAAATTGCACGTTTTCATCGGTATCGGAGTTTCTAGTTGAATATAGTGATGACTTTTTTTTCATTAATATTAACCGAGGTCTTTCTTGGATAATCCCGATTATATCACAATGCTTTACTATGTACCTGATATTCAAATCCTACTACTTCAAATTCAACTTCATCTATTAGAAACTAAAAGTGTTGGCTTGAAATGTCAACTTCTATAGCTAAAATTTCAGAATAAAAATGAGCGACTTTGAAGTTGGGGTTGCAAAAAAAACTCAATTTTTCGATCTATTATTCTCCATCTCTACTGCAATGAACGAAGCAATGTTATTTATACGTTATCTCTGCCTGACCTTGTTTGCATTATATCGGTATTTAACGAATTAATAGAATTGGGATTAGGTATCCACTATCATAATAGGTACAAAGTCCACAATCACAAAAAGGTCAGCCATAATATAGTATTATTCTCAAAAGTGAAGAAGAGTTCTATACATCATTTTATATATCGATTATATTTCGCAGCAGTCTTTTCCAAATATAACACTCTGTAGTAGCTTCATTGCGATGGAGGTATCGTACTTTTTGTCCACACTTTTTAACTAATGAAAAACGTATTTTTCCTTGGCTTCCTTATCGCTATCGCTGTACTGGTCAGAACACTTACTTGTGTGGAACGTGTCGTATGTGAATAAAATGATCAGTAATCATCCAGTGAAAATTTGTAACATTGCCAAAAAATCGTGAAATAATAAGATCATAATCCATGTCAAATGACCCAGGTTTGTACATTTTTATTGATTATGGTTTTCCATTTTCTGTTTTAGCGTGCTCCATATCGATGCAATGCTCATCTATCAGAGATGATATAAGATTAGATCATTAGCAACATTACGGCGTGTTACATATTGCTGCAATGCATCATTACAGCGTGTTACGTATCGCTGCAATATGCTCTCTCATGGGATGATATAAGATTGAACCATTAGCAACATTAGCGTGTTACATATCGCTGCAATATGCTATCGCATGAGGTGATATAAGATTGAACCATTAGCAACATTACAGCGTGTTACATATCGTTGCAATATGCAATATGAGATGATATAATACAACGTGTTACATATCGCTGCAATGCGTGTATATGAAATGGTATAAGTTTCAACCATTATCAGCATCATATACAGTGTGATAAATAATTACAGCGTGTTACATTTCATATACATATGTATATGAAATGGTATAAGTTTCAACCATTATCAAAATTACATACAGTGTGATATATAATCACAGCGTTTTCCGATATCGCTGCGATATGTTTACTCAATATAAGTAGGTATCAATAGGACATATATATATATATATATATATATATATATATATGAGTCGTATTCCGATATTACTTAATTTACTGATGACAGTCAGCAATTTCGATACAAATTCAGGTTGGGTTGACTACTACCAGTATAGTTTAGTAATTTTGGAAAGATCTGAACAGTACTGGTTGGGAATTTCGGGCGATACGTTAACGAAATGGAATAACTTTCAACCACTATCAAGATCAGGTATACACAATGTGATAATTATTTGCCTACAGCGTGCTACATCTGTATAGAATATAGACCAAGAACCCGTGTCACCTTTTTTGGTAGTGATAAGTTTACACTCTTCGATCACTGAAACTTTGTATATCGATGTCGACGATGCTACAGAGATTTTCGCCATTCATGATTTCCGGGGTGAAGTCAGGGTAGGGGCCTTACTGATCTGTTAAAAATAGGTTATCAAAATTTTTCGTAAGTTTACGACTGATAGTAGTAGAAAAGCAAAGATTTCAGGAAAATAATCAGACGCTCCCATTTTTAACAGATCGGTAAGCCCCCCCCCCCCCTAACTTCGGCCCGTAAAACATGTATGGCGAGAATCTCTGTAGCATCGTCGACACTACCAAAAAAGGTGACACGGGCTCTTGATCTAATATGTGACAAGAATTGTCAATTACAGTCAAATATTCAGTTATCTGCAGAATCATTGAGATTCAGACGTAAAAGATTCAGTCGTATAAGGAAACACCGTTGAATACTGATGGGTTAGAAGTGAATGCTGAGAAGACAGTAAAATATCCTCATGTGGATTCAGTGACAGAGATGATAACAACTCATGAAACTCTCATCGGAAGATGCAATCATACTACATTAAGAATTGTAATGAGTTCCGAAATTACAGTTGTTGCCAGAGTTGCTGGAGTCACTTAGAGAAAAAATCAATCAAGTTGTAACACAGCCTGGAGTGCGCTTGTAGGATATGCATCCACCCCGTATACGTGTCACCAGTATCACCTGATTGTTCATACGGGTGACTCAGTGGATGAATCAAGGATTATTAGGTAAAGATGTTTAAGTAAGTTAGTTATCGTTTTGGCATTGTATTAGAAGGTTGATGAATTAAAATATTTATATTGTTTCGGAGTATTTATCATTTCTAACAAAGACAGTGGTGGGATATTGAATCCATCAGGTTTTCGATATTGACTCCATCAGGTTTTCTGATAGTTATAAGTGAAACAAAATTTTTTGAAACGAAATGAGTAGCCGAAGACACAGATATAAGCAATCAAGTTCGCGAAGAAGACGCAATTCAACAAGGAGTGACGACAGTTCTGATGAGCGTTCGACAAAAAGAGAGTTGAAGAGACTGAAGTATGAAGTGGAGAAATTGAAACAACAACCAGTGAAGCCCGCTATATGAATTTTTGATACCAGTGTTTGATCCATCCCGGGATGACCAGTGGCTGAAGCGAGTTGACGATTTGGCGGAAAGATATGGTTGGGAGGACGATTCCATTATGAGATTGATTTCAAGCCGACTGAGGGGTAATGCAAGGCAATGGTTTGACGAAATTACCAAGTATGATTCAAGTTGGAACGAAGTGAAGATCTCAATGAAGCAACAATTTCGTAAGTCTGTTCCTTTTTGTTAATTACTCAAGGATGCTACAAACTATAACCCACATTCTGTGAAAACTTGCGAGACAAAGAAAAAATCAATTAATTTCGTAGTGCCGGTGGCCCTTACGCCACGCAAAGCAGTCTTTTATGAGACAACACCTGGCCAAAACCTTGGCGATTATTGTTTCCAGCAACTATCTGAGTTAGGAGCACTAAATTTGCAGATTCCAGATGAGTATTTGATTGATGCTATTGTTGGTGGTATTACAGACGAAAATTTGTCACGAATAGTCCGATCAGCCTAACATACAGACGCGAATCTTTTGTATGCATATTTGACTACTATGGGCAGTCTGCCAAGCAAAAACCCAATGGCTAGCACCATTAGCCAAGCATTTTCATCAAGTGGTTGCTCGGGAAATCAACATTTCAAGAAAAGCATGAACGCTTGTTTCAATTGCGGTATTCCGGGACATATATTCAAAAATTGTAAAAAACCACGATCAGAATGTTTTAAGTGTAAACGCCTGGGGCATACGAGTAATAAATGCCCGTTTCAGAACAAAGAAGTCCAGGTTATACAAGTTAACGATGTCTCATTCAATGATGATCTGTTTTTGCAAACCGCACGTATCGATTGAAAAAGGTTGCAAAAAAATTAATCTTGTTGTGATTAATTCAGAGCAAGTGACATTATGCAGTTTTATGGGCACTATTTTACGAACTCAGTATTCATGCGAAATAAATGTTGTTATTCAAGGAGTTTCAGCGGAAGTGAACGCATTTGTTATCGAAGATGACTTTATGAGGCATGAGTTAATAGTAGGCAGAGATTATCTGAATCAACCTCATGTCATAATGATCAAGCGTGATAATAAATTGATCTTGCGCCATTTACCTGATTTTCACGAACTCTTTGTAAACCTGATTGATGTATACGATAGTGGGGCGACCATAAATAATCTGAACTTTGGCAATATAGGATTGGGTCATGAAACTGAATGTGAAAAACTGTTGCGGTCATTTTCGGACTGCATTTCTTGTTGTTTGAAACGATTAGGTAAAACGAGTACGGTAGAAATGGTGATCAGATGCGTAAGTGATGCTCCGGTCGTGCGTCGACCCTATCGTATACCAGATACGAAGAAAATCATTTTGAGAAATATTCTGCAAGAATTGTTGGAAAATGGAATAATTCGTGGGTCTATGTCTCCTTATGCTAGTCCCATCACATTGGTTAAGAAGAAGAACGGTGAATATCGCATGTGTGTGGATTTTCGACAGCTCAACTCCATAACTATCAAGGACAAATATCCTCTTCCTGTAATAGATGAACATATCGACAAGTTAGGTGGATATAAGTATTTCACGACGCTTGATTTAGCATCAGGATATTATCAGGTGCCGATGGCGGAAAATTCAATAGCCAAAACTGCATTTGTGGTACCAGATGGACACTACGAATTCTTACGAATGCCGTTTGGGCTCACGAATGCACCAGCAGTTTTTAAATGTTTAATTAATAATGTTCTTGGTTGTCTTCGCAATAATATAGCATTCCCATATATAGATATAATAATTCCATCCTCTTCAGTTGAACAAGGTCTGGAGCATTTGCGTATGGTTTTACTAAAATTAAGACAACACAACCTCATAATCAAACGAGTAAATGTGTATTTTTTGGAACTACTATAAAATATTTGGAAAGGGAAATAAGTGAAAGTGGCGTTAAGCCAGGAAGAATAAGTAAAATAGATGCCATTTCGAAAATGCCAGTTCCTCAAAATGTCAAGCAAGTGAGACAATTCATCGGTTTGTCTAGTATTTTCGAAAATTCGTGAAGGACTATGCTGATATTGTTGAACCTATCACAAAACTAACTCGAAAGGGTGTTAAATTTGAATGGTGTGACCAGCAACAGGAAGCTTTTGATAAAATAAAGGGAATTCTCACCACAGCTCCTGTACTTGCCATATATAATCCAGATGCACCCACAGAACTCCATACTGACGCCAGTTCAATTGGTATAGGTGCTATGGTTATTCAGTTCGATCAGCACGGGCAATCCCATGTAGTATCTTATTTCAGCAAACAAACGACAGTGGATCAACGTCACTATCATTCGTATGAGCTTGAGACAATGACAGTTGTCTTTGCGTTGAGATATTTCAGAGTTGATCTCCTTGGAATAAATTTCAAGGTGATAACAGATTGAAATGCTTTGAAAATAACGTTGACAAAGAGAACACTCATTCCTCGTATTGGAAGATGGTGGCTGGAAATTCAAGAATATTCCTTCGAAGTTGAATATAGAGCTGGCAAAAAGATGGCTCATGTCGACGCTTCAAGCAGGATTCCCCGAAGTACTGAAATAGATATTTTTCAAGTGGATTTGACCAAAGGTGACTGGATAACTGCCGCACAACTGCAAGATGAAGAACTAAGTAGAATCAGAAAAATATTGAAGGGAAAGAGAAACAGAGAGACGAAACAATATTTTGAAGACTATGAGTTGAAGAAAGAAAAAATTCACAGAAAACTGAAAAATGGCAGTAGAGCTTGGTTGGTTCGACGACTCGGGCCATTTGGGAATTGAGAAGACTCTAGAACGTATACGAACCAACTACTGGTTTGCTGGTATGAGAAGGTTTGTTACGAAATACGTGAATGCATGTCTTAATTGTGCCTATTATAAAAAAACAAGCACTAATAAGCAATGCAAGTTGAACCCAATAGAAAAACTGCCTATACCGTTCCATACATTACACATCGATCATGTAGGACCGTTCGAAACAAGCAAAAATTAAAACGAATTTTTACTTCTCATTGTTGATGGACTCACCAAATTTGTCATGATTGAAGCAGTACGCAACCAAAAGTCAAAATATGTTGTCAAAGCATTAACCAGTTTGATTTATTTATTTGGAGTGCCCTCAAGAATTATAAGCGATAGAGGTTCAGCGTTCACCTCAGGAAGTTTTCGAAATTTCTGCCACAACTATGGCATGAAGCATATTCTAAATGCTGTCGCAACACCACGAAGTAATGGCCAGTGCGAGCGTTATAATCAAACTATTGTGAATGCATTGTCTACTACTGTAGCTGGGAAAGATCCTAGGGAATGGGATAAGTATATCAAACAAATTCAAAGTGCGCTCAATACAAGCCATAATAAGGGCATAAATGCGACCCCTATGGAAGCACTCATCGGATACAATACAAAACATGCAGCAGAGGCAAGAATTTTGAGCAGCGTAAAAGATGAAATAAACCGCATGAATTTGTCCGAAATCCGTGATGAAATCTCGCAACATATTACGAAAGACCAACAATTACAAAAAGGACGATATGACAAATTGAGACGTGAGGCAACGAAGTTCGACGTAGGAGAGTTGGTTATGGTACAAATAACTAGTTTTCCATCAACTGGTTCCAGTCGAAAACTGAATGCAAAATATAAATGCCCTTTCAGAATTACCAAGGTTTTGATGAATGATCGTTACGAAGTGGAGGATTTGAGAGAGGGAACAAAACGTTCAAGAATCGTGATGTCTCCTGACCATCTCAAGAGATGGATAAGTTTACAAGTTGATCAGAAGTAAGTTCACAGATAAATGTCTGGAAGTTAGTAATAAGTAGGTAATAGTCAGTAAAGGAATGTCGAAATAGAATGAGGTAACTCATGGTGAAAGTCACCTATTTAGAAGCTAATTTTAGATGTGAAAGTCACTAATGTCAAAAAAAAGTATTGTTTGTAAGTTTCAATTCATAGTAGCCCTTGTGATATAAGAGGCGAAAGTCGCCATAGTAACGAGGCGAAAGTCGCTGCATGGATATGGCGAAAGTCGCCTTGAAGAAGGGCGAAAGTCGCTTATAGATGGAGATGTTCAATTTCAGGTAGATGCAGAGTCTGGAGACAGACTAACTCCAGGATGGCCGAGTGTAGGATATGCATGCACCCCGTATACGTGAATTACATCGCCAGCCGTTATGGTTCCCATAAGAAAATGCTGAATCGCTGATGCTGCACCTTGCAGCCGAGCTTGCAGTTTCCTGGAAGCCCTCTCGTGAGATTCCAACTTTGCGGCATTCTCAGAGTCAGTCAGATATTAATTGTCGTACCGTAAACATCTATACACATTGTAATAATTGTACCAACAATAAAATATTGTTTTTAAAAAGGAACTTTGGGATCTCAAATAGTTATTTCGTGTCACCAGTATCACCTGATTGTTCATACGGGTGACTCAGTGGATGAATCTAGGATTATTATGTAAAGATGTTCAAGTAAGTTAGTTACCGTTTTGGCATTGTATTAGAAGGTTGAGGAATTAAAATTATATATATTGTTTCGGAGTATTTATCATTTCTAACACGCTGTACTAAAAATATATAAGACTCCATTTAAGTGCTTCAGACAATCGAAATGTGCCACGAATCATTGAATACAGCTAGAACTTCGAAAACATAAATGTGTCAACTCACAGAAAATTCTACATATATTCATTCCTGTATCAGAATGGGAGGAAAAGCCTTTCAAGGGTTAAACCGGACAAGTTGGTATGTTGTGTGGAAGAGAATTGATCGACAAGTTGAAAACAGCTCGGAATTCTGAAGAAGCCGAAAACGAGTTGAGGACTGAACCATCCAAAATAACGAAAAATAGGGTTCTATCAACACCTCTGTACCACCGATACCCACCAGCAGTTCTGAAGAAACTGATAAACTTTGCACGAAGTCTCGGTATCTCGGGCCTCGAATAGATTAAGGGTTATGAACAAAGATCAGATCGATCAAGTTGCTTGTGACTAACCTAAAATCTTATTCCGACTATCCAACAGAAGCCGAAAATATACCAAAACAATCAGTAGTTATCAAAAGGAGGGAAGGGGGCGGCGAGCCTACCAAAGACGGACAGAATATTACATCAGGAACAATCACCAAAGTTACAGCTGAATAAACCAAGGGTTACATTTTACTATTTTTATAAAAAGTGGACCAAAATAATAGTTCGCTGAGTACAACAATACCAAATGAAATTCAGGCGACAACCACTTCAATATTCAAATTTTTGATGGATGAGGGAATTAAAAGAAATCAGAAACTCCATCTTCAGAATTGTCTACAAACAAATGGTTGCTAGAGATGTTTATCAACATGCAGATATAAAATGCCAGTTTTCATCAACATATTATTTTTCTAGAAGAAAAACCTAAAATAATTATTCTATACATACCTATATCTACCATACATATAGAAATATCTCGAACCATAGAGAACTATGGAACTGTATGATTGTAACAATAAAACAAAAAAATGTATTTCTGGTATTGACCTAAACTCTGATCTGAAGGATTATATGTTACAAATGTATATTCATTAATCACAAAAATATTCAAACCCTTCATACCACATCTCAGATAATATGTGAGAGAATTATTTGTGTCGTTATCTAGATATGATATGTGTAGTGTATTGCTACCGTTGCGGATCAACCAAACATTTGGCTTCAAATTGTCCAGAAATAAACTCCATTTGCAGCAAGTGTGGTTTCGCTGGGCACATTCATCAACAATGCAAAACTAGAGCGAGCAAGAGGAAATCATCCTGGAAGACAATACAAAAACATCATCAGACGGACAAGATACTCAAGACCGAAGCGTGATGATAAAGATGATGATCGAGTGGACTATGTATTTCACGTCGATCGTGATTATGATCTGGTGTGCTCTATAGCTGGAATTCCTGTTGAAATGGTAGTTGATTCAGGTAGTACTTGTAATATATTGTGCGACAAAACGTGGGAACAACTAAAGACTTCAAAAGTGAAGGTATTCAACCAAATCAAGAATCCTGAAAAAGTGTTCATGGCATACGCTAGCAAAATGCCATTAGACATTTTAGGTTGTTTCGACGCCGAAATCAAAATAAATGGTAAAACTATAAGCACTACATTCTATGTGGTGAAAAATGGCTCAAAAAATCTACTGGGTAGGAACACTGCGAAGTCTTTAGGGGTACTACGTATTGGAACAGATTTTCATATCAATCACGTATCCAATTTTCCTAAATTCAAAAATGTGTTGGTGAACATACCCATCAATGAAAATGTAAAACTTATCGTTCAACCATATCGAAGAATCCCAATTCCACTTGAAAGCAAAGTAAACAATAAAATTGAGGAACTTGTGGATTCCGATATAATTGAACCGGTGGATATGCCGTCCAAATGAGTTTCACCTATGGTTCCAGTATTGAAACCTAATGGGGAAATAAGGATCTGTATTGATATGAGAAGGGCAAATGAAGCAATTATAAGAGAAAATCATCCGTTACCGACCATGGACCAACTTTCAACACAATTTCGAAAAGCTAATTTATTCTCTAGACTGGATATTAGAAATGCTTTTCACCAAATTGAAGAATTCACGATATATCACAACTTTCATTTCTAGAAAAGGGCATGAAGCCATTGGACAAATATATGTCAGTTATCAAATCTTTTCGAACACCAAATTCAATAGAGGAACTACAAAGTGTCTTTGGGTTGGTCAACTATATTGGTAAGTGGATTCCTAATCTAGCCACCATAACCGAACCACAAAGACAGTTGTTACGCCTCAAATTGGGTAAACACGGAAAAATTGGAAAACATTGGCTAATAAACTAAAATGTAGCATTTCTTAAATTGAAAGAATCTTTGAGCAGCATCGAAACCCTAGGCTACTACGACCCTCAAGAGAGAACACGGGTCATAGCAGACGCCAGCCCTGTAGCGCTTGGAGCAGTTTTAATACAGTACGACTCGGAAGGTCCACGAGTAATAGCGTATGGAAATAAAAGTCTGTCAGACTGCGAAAAGCGATATTGCCAGACAGAAAAAGAAGCTTTAGCTCTTGTCTGGGCGATGGAACATTTTCACATTTATTTATATGGCAAAGTGGGATTTGAACTAGTTACCGATCATAAGCCACTGGAAGTAACCTTTGGCCCCAAGTCGAAACCATGTGCCAGAATAGAAAGATGGGTACTGCGATAGCAGTCCTATAATTTTAAAGTTGTCTATCGCCCAGGCAAGACTATAGCAGACCCTCTATCAAGACTTTGTGTCAGTAATATCAAATGCGCCACTTTCGACGGGGAAGAACACATCCGACAGATCGTCGAACATTCGCGACCCGTAGCTGTTTCATTATCAGACATTATGAAACATTCAAAAACTGATTTGGAAATATTGAAAGTGAAAAAATGGCTGTCGCACAACGAGAAGGGCGACTTTATAAACAAATTTCAAGTTTTTATGAAGACTTCCTTCTGAGAAGTAATAAAATTGTGATTCCAACAACCCTCAGACAGAACGTATTACAAGCAGCCCATGAAGGTCATCCGGGTATCGTAGCGATGAAAAATAGGCTACGTACTTAAGTATGGTGGCCCAAAATAGACTCAGACGCGGAAAATTGGTGCGAAGCTGCAAAGGTGACAGCACCAAATCCGCCGCATCCAATGAAACGACGTCAGTTACCAACCGAAGCCTGGATAGATGTAGCGATGGATTTTTTAGGTCCCTTACCAAGTGGACATCATCTCTTGGTTGTAATCGACTATTTCAGTCGATGTAAAGAGAAAAAAAAATTATGACAACAACGACTGCCAGTAACACCATAAAAGCACTCCAAGAAATATTTTCACGTTTGGGATACCCAGTATCTATTACAGCTGACAACGGTAAACAGTTCAGTGGTACAGAAGATTTTTGTAAAGAATCGGGCATTAAGTTGTTCAACACTATCCCCTATTGGCCTCAGCAGAATGGAGAAGTTGAGCGTCAAAATAGGGACATTGTAAAGCGACTTAACAACAGCCGGTCAATTGAAACCGATTGTAAACAAGATTTACTGAACTATATCATGATGTACAATGCTACGCCACATTCCACAACCGGTAAAACACCTGCCGAATTATTTTTTCGTAGACAGTTTCGGGATAAAATCCCAAGAGTGAGGGATTTAGAGAACAAAATAACTGATGAGGAATTCAGAGATTATGACATGCAGAAGAAATCGAGTGGAAAGGAATATAGCGATAGAAAAAGAAGAGCACATCAAAGCTCTTTAGATTTAGGCGATAAAGTTTACATAAAGAATATAATCAAACAAAATAAATTAACATCGAATTTCAACCCCATACCACACACGGTGATCGGAAAAAACGGCGGTGATGTAGAGGTAGAGAATGATGAAACTGGACAGCAATATCGCCGAAACGTGGTTCATTTGGAAAAAATGGAAGGAGAATGGAAAGTAGTAAATAAACCAAATGAATTAGAAACGTTTTCTGAAGATAGATCTAATGATACAATTCCATGAATTATGTCTGAGAAATTCATAATTTAGTATTAGTATATATGTATGATTTAGGCTATTTATATATGTTCAAATTTAGTTGTTATATTATATAATATTATGTTATATTATATTATATTATATTATATTATATTATATTATATTATATTATATTATATTATATTATATTATATTATATTATATTATATTATATTATATTATATTATATTATATTATATTATATTATATTATATTATATTATATTATATTATATTATATTATATTATATTATATTATATTATATTATATTATATTATATTATATTATATTATATTATATTATATTATATTATATTATATTATATTATATTATATTATATTATATTATATTATATTATATTATATTATATTATATTATATTATATTATATTATATTATATTATATTATATTATATTATATTATATTATATTATATTATATTATATTATATTATATTATATTATATTATATTATATTATATTATATTATATTATATTATATTATATTATATTATATTATATTATATTATATTATATTATATTATATTATATTATATTATATTATATTATATTATATTATATTATATTATATTATATTATATTATATTATATTATATTATATTATATTATATTATATTATATTATATTATATTATATTATATTATATTATATTATATTATATTATATTATATTATATTATATTATATTATATTATATTATATTATATTATATTATATTATATTATATTATATTATATTATATTATATTATATTATATTATATTATATTATATTATATTATATTATATTATATTATATTATATTATATTATATTATATTATATTATATTATATTATATTATATTATATTATATTATATTATATTATATTATATTATATTATATTATATTATATTATATTATATTATATTATATTATATTATATTATATTATATTATATTATATTATATTATATTATATTATATTATATTATATTATATTATATTATATTATATTATATTATATTATATTATATTAGTTATGGAAATCATCCATTCTCAAAGTGGCCCAATTTGAATTCAATCAAATGAAAAACTCAAAGTCGGTCGACCACACAATATAATAAAATAATGAACAAGTGGGTGTTACTATAGTTTCGGCTCAACAGCCATCATCAGACACAGTAAGTAATAATCAAATTCAAAGGAAAAAGGTATGAACCATATGAACGTCACAATTCGGGTAGCCGGATGATATACGGATGATATACGATTGATTTCCGGCTACCCGAATTGTGACGTTCATATGGTTCATACCTTTTTCCTTTGAATTTGATTATTACTTACTGTGTCTGATGATGGCTGTTGAGCCGAAACTATAGTAACACCCACTTGTTCATTATTTTATTATATTGTGTGGTCGACCGACTTTGAGTTTTTCATTTGATTGTATATTATATTATATTATATTATATTATATTATATTATATTATATTATATTATATTATATTATATTATATTATATTATATTATATTATATTATATTATATTATATTTATATGATATTATATTATATTATTATACTTTGTAAAAAAGGGAGAGATGTAGTGTATTGGATTATATAATGAATAAAGATATTCACATTCACTGAGTCACGTTGAAGATAGCATTGATGAATGTGGCAGTTGATATCAGACCGTGACAAAGTGAGGGTGGACAAATAGGAAATAGTTGTTTCATTTCACCCTTTACATCGAGTGTAGGAGGGACACAATAAATAGACACCACAATATGCCTAAAAGAAAACAGTCAGAGAGTTGATTGCAAAATTGATTTGAACGAAATGGGTTTATCAAGAAAGCCAGCTCACTCCTAGTCAATCAGCCTTCAGAGTTTTGCTACGATACTACGCAACTGACCTTAAAATTTACAAGGAGAAAAATTAAATGAAACAAAACATCACAATCATCACAGGCAATCAAGTGGCTGTTTTCCCGGCAGTATCTCAAATTTATACATACTGAGCAATTTGAGAAATAGTAAAAGCTATATATTACAAAAGTAAATATTCTTCGATATATCCAAATAGCTACAGTATGGTGACAAATTATTACAATACCTATATTAAACCACAGTTTGAAATTCAGAAATCTTTAGGACAATTCGGGAATGCTGCGAGTAAATATATTTTAAATACAACAGCGTACATGAATTCATGGACGCAGTCGAAGACTATCAAAATGGGAACAGAATATTGTTTAATCCGAGAATAGGTATATATGGGCAGAATTTACAAGTATTGACCTAGTATTGGACACTTCATTCTTACTTCACTACTCGTACATGCAACTCTCAAACTTTCGACTTATTGTTTGCAACTAAGTTGGTGGTAAAGTCAACTCAGAATTTTCACAAACCCTACTAACTGCAATCTGGTGTTTTCACAGTAAAGTGGAAAAACATTTATTTTTATTTGGATAAAATTTGATTAGATAAAGCTGGGAGCATTGTAGTTTTGCTCCAAACTGGCGAAGCCATTGTTCAACGAATTACAAATTACTTATTACGGAACCGTCGAAACCAATGATTATCATAGCCTTCTTGAATAGTTGGTCGATGATGAATAATCAACTTACTTATAGTTCTACTAGGTCGGCTTCACAATAAATTGATGATTCATAAAAACTTTGATCAGGAACAGTTAGTGAATTGATCAAAGGGATATTTTAATTGAAACCTAATTTCTCGAAATACAAGTCAACATCAATCGGATGTTCTCGCATTTATTTACGAACTTTATATTCTTTGGAAACGTTAAGTTTGAATGTGAAAGTAAAAATTTCTTGAACTGTTAGCTTTCACTACAAAGTATTTCTAAACTAAAATTGAGTGAAATTCATGGAGATGAAAATGGATCATAAATTTCCATAGGCAGGTACCTACTCATTGTAATAAAAACTTCTGGAATTAACGATAACAACCATTAATAAAGGTACTTTCGTGAAAATTCGAAATTGTGTGTTGTATCTTCCATTTTGAGTTGCATCAAAAAAACTGTGCTACATCGAAGAATTCAAGATGACTTCTTATTTTTAACCTATAATAAAAATACAACCATTACTCAGACACTGAGTAGATAGTTGAAGTCCATGCTTCACAGGTGTGGATACCAAAAATGTTTTACAAATCATTTCACTAGGCATGCATCTATATATCTGTGGCGAGCAGAGCTGGTGAAAGTATTTAAAAAAATGGGCTGAGTGCTGGGTGAACTATGAAATCATGAACTTTCGCCAAATTGTACTGTACACCTATGTTCACAAGTTTATATACCTAATGATGAATTGATTATATTGGTAAATCGCTTTTGACTTGATTATTTGAACATCTACAGAGTGTTATATTTGGAAAAGACTGCTGTGAATGGAACAAACGACTCACCTGAAGGAAGTTCGTTCCATATTATATGAACAAAGTATTTTCAAAATACTTCATACCACCCGCCTCTGAAAAGATCCCTTCAAAAGCGATGATTTCAACACAAATCGTGTTCTGACCAGTACAGCGATAGCGATGAGGAAGCCATGGAAAAAAACGTTAGTCATTAGTTAAAAAGTGTGGACAGTATAAGTACGATATTTACCTCCATCGCAATGAAACTACTACAGAGTGTTATATTTGGAAAAGCCTTTTTTTTTCTATTGCATGTAGCGTCTTTCGAAATGTTAATACAGAAACATTACATAATCAGCGTTATAATGTAGCCTAACCTATCCTAACTCTTATATACATACTTTAAGTGAGTATGTTTTTAAATAATGATCAATCACACAATGGAGTAAATAATAATCAATCACACAATGGAGTACCTACTTACTGATTTTCTGATAATCGACAATAATCAAGACTGCCTACTCTTGTGTGTAGTAAATTGATTGATCGTAAATAAAATTGAAATATGTGTGATATAAGATATTGTATAGAATAGGCATCCACCCCGTATACACTGACAGTATCACTTAGTTGCTCAATCAGGTGACTTAATGATACGATGAATCAAGGGATCTTACGTGAAGGATTTACGCTGAGAGTCAGTTACCGTGTTGGCATTGTATTAGAAGGTTGAGGAATCAAAATTGTGTATAACTATTGTTTCGAAGTATTCATTATTTCTAACGATATCAGTTATCGCATGTAGTAGGTACAACAAGTGTATTGATGATTATCGAAACCACACTCGAGCTGTGCGCTCGTGTAGTTTCCAAGCATCATGATTTGCTTCGAAAAAGAGAAGGAATTTTCAATAATCATCAAAAACACAAGTTGTGTTTATTCAGATTATTTCATGAATAAAATCAAAGCCATTTTGATTTTTTCCTATTTATTGTTAATATAAATATTGAACGTACAATTTATGGAATTAGTTATTTTGATTACGCATTGTAGTTCAACACAAGAAGATTCGTTATGCAACCAACAATACATTTATGCCATTGTATGATTTAGGCAAGCTAAATTCATTATGATTGTTGTCACAATTTGTGTGGTTAGGTTACATTAGGTTAATTCTATTGATGCTGAAATTGTCCAGAATTCGTGGAAAATGAAGTGTATACATATTAATAGTGTGTGTTTATCATGGTTCAGACGAAAATTTGGTGTAGTGGCATTCATTTATTTACCAGGGAATCGGAAAATACTGTGAGAGATTGCAACTAGTAAGTCGTTGTTTAATTAAACTACCCTACTGCCTACGAATCAGAAAGTGAAATACAGAAACGAAAACACAGCATGTATGTATCCGATAGCCAATCAGGAGCCAAAATACAAAATCGAAAACATGGTGTTATTGCTTATCAACACAATCATTTCAATCAATTCGAGCAGCATTTCAAAGTGTAAAAACAGTGGTACAAAAGTGAAAACAACATTCAAAGTTTGTGGATAATTGTTTATAGTGTCACCAAGAAGACGAATGAACTATTTGATAGTGAGTAATCACTTGAAATTCGTCTAAAAAATCTCAAATGCAAATTGGCCTCATAGCAAAGTTTCTTATAGTTGCACTCAAATATTAACACGAACGCTAAACTATTCCACCAACGGTTGATCGAATAGAAAGGCATGAGTCAAGTAACTGAAGTAACAAACGAACATTTGCTAGAGACACTGTTGAAAGCTATAGGTTTCGACAGAGGGACAAAAAATAAAAGACGAAATAAACAACAACATCAGGAAATAAAATGACAAATTGACATCTTTGCTGCAGAAGCAAAAAAAAACAAATAACAATCTTGGAAACAAAGTATAATGCGCTCGAAGTCAAATACTTGTTATCAGAAAGAAATGTGAGGAAAAATGGCGTACTTGTTTTTGGATTGAAAATAAACACAGATGCTAACCTACATACAAATACTCTTTAACAGCTGAATTCCTCCTTGGAAACCAATATTTCGGAGTTAAATAACATATATATACTTGGGAAGAAAGAAAATGCCCCAATCAAATTGGAACTTAAATCGTATCCTACCAAAAGTGTTATATTGAAAAACGCTCATAAATTGAAAGGTTCAAATATTTCTATCGTGAACGATATGTGCGATAAAGACCGGGCAGATTACAAAATACTAAAAAGCCATATGAAAGAAGCCAGATCCCGGAACCTCACAGCCACCATCAGAGGACTGAAGCTATTCGTAAACGAAGATAGCTACACTGTAGAACAATTGAGGGAAGACAATCCAGAGTTTGTAGAACGAATATATATATCATCAAGTGCACCACCAACTCCAGTAACCGAGAGAAAACGACGACAATGTGTGGAAGAAAATGCAGGAATGGTAGAAAAGGCAGAATTATTCATAGAAGATAATACAAAACAACAGACAAAGAAGAGAAAACCTAATACGGAACAGACACCAGCACCAAAAAATACATTTCAAGACAAAATAACTAGGCAAAGCAGTAACACGTCGTCGAGAAATTAATAACTATTGATTGAAAACTCCATTCTATTTGTTCTCGCTATCTCTTTTATTCTGTTTTTTTTTTCTCCCTCTCAAATTCTAAAAACCAATTGTGTCATCAAAATAATGGATCAATATATAAGGGATATTAACCACGAACCGATAAAAACGGAAGATCTAGACGATATTAAAAATCTCAATGAATATATATCAACAAAATATATGTAGTGTAAATAAAAATCTTGATGAGCTGAACATTTTTCTCAAACAACTAGACTTTGAGTTTGATTGTATAATACTTTTAAACGTTTAACGTTTAAAATACATTGTCTGGATTTTTTTCAAAATCGATGGGTATCAAAACATTTATAACTATGGAGATATAAACAAAAATGATGGGGTTCTAGTGTATATAAAAAAATAATGTATCTTCTCTAGTGAAACAGTGTTAATTGGGCAATGCAAAGTAATTCATTTGAAAATACGTGTCGGAAAAAATAAATTTTGGATCATTACATCTATATATAGGTCTCCAGAAACAAATATAGATGACTTTTTACACGGACTGAGAAATCACCTAGAAAATACAAATCCGAAACTGGTTGAAAATCATTTTATTATCGGAGATATAAATATAAACCTGAAAGAAGATGGAACAAAAACTAATCAATACTTGGATACTCTCAGCGAATACAATTCCGTTTCTATAATAAATAATGTAAATACACGTATACGGGGTGATTCGGCAAGTAGCATGGATCATATATTTTTGAGATCTAAGGAAGAAGATCTAGAGGATAACTGTTTATCAGTAGTATACGATACACAAATAACAGATCACAAAGCGGTTATTACAGGTTCATTGAAAGAAAGCAAAAAACGTGAAAAACATTATTTTTTAAAGCATTATATTAACTACGAGCACCTCACGACTGATATACGAGAACACGATTGGACAAGTTATTATCAAACCACTGACCCCAATAAGTTAGTGCAAAACCTTAGTGAAGTATACAAGGCATTGATTAACAAAAATTCAAAAGTTGTGAAAATCAACAAAGAACAGAGAAAACGAAAAAACTGGATCACTCCAGGGTTGATTACTTCAGTGATCAGAAAAATAAACAACATAAAAAAGACCCCAGTTATTTAGAAAAGAAAGAAAGGTACATAAAAGTTAGAAATACAGTGAACCGACTAATAAAGATAACAAAATCAAAGTATTATAAAAAGGAAATAGAAATAAACAAAGACAGTTCAAAAAACCTGTGGAAAGTTGTGAAATCATTTGGAATAATAGAAAAGGAGAGGGACATAGAATAAATCATTGTTGATAATAAAAAATCCATAAAAGGAAATTTACCTCTTTCGAATGCTTTCAATGACTATTTCGCAAACGTAGGAAAAACATTGGCGGAAAAAATTAAAAAACGATCTACAAAAAAAACCCCACGAATGACCAGTCCGAATTCACTATATCTGTTACCAATGAATGTCAACGAAATCAGAAATATTAAACGATTTAAAAGTCAAAAAATCTCCTGGAATTGATGACATCAGAAGTGAACAAGTGAGAAATACTTCAGAAGAAATGGCCCCATTATTGTGTCATCTTGTGAATAGCATATTTGAAAGTGGTATTTTTCCGAAGGACTGCAAAACCGCAGTAATTATTCCTATCCACAAAAAAGGCAATTAAAAAGAAATATCAGATTACAGACCTATCTCACTGATGACCACATTCACAAAAATCATAGAAAAATCATTGAAACTGCGGCTGAGTACTTTTATAAATAAATACAATATAATTTCAGGGAAACAATTTGGATTCAAAGAGGGATTATCCACAGGTGACGCGATTTCATCGCTCACTAGAGAACTCTATAGCTCAGTCAATGAGAGTAAGCCGACTCTCTGCGTGTTCCTGGATCTGGCTTTCGACACTGTGGATCATGTGCAACTACTGGAAGGGGATGCAGGGATACGTAGGCCGGCGCTCTCACTATTCCAGAGCTATCTGAAAGATCAGACCCAGATAGTTAGAATTGGAGGAGCGATCAGTTCGGAAAAAAAAGTTACTTGTGGAGTACCCCAAGGAACAGTATTGGGGCCATTGCTGTTCTCAATTTATGTAAACCACCTACTTAACATGCAAAATGAAGGAAATATTTACAGTTTCGCAGACGATACTGCAATACTTTATACCGCAAAATCCTGGGATGTACTCAAAATTAAGGCAGAACATGATCTAGACTGGCTTAAACACAGGAAGTTGACAGTGAACATCGAGAAAACCTTCTTTATACTTTTTGCAAGTTACAAAACATCCCTGCCTGTATTCCAAAATTTGTCAGTGAATGACCAGAATGAAATAATATCAATACAAAGAACAGACAGCACAAAATATCTTGGCGTAACAATAGATTCCCATCTGAAATGGGACGAACATATCACAAACGTAGCTAATACCATAATAACCCTTTTCCCCAAATTCAAACAACTTAGAAATATATTAGGAATCGAGTATTTGAAAATAGTATGCAATACTCAGCTGGGGTGGAGCTCTTTATACGCATCTTCAAAAACTAGATATTCTACAGAAGAAGATACTAAAGGTGATGTTAGGTAATAAAATGATTTACCCGTCTAAGTTAATTTTCACTGATGCTAAAGTCATGAATTTGAGAAAGCTTTACATGCATAATATAGCAACTTATATTTACAAAAACAAATACTCTTTGCAAAAAATAGATCACCCATATAAAACAAGAAATAAAACAAAAAAATATGTGCAGAGAGACAAGGCAACGAAATCGATAGGTCAGCAAAGTTTTGTGTATAAATGTAAAAGGATTTTCAACCAGTTACCAGAAATATACAAACTTATCTTAATCACGATAAATTCCGTTCAATATATAAAAAATATTTTCAAGATATATATTTCGAATTTAGAATTAGATGTAGTCAAAAACATGATGGGGGGGTAAGGATACGATTAAATTTATTTTATCTTATATATTAGTGTAAGTGTGCATTACTATTAATATTGTGTAGGACTATTATTACTATTGCCATTACCTATACTAGTATTCACTAATAAGATGCATGCAAGAAATTATAAAATTCAGCCATTTACAACCTTAAAGGTTCAAATGGCTTTAAGATTTTTATAGCGTAAATGAGACCCAAAGCATATTTGCATGAAATGAAAGCATGTAGGCATGTTTTAAATTTAGTTAACTTTGTAACTGTTGAAATTTAATAAACATCATTATTATTATTATCAATAAAAAACGTGTATTTTAGCATGAATGAAATAATCTTCAGAACATAAATGATTCTCAGGAATTCTTATTCGTTTATGTTTGGTTATAATTGAATGAAAAATAACAAAATCTAACTGGTATTCATTTACTCAGAGAATAAACAATATCCATTCAAGCAAAACATATTAATGATTTCCTCACACTGTCGACAGAATTAGAATCCATGCAGTATCTACTTTAATAATTGCTAACTACTGATATGTATAGATTGTGAGTCATCAAATCAAATATTATTATTTATCTATCACCTGGAAAACAAAAACGCTTTTTCAGCGACTATTCACTGTTTGGAAGGTTATGATTCGCTGAGCTGACTTATTGATATGTCAAAAATGCATACTGGAACGCGGGTTCCGCTTTCAAATCTCGGTCAATATTCCTGAGGATGACACACGAGTTAGCGCCATCATCAACCAGTTCAGTATAGCTACTGATGTTATATCTGTTTGAATCATATTATGTATTATTTGCTCTAAATAAAATCAATTCTGCTTTGTTTCCTGATTCGAAAACGGTCCTCGGTTTTTTATCATCTAGCTCGTGTGCACAATTACAACCAATGGTTTCGATTTTTATTTATTATAAATCGAGGTCTGTACATGATCAAAAATGTATTTATCTATTCATTCTATACTGGTAAAGGTTGAATAATAGATGAAACTATCAATCAGTTCAATTACTGAATAACATTGAAATAGGTATATGTATTTTAACAGATATCACAACATTCATGGCGTCTTCAAAGTAGAATTTTCTATGGTTTTTAGAATCAATCATAGAACACCTACTGGGATAATACTTCTATAATCACAACAAAATTAATCATCAGTACCGAAATATTGAATGAAAGTATAATCAACAAAATCTTTCTAGAAGTAACAAAAATATGTTTTTCTATTTTGGTTCTATTTGGAAGTCATTATGAGGAAGATTGTCAATTCAAAATTTTGTAATAAATCTCACTTTTTTTGTTCAGATTATCTTCAATATATGTATTTCAGAAGATGTAAATTCAAATTCACAGTTTTACACAAAATGTTTCGTGTATAAAATTTGTATTTTCATGGCACGTTCGAGAGAATTTTTGGTCTGGACCTGCGGTCTCGGCCAAAAATCAACACTTTCATGTGCCATTCAAAAACACTTATTTTACACACTTTATACAAAAATAACTATTTTCATAAACTTGAAGAGATATTTTCATTCAGCACAGGCTTAACATGATGAAGCCATTCAAAAAGCGTCAAGTTGATTCTAAAATGCGTCAATTGTATTTCAAATGAGTCGTTTTAATTTCAAAAACATCAATTGTATTTCAAAATTATCAATACAATTTCGAAATGCGTCAGTTGTATTTCAAATTAGTCAATTTAATTCACCAAAATTCCATTACAATTTCGAAATCCATCATTGCAATTCCACGTATAATCATTTATATTTCCTAATCAAAATCAATCTAATATGTGATATATGACAGGAATCCGAAGTGTTTCAATAACAGGGTGAATGAAAATATCACCTTACACCCAGCTAACCTTTGCCTGTGCTTTTTCAGTTTTGAAATTCAAATGATGCATTTTGAAATACATTTGATATTTTTGAAAATCAAATGATTATTTTGGAATTTGAAATGTCAGTTCTTGAAATTAATTTGATAATTTTGCATTACAATTTATGTTTTTTTAAATTTAAATTAATACTTTATTTGAAAAACAATTGATGCATTCTAAAATTGATTTGATGATTAATTTGAAAAATATTTGATGCTTCTTGAAATTTAACTGACTAATTTGAAATACAATTGATACTTTTCGAAATTCAGATGATTATTTGGAAATTCAATTGACCATTTTTGAACTGTAATTGGAAAAGGTTTAGTCTGAGACACTCCTTGACATCGAATCCACTTTTGTCTAGACCAACTCGTTGAATACGCTTCTCTGGGAAAAAAGAAATCTTCCATTTGGCCTTATTTTCTTCATTCTTCTTCAATAAATAATTCGATTATGTTTTCCATTTTTTGTTCATTTTTCAATAGTTCTTGTCGCTCTTGAATCATTTTACAAGTAACTTCTATTTTAGAGGCACGACCTATGGGTGTAGATCTAATTATGCATCAGCATTTTTCTAAAACAAGATTTCACCTCTCAATGGCATTCTTATGTGTTCTCTGGGCATCCACAGCGCAAGAATATTCTAAAACTAATTATTTTACCCAGACGAAAATAGCTCATTTTAATGAAGAACCGGAAGGCAGAATACTATACAGAAACGAGTAAGCTTGTCATAATATCTGATGAAACACAATAATTACATATGTAGATACAATCGATGATCATATTAACGATTGTATTATATTGTGAAGAAATTGATGAAAAATAATTTCAGTTCGAAAAATACTGCACATTGTATCAAGACTTGCATTTCCCGTGTTCCCCTGCGACTCTCAACGCACAACATGAAGTTCTCATCATGTTGTTACAACCGTACCCAATATACTATAACCTTAACATCAATAGATTAATTCTGGACACAACTTGGCGACACTGTATTGAGCGTACTCTCAACTTTGTCAATGAGAATATTTATTCTTGGACAATAAAGTATATATCTATCTATCTATCTATCTAACTTACCTTGAATCGTAATTCGCCGACTGGTGGTTTAGCGTATGGTATTCCTTGAAAACTGAAAAACGAATCACCATTGAAAGCACTTTTGATTGAGCCGAAAAGTTGTCCTTCTTGGGTCGATACGATTGGCTCCTCCATTACTGAATTTTTTTATCGACACAGAATCAGCACTTGAACGATATAATGAGATTTACTATGCGATTACTGTCGGAGCAAGCCTGTCGGAGAAATCAAACCTCTCTATGACATGATATTGAATGGTGAACCTTGAACGCCGGTATGTGGTATTACCAACAGAGTCGCAGTTGTTTAGTTTGTATCAATTATGTCGATTCTAGGAATCCCCGCAATAATTTATACATATGAATCAATGTTGTTTAGGATGCACGATATCAGTTGTCGAGTGAATATTTTCGATTTATTATCTTTTCGAAATTCTACAAGATTGAATTTGGGAAAATTATCCGTCTCCGAATCATACAGGGTGATTCATTGGGAAATGCGCATACCGTAAGGATAGGTGGAGGACACCGAGGTGCTTCCAAATAACCTATATTCCATTGGTCTATCGTTCGTTTATAATCAAGATACAGGATGATATGTTTATTTTTTAAATTTTTTCAATTGATAATAACTTATGAACCACCCTATACATTTTTGTGATATTTGGTACTTACTTATGTTCTCTGACAGTGGTGTCGATCAACATGATGAAGAAGTCTTATTCCAGGTCTGGCCTTTAAAAAATAAAGAGTAAGTTTTCAGTCGGAACAACACCCTGTACATCAATATTTTGAAATTTTTTCACAGATTTGGAAAGAACAGAAAAAATTAAGCAAGACTATGTTTATTTGGTTTTTCCGCATACAACTTTTCCATAATTTGTGCCACTTATTTCGATAATATGAGTGGCACAAAATTAACAAAAATAAATTGTCTTTCTCAAATGGTGCTTTTTCAGCTTTATTCCATGAAATCATCATCAATAAAAATATGAAATTATCACATTTGTTCATTGATGAATTGAAATCATGAAAATATTGACAAATGCTCATTCCGAACTTCATTTTGAACTATAATAACGTTGCAACAAATAAGGGAATCCAGAAATTATGAGTATAATGAGAAATAGTTGATGATTTCTTGGATCAAACCTGGCAAAGTACGATTTGGGGAAGAAAATTCATTTATTTTTTCAATTTTGTGCAACCTCATTCTATCAAAACGTCTAGATTTGATTGAAGTATGCAAGGTTTTTTCAAATTTAGTCATTGGTATAATAATAATTTGTTTCGAATAAGGACCTCTCGTTTTTTCAATGAGATTCGAATCCAGAAATCAAGATAATGAGGAATAGTTGGGGATATAGTTGAGGAAATAGTTGATGATTTCATGGAATAAAGCTGGAAAAGTACCATTTGGGAAAGATAATTCATTTTTCCAAATCTTGTGCCACTCATTTTATCGAAACATCTAGATTTGACTCACGTTGAAAAAAGAAGAAGTTGTATGCGAAAACACCAAATGCACTCAATCTTACTCATTTTTTTTGCTATTTCCAAATCTGTACATAAAATTTCAAAAAATGTATATACAGGATGTATAGTTTCGACTCGAAACCTATTTTTTATTTTTCCTCCGAACCTGAAATGAGACTTTCCTTCATTCTGTTGATGGTCACCACTGTGGACAAAGAACATACAGACCAAATATCATAAAAATGTATAGGGTGGTTCATAAGTTATGATTAATTGAAAAAAAAAAATAACAAATCATCTTGGTTATAAACAACGATGGACCCATAAAATAAAGGTAATTTGGAAACACCTCAATGTCCTTCATCTACTCTCACGGAATGCGCATTTCCCAATGAATCACCCTGTATACCTAGTCATAGTTATCCCTTTAAGTAGTGGCGCTATGGTCTCAGTTACCAGGTGCATCTGAAATCAAGTGGCTATCAAAATTGGCGGAACCTAATTATAACTATAATTTCCACTCAAGAATAAAGTTGTGGGATTAGTGTGCACAGCTCGGTTTATACTAGCAAACCTACCAAATTCAAATAACTGAATATTAGCAGCTTCGATCAAGAGTAAATTTTGCAGGATATGAGATATATTAAATTATTTATTCCTGAGTGAATTATCGAATCTCCAGAAATCAACAAGTACAACAAAAAATTATTATGAAATTCCAAGAACAAACAAAGTACTTAAACAACAATTCGTTGACGTAATGTTGAGTATGGGATTCCAAATGAAAACTCAAGTCCATATTTATATTCGTTCATATTACTTGACTGATTATGACTCAATGGGACAAAATATGGAAATGGTGGGTGATAATGTTTCTAGAATATACAAGAAATATAACCAATCCGTTTTGGCTCAGAATAATTAATCAATAGTTACTACGATATTATCCACAACTTCAAAGATTAGTATAAGCAATGCGTACTTACAAATAAAAAGCGAATATCACCATATAGATTTATAAAGAGCATGGTCTCAGAAACTCCTATTATCTTTGATAATTATATTTGAAAAAAAAAAATTTGGATTACATACCTATGAACGAAAGCGTGAACTGTTGCAAGAATAGCTTTTTAAATACATAGCTTCATCCATTGTTGCAGAAGTATCCCTTCGGATTCGCTTCTTCCGTGAGGAATGCCTACATCTTAGCGACAATTTTCCACATGGTTGATTCCGGAAAAGTTTGAGTTTTTCTGTTCTATATGTCTGAAAAACACACTTCCTGCATAAAATTACTCTTTCTAGCGCTATTACAAACTTTATGCAGATTGCAGGGCCTGGTACTACATGAGCATATTAGTGATTTTCTTATTTTTTATCATTCATTCCTGTATAGTTTGCAATCGTCCGGAGCATGTGCATACTGATTTAATAAACGTATAAATCAAATACTACTGAACGAGCAGTAACAACATTTCGCTGATCAGCATCATTGTAACAGTATCCAATATGTGACAGCTTTTTCGAATGAAACTACAATCTTTCCATTTCGATCTTCTCGAGGAACTAGATCGTGAACGGTACAACCAAGAAGATGTATTTTCTTCATTTCAGGTTTGTTTCCATCCCAATTAACCAGTTTTGGTGGCAGGGAAGTTGCAGGGAATTACTATCGTGGTGATGCGACTTCACAATGTTGACATATCGCCAATAAGTTGCAAATATATCGCAATGAATATCTATTTCAGTTACCATATACTGCAATTATGCGACGTCTCTTTATGGTAGAACATTAAACATCCATGGAACAATAGTGTAAACATCGAAATGAAATCCAATAAAACTTTCGGGAACATTGAATCCGCGAATTACCATACACATCGCAAAAGGTCATTCCATTTCACATTGATGAATACGTAAATGGAATGTCTACAATCGCTTTCGAATATGTAAATTAATTATTCATTTTATAATGGATATCAACATAATGTTGATATTGTAAAGTTTACTGAATATCACTGGGGACAGTCAATCAGAGTTCCATTTTTGTGTTTAAATGGCAATTCCTATGTGAGGTATTTGTTACATTTGGGTAGATTATCTGCGGTTGTTGGTAAGGATCGCCATCTCTCGATAAGGTACCCAATTACTTATTGGATAGGCACTGCAGGTGATATAATTTATTCCTGATTATGGAGCATTCGAGAAGCATTTTCGGATGTCGAGTAGTACTGTTACAAATTCGATTATGCATTTTCGTAAACTAAATGAAATACAGCTGAGCTTAAATGAGCAAAAACTGTACCTATACTCTTGGTGCATTATAAAAATGATCGAAAATCGGTTATTCACTTTCTACCGATTATATTTTGCGAGACACAACTTTCTCAACATGATTGTGATCTCTGTCATCTTATTGCATTTCTGTCTTTCGGTCTCCTGAAGTCCTGAATACGTTGATGTCTCGCGATAGTTCATGATCCAGGCATTTGATTGGGCACCAGAATGTGAAACATAGCATCAATTTTAACTTTGGTTATTTAAGGGATGAAATTCATGCATTGCAAGAGATATTTTTTCAAAATAACGAATCTTTTTATTAATATGCTCAATTATTGAGATACTGATCAATTCATTCCATTTGGATATTCCACACTGTATATTCACGATTTGAATATCATTTGATCATTACCCATCTAATAAATGTTTTCAATTTTATATTTTGTAATGAAGTGTTTTTCAGCAACCTTCATTACTACAGGTCGGATGCATAAAACCCCCGGTATATTATTCGTATCATTTAGTATTTTGCTAGGTAAACCTGTTGTAAAATATTATATCTGATATTTCGTTCTTGTTTTCATGATTCTTATGTTTAAATTGTATAAAAGCATGGGCAATGATAAGATGTATAGTTTTCCAGAAAATCAGATATTTTGGTACGTTCCTTATTGGAAATAATCATATCAATCCTATTTAGAAGAAATAATATTCCGGAGATTTTTTTCAATATTCTTTTCAACACTCTACTACCTGTTTTTCACTGAGTGTATTTTGGTTCATTTCTTGCTCCGTTTTAGAGGTCACGCAATGTCAAACAATGTCAAGCAAGGACAACCTGTACCGTTTTTATGATGATTTTTTGGAAAACCGAATAGTGCATGAGGTTTTGTCAGTTGGAGAAGGAGAGTCAGTTAGAACCTGGGTGCGTGAGAATTAAGTGATTGCCGAGACGTGAGCCGCGATTGAAACTTTTGAAGCCGTGTTCGATTTTGTTTCCGGGTTTCCGATTGATTGTGTGCCGCAGAGTGTTACCTGAAAAACACCCTGTATCGTGAGAGTGTTCTTGAACATAAGGATTAGCTGAACCGGTGGTATATTTTGTTGCGTACCACCCAGAAACCCTGTAAGTCAGAATCCTGAGTTATATTGATTCGTGTAAACATTCCTGAGATTTTTCACTGTCGTATTCGAATTCAGTGCAGAGAATCACTATAACAACCCAGAATATAATTTCATTGAACCAGAAACCAGAATTGCACTTTACCTGACACCCGCTTCAAATTGAATATCGCCTGAATTCTAATAAATTGTTTTCCCGATTTGTCAAGACCCAGATCTCACGAACTCTATAATAAAATCCGCGATAGAATCAGAGTAGAACGAACGATTTGTCATTGCCTTTGCTTCAGTGGTGGATTTCCTGTATTATCTGTTTTGTTTCTTTTTATTGTGTTAAGGCTGTTTGATATTATTTTATATTTTCCGGAAAATCTGACAAAGTGTGGAAAGTTAAAGTTTATGTAATAAATAATAAAGAACCGTCCCTGAATTTTTATTGATTGAATTTCTGATTTGATTTTGCCTGTAGATTATTATCTATTTAGTGAATTTAAATAAATCCTGTTGAAACCGAAACTTAGTTTAAAATAAAATACCATCTATTTGAAGTAGCTTGTATTCCAGTATAAATTAAGAAACTGTAACTAAAGATTACATTTTCTTAGAAGTTTATTTTATCCTGGTCTAACTAACTGACCTCTGGTTTACACAAGGGGGTGCATTGTATGGATTTACTCTCTATCCCTTCTTCACTGTAGCTACCCTAGGGCCTTCCAAAGAACTCCTAGTTCTGGAAGAAAGTGGAGCATACCACTTCAAAAAAAACTGGCGCTAGAGGCAACCGCTCTAAAGTAAATAGAGAACTAAGCCCTGAGGCCCTTTGTAGGGCTCTTTCCCGAAAAAAGAGCCTTACAATTTTACATCAATATTATAGAGTTCATTAGCTACCAAAACATAAGAATTAAAGCTAGATGGGTACTGGCAATTATGGAATGTATGAATGCATGATGAACCATTAATTAACATAAAATGTGCGCATGAATTTGATCGTTGGGTTGTCGCAACGTGTCATTGAATAGGACATCTTAAAAAATTTACAAAAAGACTTCCCCAATTAGTAGCTCGGATATAGTTTGAGGAATTTCCCTTATGATACATTATTTGAAATTCGAATAATATCACGAGTTCGATATTCGATAAAAGTGAATAGGAATATGTCGTATAGTATTAGCAATGTGCACTTCATCGAAACTTCTCAATATATTGTCGCATGCGATTCCTATAGAATTTGATTTGTAGAACTCGCAGTGCCAACAATAAGCGGATGTTGATGTCTACATAGCGAAGTGCTCAGTAAATCTTTGATAAGTCGCCAAGATGATTACCTTTGTTACAATATTTTTCATTCCCTGCGACTTAATGTTACTTTTTTGGTTGACTGGGATACCATCGTTCAACAGGAGTTGTTTTATCGGTCAATACAGTCGATGGCGTACTATTGTAGAGATATAAGGCAGTCAAAACAGCTTCGTCCCACATCTTTTTTCCAAAATTCGAATCAAAAATCAAACATCTTGCTTCATCCATTATTGTCTTATTGAATCGTTCAGCTATTCCATTTTGTTGAGGATTTCGAGGAACAGTATAAACTAATTCGATTCCTTTTTCTGCACATAAGTCACGAATTTTTGCAGAAATATACTCTCCTCCATTGTCACATCTTAGTTCTGAAAATTGTGTACTAAACTTAGCTTCTGTCATGGCTACATCAGAGATAAGTAACCCTAACAAGATAAGCACGTCAATGTTGTAAATTGGCAATATATTTTTCATGGTTCTGGAATCAGCCACTAGATGGAACTAGTGCCGTTGATTCCAAAAGAGTGAACATAGCTTTTCCAGCTGCCATATCTGGCTGCCATGTCCCAAGGGCTATGTTCACAGTTCAAGGTCAAAATTTTCTTTATTTTTATTCATCAGTTTGTCTTTGTCTTTTGTATGCTGTCAAGAAGCCACACTTTCTATACTTGCTGTATTAGCAAATACATTTCATCAGAATTTCATCTATCTTTATCAAATACTCTTGAATAATGTTGGAGATTGAACATTTGATCACCATGTACATAAATATGAACCAACCAGACGGATACGAAGATGGAACAGATTTTGTGTGAAAGCTTTATAAAAAGTTTGTAAGAACAATCAGTCAAGGTAACTATTGAACCAGGAGATATCTACTTGGAAATGCAAATTATTCAGAATGATATCATCATTCATCAAGAATCATATGTAAAACGAATCATCCAAAAATATCATGGATAATGCCTTTCCTGTATCATATATCCAGCAGAGAGACTAAAACTGATCAAGCTGAGGAAAGCAGTGATCTTGAAGAGAACATTCATTCCATATCAGCAGTAGGAAATTTGATTTATGTCGCAGTTTTGACCAGCCTTATATTGCATATGCTGTCAAAACTGTTTCCCGAGCAGTTTCCCATCCCAAAATGTTTTGTTGGCAGCAGGTTGAAGATTTTTAAATATAATATTTACCAGGTATAATCGATTATGGGATACTATAGCCTTTTGAGCTTTTTTAATTTTTTATATAGATGGATAGATAGATAGGTAGCTTCATTAAAAAAATTGTACTTATACATATGTTACAATGCACAAATTCAATTGGGTGAACCGGCGTCAAAAATTATATGTTCAGTGAACGAAGCACTGGGTCAATTGAATGAAAATACATGAAAAAAATTTTTATATAAAAGAGAAAGTTTGTTTGACAATGTCTCATGTGTATGGTTCTATGTTAATCAATAACTCTTGTACAGATTGTTTGAATTTTTTGAGGCAGTGCTCAATTTTCAATTTTGTCGTTAGCCTATTATAAAATTTTATAGCTGAATATAATGTGGTTTTTTCTGTCAAACTCAATCTATGGGCTGGTATATTTAAATTCACTGTTCTTGTCCCATAACCATGCTGTGACTCAAACATTTCGAACAGAAATATCAGACACTCACTTATATAAATACCTGGTACAGTTAATATATTCATTTCTCTGAATTTTCCTCTGCATGACTGTCTATAACTGTTTCCCAACAAAATTCGGAGCGCTCTCTTCTGTACAATGAAAGCACGTTGTGCTTCACTGCTCCCTCCCCAGAAAATGACGCCGAAACGCAATAACGAGTGGAAATTCGAAAAGTACACTGTCCTTAGAGTGGTATTGTTTAAATATTTTGCTGTTATTCTGAATGAATAACATACCGAGTTCAATTTATGGCACAGTTCGTTGATATGGATTTTCCAGTCTAGATTTTTATCGATATAAATTCCTAAGAATTTTGTGCTTTCCTACAGCGCCACTTTCTGGCATATATTGTTCTTTGCGTTTAAGATATAAGTTGTCTTTTCTCTGTTGAGAATCAATCGATTTTAAAGAGGGGTTTAACCTTATTTGGGATTGATGGTAAAACTTAGTGAAACAAGGAATGGCAAAAATCATATTACTCGGACCTCGCTGAAAAAAATCGATTTTTTTTTCACTTTCTGCTTGAGGAAGGTTGGATCTAGGCATCTCTTGTAGTACTCTTTTGATTTTTTGAAAAAAAACTGGTAAAAAAATTGCGATATTTCGCCCATATTCACTATTTTTTATCTCACAAGATATATCGTATTTCGAAAAAGTACTCCGAGAGATGCCTCAATCATACAATTGTCTCTATTGAAAAAAAAAATTATCGCGATCCATCAATAATTACTAGCTGAAAAATGGTTTTTGATGAACCCCTGCAGACTCAATTACGGAGCATTTTTCATGACTGATTCGAGCGCCCTCGCACCAAATAAGCACTTTTACATGGATACTATGAATTTATGAATGAATCGTATTTTCATTCATAAAAACCAAAAAATAGCACTGAAGCTATTCCAATAATTTTAGCACATGTGATGATATCAATGGAAGTTGCGAAAAGGATTCATTGCATTCTCGAATAAGACTAATTAGGTGATTAGAAAACGTAAACATTTATTGCGAACGGCGGCGGCTGGCGCTATGTACACATCAAAGGGCCGGCTAGATATGCATGTATCAGACTGCAAACAGAAAGCTAGTTTGCGATTGCATTCAGATGGTGACACTATTGTTAGTTTGTGAACTAATATTATTATTGTGATCAAGCATGTCGAGTTCAAATTATCGAACTGGCGATAAACATCGTAAAAGATTTCTGTGAGGAAATTGTCAGTCGAAAAAAAGATATTGAGATTGATAAGGTACGTAAATATTTTCGAATGTTTTTATAAGAAATAATTGGAATCGACAGGGTGGCCCATATTCGCAGCCCTACATTGGGAATTCGATAACGGTTAGAGATACAGGATCGGTTGAATCAGGAAAAAGTTGTGTATTCATGTGCGCAACAATGAGCCGCAAAGAAATAGTTTAAATTTTTTTTGGTTTCTGGAATATTTCTGTACTACCTTCGGGCTCAACTATATTCGAGGTGGAAAAAAACATTTAATATAAAATGTGTAGTGTTTCATCGGTACTATCTTTTGGCACATCCAAAACAAACAAATGCTAATCGCAAAATTGAAAAAAATACAGTTTTTTTTCAACTATAATGAAATACTTTTTTTCCTCAAGCTGCTTTCCACTTATTTCAATTCCAATATTGAATGAAAATTTCCATAGAAATTTTGATTTGATCCTTTCATGGATACAATATACCATGGAAACCAGAAGATAAAACAGACAAGTGGACTTCTGACTATAAACCTATGACCGGGGTGATCCATTTGAAAAAAAAATGCGATTCGCATTTGTTCGTTTTGGAAGTGACAAAATATAGGACCGATGAAACCCTACAACTTTTATATTCAATGTTTTTTCCACCTCGTATAGTTGAAGCTGTAGGTATAGGTCAAAATATAAGAGACAAATAGGATGTTATTTGTAAATTTTGTTTTCAAATATATCATGTGAGTTTTCGAGTTTTCAAGTTCAGTAACGATACTGAATACCTTAAAAAATGTCATTCATTCATACCTATCGAAGAAAAGTTTTCGAGTTTTCAAGTTCAGTAACGATACTGAATACCTTGAAAAATGTCATTCATTCATACCTATCGAAGAAAAGTGTATAAAAATGTTCAATATAGTTTCTCCATAAACAGCATTTTTTATTCTGTGTCCATATTCATCATACGATGCATCAATGAGAAAGCATTCAATTTCATCGTGATTCATATTGATAACGAGCCCTGTCTGAATTCTCGAGTTGAAAATTGATTCTACATTTAGCCACCGAACAGAGGGTCTCAATCCTGAACCTACATGCCCCCGATTTATTTTTGTAATGAGAAATCTAACCCGTTTTAGCTCACCAATTTTTGCCTGAAATGTTCTCTTTTGTCCAATCGAAAGTCCCATTTCTCCCACGACCGAGAAACATTTTCTAATTTGTGTATTTGTAAGTTTCAATTTAGCTCGTGTAGACGTTTTTGTGTTACTGTTTTTGGTATTCGAAAGGGTTTCATCTGTTTCGACAAGTTTTTTTTATTTTCCATATTATATATAAAATTTTCCTCATAGACATTTTAAGATAATACAGTAAGTTCAAAATATACTGATGAAAAGCCGGAGGCCTATTCTGAGAATTGTAACGGCCGACGGCCGCAGATCCGAGCCACAGAGCCACAGATCCCGAGCGACCAGGCAAGACGCAAGACTGAATTTACTACGAATTTTACGCGACACTGAGTTGGAGTGAGATGCCAACAGCGCTTAGCGTTTTTTGTTCGACATTGGTCCCCGCCCCTTTCGCTCGGGATTTTTACTTCCCCCTTTACACCGCAAATATACTCTGACGTGTTTGTAAAGGTTAACCCCTTCTTAATTAGCCTGTCCTGAGCTCTTTTTATACTGTCGTTTGCTAAACCCAACATTTCTTGTAGTGAAGTTCCCACGGCTAGTATGTTAGTGTCGTCAGCATAATTTACTGAATGCGTTTTTTCGTTGATAATTTCTGATGCTTAGTCATTTATATAAAATATGAATAATGGAGGACCAATTACACTGCCCTGGGGTACTGCAACTGACAGCTTACCTTCGTCAGAAAAGTATTTCTTTCCATCACTCTATATTAACACTTTTTGGATGCGTTTGTAAAGATAGGATCTTATCCAGCTAAGTGCTGGGCCTCTTACACCATAACGCTCCAATTTTTCCAACAGGATACCATGGTCTATGCTATCAAATGCCTTCGATAAGTCCAAAAATATACCCATCGACAAACATTTGTTTTCATATCCCGATACTATTTTGTCTATAAAATCATAAACAGCTGTTTCTATAGATCTACCCTCAAGATATTCATGCTATGAGTGACTTAGCAGTTTCTCAGCTTAAAAAAAGCTCAGGAGTCTGGTGCACATGGCTATTTCGAATATTTTAGAGAAGGATGGTATTAGACTGATAGGACGATGGTTTTCCAACAGCGTTGGATCACCTTTTTTGTACAGTGGTTTAACAATTGCGAATATATAAGTTCGATAAAGCAATTTTATCATCATAATTGAGCAGATAAATGAGAAATGTAGTATTTAGAATTTCATTAATCAAATCTTTATATAATATTCCGATGAGGTATTTCAAACCAAAGAATAAAAAATAAAACCCATTTATTCATATCACGACAGTTTCGAAGGCAAACAGCTTCTTCATAATGAAGGCAATACCTGAAGTTGATGTCAGGATTTTTTTAGTAGCATTTGAATATGCTTCACGGCGAATTTTCCATGCATAGCTCATGTTGATACACTTTTTTCCAATCTTCAAGTTATTATCTACACCTCTCTTCTGTGGTAATTTTGTTTGGTCCAGGATGAATAGTTGATGGTGATTCATATTTTCTCACCATATTCAAACAAAAATTTTCGAAAAATAAACGTAAAACCAAAGCGTGAAGGTTAAGGTTATTATCTCTGACGTGAAAAGTTCGTGAAAGTTCGTAATCACGTGACTATATTTCCAAACCTCCCATAAGACGTGCACATCTTGTTAGTTCGTAATTTGTTTAGCTGCGAAAGAAAATGAAGATTCATGCATTAAACGCCATCATGCGTTGGAGGACTTATCTTACCGCAGACATCTGACGAAACACATTCAACTCTTCAAGAATCTAAGAATTTCATTTATTTCCAATAAAAGCATTGCCTTGATTATCTGATCCTGCTACTTCCGCTTTCTTGACCCTTTCCTCTTCAGAAAGAATTTTGCTTTTCACAAATTCTTCAGTCACGACTCCTGGATTCGATGTCAACAAAATATCAATTGAAGTGATGACAGCCGTGACTCATCCGGCATCGAAGCAAGCAGTTGTGAAACATACTCTTGACTGTCCAACGAGCCACCAAAGTTTTTAAGCTCCGATACCAATTTATCAAATTCAATAATGTATCTATTCAACGAGCCACATCCGTCATGTTTCTCAGACGTTTTTGAAGAGAAATACGTGAGGTTAAACCAACTCACATTGCTCTTGCCGTTTTTTTTGCCTTGATCAACTCAAGTACTATAACAATATACGGATTTACCCTCGTATCTAATTAATACCACGTATATTATGAGCAAGGATAAAGTACCCCGTACTTGTTTTGTATCATGATCAGCCGAGCGGAAACTGAAAGAATTCTCGATAGCAGGGTTCGTTGTATGGTTCCAGAAAATCTACCTAGCATCACACAGTTTATATCACTTACCTTGATTTCTCAAGTTGATCTTTCTTTCTTCCGGTTGTGTCCGGATGACTGTCTGGCGTGAGACTTATTATTTTCAATAAATTGATAATTCACAAAATTTGTCAAAGACTTTCGTTATAATTTGAATTTTTTTTCTGAAGATTTATCTTTCAACTCACTTGTTCAACTATTGATGGAAATGTCTTAGACTCTTGTACTGAATGAATGTAAGGAAATAAAAGAAACACAATTGACTATTCTACTAATTTAATTAGAAATTAAAATTCTGAATGATGTGCAAGTCTTTAAATGGGGACTATTAAAGGATAATGGTCCCTAACAACACTTCTCCAATTACTCTGATCTATAATAACCAATAATTCAAAAGATGAGAGATAGATCAGCAACAAACTCATGGAATTCTAGATCAAATAATAAACTTATTCCAACTTCTGACGGAAACTCTGAATCCTTATGAAAGAAAATATATACGAAATGACAAAATGATTGCAGACAATTATTTCTGAATGCTACTGAAAAATTATATTGATATGAACTGAGATCGAGTTGAACTTGCAAGATTCTTGAAGAAAAATAAATCTTACCAAATAAACACAACACAAATTAGAAAACACTCGAAGAATCTAAACGAAAATCTAACTCTTGTTTTGCTCCGAACCCTATTTAACAGCTCGTTTCCCTTCTTTCTAGATTATTCCTCAATATCGGCCCACAAAATCTTATCAGCCAAAAGAAATTGAGTTCATCCCTCTTACAACAGTCTTCACGTTGAGAAGAAAAATCACACCTCCTCATCGACAAGGACAGAATCCAATACGCAGAATATACTTGGCGTAACTACCAGGAGGTTTGAATAATTTTTCGAACCTAATTCAGATTTTTCCATTATCCTTCATAACTCTTCGTATTTCTTGAGCTATACGAAATGTGATTGGAGTTGCGTCCCCGGAAAAGCCTTAAGTGAGAAAATCACAACTAAAAACTCACCATTTACATTTAGTTTCTTAGAACATAGAACTATATCTCTATAACTTGAATCATTCGTAACAATCATTTGGGAATGTCCTGACTTCTTTTCATACCGGAAACTCAATCAATTTTTTCCTCAATTTTCTCAACTATTCATATATTTTTGAGACAATCTTCCTGCCTAATAACGTCAACGCTTCCAGTATGAAATTCGATACCTTCGACTTATCGTAGCTAAGATGTATTCATGGAAGCCACTTGACCCATATGTGCTTCACTCCTAGAAATAACGCTAGTAAACTCTATCAATGTTTTTTCGAAATGACATTTACAGACCATAATTTTTCACGAACCGACAGATTTATTTTTCATCGAACTACGAAATCTGTGAGAAACAACCCCTCATGGTGGTCCGATATTTGTACCGAATTGAAAAATGAAATCGTTTATTCCGTATCTCTTCATGATCACATTGATTTTGTTACAGTACCAAGTCAGCAACATATTGTACGATCAGATCTCGCGCTTTCGCATCATCCATCTCGATTTTTTTCAATGCAGCATCATCTCCTGTTGGAGCATTTTTTGTGAGCAAATTCAGAACACAATTCCTCTCTAGAAGTCGTTCAACACGGAATCTCCAATTCTCGTATCCCGTTCCATCAAAAGGACGAATGCTCACAGCACCATGACCACATATGTATGTGTATATGTATTGTATGATCAGAACCAGAACTTTCAATGACCAACTTTTTCAAATTGAAAACCGATCTGGGCCCATAACCTGTTCAAATCAATGCAGAGAAAACACAGGTACTTCACGTGAGGAATTTAATTATAGAAAATATTACAGCTCTGGCACATACAATATTGAAAGACTGATACTGACAGTAATTATATCTGATACAGGAAGTTATCTAGAATTGTTACTTTAACACGATGTACCAAAAACATTCCCTCCCACTCGCATTTGCAGCGAAATGTCCGCGACATCAAGTACGCACTTCAAGTCATTGTGCTTTTCAAATTGAGATTTGAAAAAATAGCCCCCAATAAACATCCATCCGTAGTCACTTTTGTGGAAGTTTTCAAGTCAATAAATGCACCACTAATAGCCACATTGCGTTCTTTTATGCGAGGTTTCTTCGAGACATCATTATGCCATCTCCTTTCCGTTATACAAATATCAATAGTTCAGTACTCCAATTGATAACCACATTGGGTCGTTTTATGGCAGGTTTATTCGAGACTTCACTGTTATATTCCCTTTGTTACCACACGTTATACATGATAGTCATTAGTCATTAATCATTATACATGTTACTAATATTAATAGCTCAGAAGTCGCAGCGATATCCATTTCGGTCACTTCATGCGAGGTTTCTTCGTGACTTCAAAGATTCATTGCTTTTTTTACCATACATAGAAAACAAATATCCAATATAAGATGGATTTGCATTTTCCGAAGTTTTTAAGTCTGGTTCTATCCAAACTCATGAATATTTTCAATAAAGTAACTACTCTTCCATAATGTAATTGACTGATCTGAATAATTATTATGAGGACAACATCGATGTTGTTTCTTCAAAAAAAAAAACAGCGAAACGAGTAGAATCGTATGCACAATAATTATTTGAATTTTACATTCATTACTAAATTGTACATCTGTGTTCAAAAGTTTTCATCAACATTCATTGGTTAAATACAGGAATAACGCAAAATTTAGTTTTCCTATTAATTGAATTTGATTGAATGGTGTAAGGAAATATTATTTCATATTATTGTTGAATTGTCTACCTAATATCTTATACTTTTCTAATATAGGTTACAAACTGTTACAAATTTGGTTACTCTACAGGGATGTCAAACATAATAGGTACAGTTGAATCGGGAGTAGCCTCATATTTTTTTGACTTGAATGACTGTTAGAAATACATACTTCGAAACAATAATTATATACATACTTTTATTCGCTCATCCTTCTAATACTACGTCTGAACGGTAACTGACTCTCAGCCTAACTTCTTCACGTAACATCCCTTGATTCATCGTATCACTGTGTCACCCGATTGAGCCACTAAGTGATACTGTCAGCGTATACGGGGTGGATGCATATCCTACCATATCCTACATATCCTACATTCGGCCATCCTGGGGTTAGTGTGTCTTCAGACTCCATATCGTCCTTATAACATGATACGGATACGTGCGACTTTCGCACATTTTCATGGTGACTTTCACCCACTTTACATAGCGACTTTCGCTCTTATTTCATGGTGACTTTCACCCATTTACATAGCGACTTTCGCTCTTATTTCATGGTGACTTTCACTCACTTACATAGCGACTTTCGCTCTCATTTCATGGTGACTTTCACCCATGTTCATGGCGACTTTTGCCTCTTATACCGGTGACGTTCACCAATATGCTTGAGAAGAAGAATCCTTCACCTTCGCCACACGGGTCACAAGGACCACTACCAACTGACACCTTGAACCAATACTCCCTTTCCTCAAAGGTCCTCGAGGTCCATTCCAGGTCCGAAATAATAAGCTTCTTATAACTGATGACTTTCACCATGAGTTACCTTATTCAATTTCAACTTCAAGACATTCCTTTGGTTACTTATTTTCGCTTCGACAAGCTTGTTAAACTTATAACCACTAAAGAAACTGATGGATTCAAAATCCCGCCGCTGTCTTTGTTAGAAATACATACTTTGAAACAATAATTATATGCACACTTTTATTCTCTCATCCTTCTAATACTACGTCTAAACGGTAACTGACTCTCAGTCTAACTTATTCACGTAACATCCCTTGATTCATCGTATCACTGAGTCACCCGATCGAGCCACTAAGTGATACTGTCAGCGTATACGGGGTGGATGCATATCCTACCATATCCTACATATCCTACATATCCTACATGACCAAAAGTGAATTAATTTCAGAAGATGAAATGGTTGAATCTGAAAGTCGGATGCTTCATTTCGTGTAGTATATAAAAGTGGAAATTGTTCATCCATATTGTCAATGATCAGCTCTTAATACAGAAACAACGTGTGAATATGCGAATAAATACAACTTATATTCACAATGATAAACAGCCACATTGGGAACATGAAGTGAGGCACTCAGAGAGGAATTTAAATTTCATCCATTTCATGTTAACATAGTGATGATCTCGAATAGACTTTGTTGCGAAGTTGCTCGGTGGCAACATTTTCAACTAGAAATTTGCCACTATCTGTGGAATTGGCATTGTGGTTATGAATCAATATCTTCAAATTATTATCACTGCATCATTGAATTCTTTTTAACAAAACAATGTCTCGATATTACTATGTTTGGAATGAATATGCGTAATCACAATGAATGTGCAATTCGAGACTTCGCAAAACTGCCAAGTAATGTAACGTGTTTGCTGGGAAGCACACGTGTTGAAATGAAAAATATCACACCCTCGCATGAATTGATAAAAATAATTAGGTATAGTATAGTATAATTGGTACTCACTATAAATATAAGCATTCTCGAATCAAATTCATGTTATATTGAAATTTATGTCTTTTCGGATTATACTGAGAATTCGTTATGAGTCACTTCAATGAAAATTAGAGACAGTGACTGGAACTATTTCTATACATGTCTGATGATGTTGATGGCAGCGGGTGAGATCATCCAAAAGAGTTCGGCTACAGTTTTATGCGCGGCTTGCATTATCTATTGCATCAGTTGCATGTTGTATCATATCACAAAGTACAACAGATGTTTGCACTATTCACATTTGACAAGGAGTGGAGTCAAGGACGCACTAACTCAGACGCGCTTGCGCACTACGTACTTCTGTGGTACTGTATTCCTGATTGCGTGATTACCAGCGCCATCAGCAGGCGTGTGGTGTCAAATATCGATAAAAGAGTTTGTCCAAACGAAAATAAGTCAATCAATCAGCAATGCACATTCATGGAATTGTCGAAAAAGTTTTCAAATATCACCTTGAATATGGAAATAAACGGTATTCGATATCAAATCGAAACCACCTGAAATTATAGAGCTCGCTTAAGTTACATCTTTGACATGACTCCCCGTGAAATGAAAGTACCTATTTATGGTCGTAGGAAAAATACTGTACAAAACTCGTTCCTGCACTCGTTACGACTACTCGTGTGAAATATGTCACTTTCTACACTTGTTGTGTAATATACTATTACACGATGGGATATGCCCAATCAGCTACAGAGTAGACTCATTACCTATAAAACGATTGACATTAGTTGTTCAAAATTGGAATGGAATATAGGGCATTCAGTGCAATGTTTGAATTAGACTAGCCATGAAATGTCATAATTTGACAACATACCTACCTACTCCGGGGTGATTTGGAACTGACTTTTTGTGAAAATGAATTCAGTAAGCAAAAACAAATTCAACTGTACTTCACCAGAAGTTCTAAAAGCGTCCAGTTAGCGTACAATGTGAAGATTTCTATCAAAGATTTATCCACCTAATTGAACAAAAAAAAATGGTCGAGTAAAGTTGAAATTCTTGCTATTATACAAAAGTGTTGGTGGCTCAATTGAATATGTGCTCGCATATGCAATACAGTATGAGATTTGTGGTAAGTTCGAATCTCGAAGACTTCACCAATTTCTTTCCTTTTTTCTTCTGAAATGGCTTTTTCGATATTTACCTTTCAAAAAGAATTTGTTTGACAAAAGCCATTGAAATTTGTGTGTTCAAAAAAAAATTGTCTGAATATCTCGTCCGTTTGAATTGAATGGTGAACACTCCGTCATAGAAAAAGAATATTATTCTACTTTCGTGTAATGGCTATTACGAATTATAATGATACAACGTTCGCCTGCGGTTCACGTCGCAAACTTCATGAGTAGGTAATAGCCTCATTACACGCTCGTTGAATAATATTCTCATATTGTTCGTGTTATTCACTAGTGATGTCCTAATTATGTTTATCACAACATCCTTATCTTGGTTATAGTGTAACTATATCATATAAAAGCACACAATAAAAAATAACCAATAGACCACAGATCACATTTCATACATTGAAGTCAGAATCAGATTCAAAAATTGGACTAAAAGTTCTACCGCAATGAAAGCAGATATTATATCGGATTATTTCAGTTCAGCTGAGGAATTTTGTGAAGTACGATGGGAATAGTATAGTGCGCATTCAAAAAATCATAGAAAACGGTTCGTTATTGACGAGAAGTAAGAATCATTTTTGCGAAAACTACAGAAAAGTACTGTATGACATTAACAATTAAACGATGATCACATAACCCAGAAGAAGATTGCTAACAAAAGATAAAATGAAAAAGTTACAGAACTTGCCCCAGTTATCTATTTATACTACAGACTTGATAGAGGATTTGAGAAATAAACTGTTGCACGTTTTTGGTCATTTATTTATCTAGTTATTACACTGATCTATAGGTCACACTCAACTGCAGAACAGGGTTAAAAGCATAAATAACAAAGTTTTTCACGATATCATAGCTGGAATTAGGAAAAGTGGCTGTTACAGCATCCGCTATAAAGTCAAAACTGATAAATATTCTTGAAATAGAAAATTTGTCTAGAAATAATTATTTATATAATCAAAGAGGTGAAATTTGTTTATTCTGTCAACCCAAATAAAAAAAAACAAATACTGTCAAATACTCAGACGAATAAAAAACATAGACTGGTATTTTCCATCCTCTTCATGATACCAACACGACTGTCAAACCTTCTTGTTTCCATGAAAAGACTCTATCGTTCGGGCCTCGTCGGACCAACTCGACGTTTTCGTATTTTGAACCAGTTTCTCAGATAGTTTACGATTCATGACGTGGTCATTCGTGTTGTCGTATTATCGTTCTCAAAGCGTTTTTTATCGATTAATTCATTTATTCGTGTATTAAATACAGTGTCACACATAAAGTTCGCGACATATGGAAGTTTTTTTTAATTAATGCTTGTAAAGAAAATTTGACTTCGCAGTTAGTTTGTGCTTGAAAAATGAGTGTAACACAGCATATTTAATTTCTTCATGTGTCAAATTTGAAAATTCATTCGAATATCCTCCAAAAATCAGTTTTTTTTCCAAAATTCGAAAAATGACTCATTTTCCAATTTAATAGATTTGTTCCAAATTTGGAAATTTCGACTACTACTAAGTGAAAATTTTATTTCGATTTGATCAGTACCTACTATTTCCATCCCGAGATGTTGCATTAGTCTTGTATTGTTCAAAATCACGAAATTTCATATCATGTCTAGTACAAATCGCTAGAACGAAAGTCTTTTGAATGGTTATGGAACTGTAGGTCATTGTTCAGTTTACAGGAAAGTATGATATTTCGTGTTTGTTGTATCTCACCCTTCTTCTTCCTATTGCTCAACTCATTCCTCGTTCAGCAGGAGGATGACTTATTCTTTTCATATGAGACATCATAAAGACACTTTTTGCCCTAATTCGAATCAACAAGGGCGCGCACTAAAATTCACCTCGAATCAGTCGATTTATTCGTTTTTCAGACACACCGAGAAAAATCTCCAAAATTTCCCTCAATTCTGCTCTTTGATTCTCTGTATTGGAATGTGCTTCTTGGTTTCCACCGATTGAAAATCTATTTCACAACGAATATAACACAAAAAATAAAAAAGTTTCTGGAACACTCGCGTTGATTATTCTGTTTGTTCCACGGAATGTTAAATCGTCTGAACCTGACTTTTCCACTGATTATGCTTTTCAGGTATAAGTAATGCTGAACTAACCAAATCATTTATCTGAACATATCACAGCCCTCACCGAAATGCGATAATGTCTGAGATTCATAATTGGGCTGGTGGTCGAGTGCGTTGAATTGCTGACTAATAGGTAACTAACCGTAGTTTCTTGGTACCTAGATATCGATCCTCCGGACTCTAAATGATAACCAGCCGAGTAGTGCTTTGGATGACACTCAAAAAGTCAAGATACTCGTCTTCCTAACTCATACTAGTCCTAGACTTTGCTTTGCAACTAAGTTGGTGGTTGAAAAAAATAATAAAACATCTAATATCACTCCAATACACCTTCATGAATAGCTCCTAGTTTCGAATCGCGCAAACATCAGTTTCGGAACGTGGAAGTATTCAATTGATTCCGAATAAATTATTTTGATACCTATTTTGATATACATAAAATAACCAAATTTAGAAAAATATTTGTAGTGTATTGGATTATATAATGAATAAAGATATTCGCATTCACTGAGTCACGTTGAAGATAGCATTGATGAATGTGGCAGTTGATATCAGACCGTGACAAAGTGAGGGTGGACAAATAGGAAATAGTTGTTTCATTTAACCCTTTACATCGAATGTAGGAATGACACAATAAATAGACACCACATAATGGCGACGAGGATTAAAGGTAGGAAAACCATTTACAATAATTTATAACAGCAATGGCAAAATAGAGTCCATGAATACGATACATGGCAAAATAGAGTCCATGAATACGATACATGGCAAAATAGAGTCCATGAATACGATACATGGCAAAATAGAGACCATGAATAGGATACATGGCAAAATAGAGACCATGAATAGGATACATGGCAAAATAGAGTCCATGAATACGATACATGGCAAAATAGAGTCCATGAATACGATACATGGCAAAATAGAGTCCATGAATACGATACATGGCAAAATAGAGTCCATGAATACGATACATGGCAAAATAGAAACATTGTGACCATGAATAGGATACATGGGAAAATAAAAGCATATGGAAACAGAATTTATGAAAAAGTCACATACATTCGAATTCATACTACGAATGAGAAAGGTAGCTATGATAGATGGAATCTATGAATTTGACACATAGATTTCCACAAAATTTGGAAATGAACTATGAATTTGACACATAGATTTCCACAAAATTTGGAAATGAACTATGAATTTGACACATAGATTCTCAATCGCAGCATTATTATAATGAATTGAATCTATGAATTTGACACATAGATTTTCAATTACAGAATCCTGAAATGGCCAATATGACACCACTAGAACCGTTCAACTGTGATGGTGAAATTGGGTTCGTTGGAATTAAATGGGAAAAATGGAAGAGAGGCCTAGAAGTTTACTTAGAAGCCGCCAAAATCCAAAACTCTTCACAGAAGAGAGCTACCCTATTGCACACTGGAGGCTTGCAAGACATTTATTATAATTTGCCAGGAGCTCACGTATCTGAGAATGAAAGTACCGAAGAGGGCACCATTGATGTGTTCAAGGTAGCATTGGAAAAACTCGATCAATATTTTTCTCCCAAAACAGAGCAAAGTATACGAGCGACATATTTTTCGTCTGATAAAGCAGGAAAGTGATGAAAAATTTGACAAATTCCTTATACGATTGAGAAATCAAGCGACGAAATGCAAATTTGCTAATCAAGAAGAGAACCTCATCGACCAGATGGTCGGAAAATGTCAGTCTACCGAGTTGAAAAAGAAAATCCTCGCTATAGGCGATACCATCAATTTAGATACAATTGTTGCAGAAGCAATTGCACTCGAGGCGGTTGAAAGACAGTTACAGCAATTCAATGAAAGAGAAAGTCGTCCTGAAGAAATAAATGAAATTTCAAAAAAGCGAAAACCAAATGAAAAACAGGAAGAAAGATACCATCGAACAGAAGTCAAAGCTTGCTACCGTTGCGGATCAACCAAACATTTGGCTTCAAATTGTCCAGAAATAAACTCCATTTGCAGCAAGTGTGGTTTCGCTGGGCACATTCATCAACAATGCAAAACTAGAGCGAGCAAGAGGAAATCATCCTGGAAGACAATACAAAAACATCATCAGACGGACAAGAAATCAAGATACTCAAAACCGAAGCGTGATGATAAAGATGAAGATCGAGTGGATTATGTATTTCACGTCGATCGTGATTATGATCTGGTGTGCTCTATAGCTGGAATTCCTGTTGAAATGGTAGTTGATTCAGGTAGTACTTGTAATATATTGTGCAACAAAACGTGGGAACAACTAAAGACTTCAAAAGTGAAGGTATTCAACCAAATCAAGAATCCTGAAAAAGTGTTCATGGCATACGCTAGCAAAAAGCCATTAGACATTTTAGGTTGTTTCGACGCCGAAATCAAAATAAATGGTAAAACTATAAGCATTACATTCTATGTGGTGAAAAATGGCTCAAAAAATCTACTGGGAAGGAACACTGCGAAGTCTTTAGGGGTACTACGTATTGGAACAGATTTTCATATCAATCACGTATCCAATTTTCCTAAATTCAAAATGTGTTGGTGAACATACCCATCGATGAAAATGTAAAACCAATCGTTCAACCATATCGAAGAATCCCAATTCCACTTGAAAGCAAAGTAAACAATAAAATTGAGGAACTTGTGGATTCCGATATAATTGAACCGGTGGATATGCCGTCCAAATGAGTTTCACCTATGGTTCCAGTATTGAAACCTAATGGGGAAATAGGGATCTGTATTGATATGAGAAGGGCAAATGAAGCAATTATAAGAGAAAATCATCCGTTACCGACCATGGACCAACTTTCAACACAATTTCGAAAAGCTAATTTATTCTCTAGACTGGATATTAGAAATGCTTTTCACCAAATTGAAGAATTCACGATATATCACAACTTTCATTTCTAGAAAAGGGCATGAGGCCATTGGACAAATATATTTCAGTAATCAAATCTTTTCGAACACCAAATTCAATAGAGGAACTACAAAGTTTCTTTGGGTTGGTCAACTATATTGGTAAGTGGATTCCTAATCTAGCCACCATAACCGAACCAATAAGACAGTTGTTACGCCTCAAATTGGGTAAACACGGAAAAATTGGAAAACATTGGCTAATAAACTAAAATGTAGCATTTCTTAAATTGAAAGAATCTTTGAGCAGCATCGAAACCCTAGGCTACTACGACCCTCAAGAGAGAACACGGGTCATAGCAGACGCCAGCCCTGTAGCGCTTGGAGCAGTTTTAATACAGTACGACTCGGAAGGTCCACGAGTAATAGCGTATGGAAATAAAAGTCTGTCAGACTGCGAAAAGCGATATTGCCAGACAGAAAAAGAAGCTTTAGCTCTTGTCTGGGCGATGGAACATTTTCACATTTATTTATATGGCAAAGTGGGATTTGAACTAGTTACCGATCATAAGCCACTGGAAGTAACCTTTGGCCCCAAGTCGAAACCATGTGCCAGAATAGAAAGATGGGTACTGCGATTGCAGTCCTATAATTTTAAAGTTGTCTATCGCCAGGCAAGACTAATATAGCAGACCCTCTATCAAGACTTTGTGTCAGTAATATCAAATGCGCCACTTTCGACGGGGAAGAACACATCCGACAGATCGTCGAACATTCGCGACCTGTAGCTGTTTCATTATCAGACATTATGAAACATTCAAAAACTGATTTGGAAATATTGGAAGTGAAAAAATGGCTGTCGCACAACGAGAAGGACGACTCTATAAACAAATTTCAAGCATTTGAAACGGAGTTATGTTTTTATGAAGACTTCCTTCTGAGAAGTAATAAAATTGTGATTCCAACAACCCTCAGACAGAACGTATTACAAGCAGCCATGAAGGTCATCCGGGTATCGTAGCGATGAAAAATAGGCTACGTAAGTATGGTGGCCCAAAATAGACTCAGACGCGGAAAAATTGGTGCGAAGCTGCAAAGGTCACAGCACCAAATCCGCCGCATCCAATGAAACGACGTCAGTTGCCAACCGAAGCCTGGATAGATGTAGCGATGGATTTTTTAGGTCCCTTACCAAGTGGACATCATCTCTTGGTTGTAATCGACTATTTCAGTCGATGTAAAGAGATAAAAATTATGACAACAACGACTGCTAGTAACACCATAAAAGCACTCCAAGAAATATTTTCACGGTTGGGATACCCAGTATCTATTACAGCTGACAACGGTAAACAGTTCAGTGGTACAGAAATGAAAGATTTTTGTAAAGAATCGGGCATTAAGTTGTTCAACACTATCCCCTATTGGCCTCAGCAGAATGGAGAAGTTGAGCGTCAAAATAGGGACATTGTAAAGCGACTTAACAACAGCCGGTCAATTGAAACCGATTGTAAACAAGATTTACTGAACTATATCATGATGTACAATGCTACGCCACATTCCACAACCGGTAAAACACCTGCCGAATTATTTTTTCGTAGACAGGGATAAAATCCCAACAGTAAGGGATTTAGAGAACAAAATAACTGATGAGGAATTCAGAGATTATGACATGCAGAAGAAATCGAGTGGAAAGGAATATAGCGATAGAAGAGGAAGAGCACATCAAAGCTCTTTAGATTTAGGCGATAAAGTTTACATAAAGAATATGATCAAACAAAATAAATTAACATCGAATTTCAACCCCATACCACACACGGTGATCGGAAAAAAACGGCGGTGATGTAGAGGAAGAGAATGATGAAACTGGACAGCAATATCGCCGAAACGTGGTTCATTTGGAAAAAATGGAAGGAGAATGGAAAGTAGTAAATAAACCAAATGAATTAGAAACGTTTTCTGAAGATAGATCTAATGATACAATTCCATGAATTATGTCTGAGAAATTCATAATTTAGTATTAGTATATATGTATGATTTAGGCTATTTATATATGTTCAAATTTAGTTGTTATATTATATTATATTATGTTATATTATGTTATATTATATTATATTATTATTCTTTATAAAAAAAGGGAGAGATGTAGTGTATTGGATTATATAATGAATAAAGATATTCGCATTCACTGAGTCACGTTGAAGATAGCATTGATGAATGTGGCAGTTGATATCAGACCGTGACAAAGTGAGGGTGGACAAATAGGAAATAGTTGTTTCATTTAACCCTTTACATCGAATGTAGGAATGACACAATAAATAGACACCACAATATTATTTTCATATTTTGGTTCCATAATTAACTGATTTTGAATCACAAATGCATATCGAAATAATAGCCTCTGTTTTGATACGCATTTTCGTTTTTCGGAGGTTGGTACCATCAAACTGTCAAATGAAAGTCAGAAAAGTTAGGCTCAGTTTCCTTCAAAGCGATTTTGGATTTGGTGATGAAAGCAGTGGAAAACGCAATGTTGTTATTGGTAGATTTCAATCCAGATTGTGATATAAAACCAATAAAAACAATGACAACATTGCATTTCTCATCGCTGGTATCGTAAAAACTAAAGTAGTAAACTGGGCTTTGTACTAGCGCGTCAAATTCCTATTAGTGGACAAAGTTGTTTTTACAACTTTCAAACATTTCACTCATATTTCTTGAATCAATGAGACATTGTATTTTGACGTACCTTATAGGGGACGCTGTCCCTATCCGATCAAAACACTCCAAATAAGCGTGCCACTGATGAAGACTAAGACACCAATTCAAGCAGATTTATTGGTCAGGAGTGGAATGAGAAACTGCTTCAGAATAATAATTAAAAATTCATTGGGAATGATACATTTCGAAACACATTTTTGGATGTAACCCAATATGACCTTTTTCACACAAAAACTGACTTTTTTGCCACAATGTCCACATCGATGGTCAGTAACAGTATCACTATATAACCATGACTCATGTTATCATACCTCAAACCATTCATTGGACGCAATACTCGACCCTGTGGTTTCGTTCCAAAAGATACTAAAAAGAAATACTTAAGGTTGGGATACTATACGTGGATTCTGAAGGTTGATTTCATAGCAATTTCGATATTTTCCACTACAAATTGGATACCACGAACGAGATGGTTGATTTTTCCAACTCTATTTCTCTGCGTGATGAGATGTAGAGAGTTCAATAGCATAGATCGGGAATAAAAGGAATATTTATGATGGTAAAGCGAAGATATGTCTATGAACCTACAAAATAGAAATTGAGGAATGATTTGGACTCATGAAAAAAAAAAAGAAAAGAAAGAATATCTAATGATTCCACAATCAGTGTTGACATTTATGATACGTGAGAGAAATATAAATTGTTGCGGGAGGTGTTTCGGAACTTGATTATAATCAAGACCAGTCCACGAATGGAATTCAAGCACATTTGATTATTCATAATATAACTATTCCATTAAGATATTACATAATTGATAAATCAATAATCGCTTATTCGTGGAATATGCTTTTCGGTTTGAAACGATTCTTGCTTAAATATTATTCCGAGGCACTCACCTATTGTGAATAGGTAACCCATCTATAATATTTCATATTCCAAAGATATGAGGTATATTCCAGATTTCGAAAATTCATAATTTCTACAATTATTTATGTAGTCAATATGAAACACATAGTTATATGCTGTGATAACTGAAAATAATAATAAGTACCATGTGTTAGAGGATACAGTGAAAACAAATTTACGCAACGTCGTTTACCATTATTCAAGTGAAACTAGATTTCTGTAGATGCAATATAAAAGATTACAATAACTCCATGTTTGCCATTGCGTCTGAGAGGTGCCCTAGAATCAGTGAATAGTCATTATGTATGTGAATCAGGTTTTTTTATGTTGGTGTAGTGAAATAGTTTTATACGTGTTTCTAATATCTAAAGGGTGAGTAAGTAAATACTATATGATTGAGGTAACAGCAGTTAAGAAAATAAAAGTGTACTGAGAAAATACCCATAATCAAGAGACTTTTCTCAAGAATATCAGAAATACAATTTTGTGTGAATGAAAATAATTTTCTACCTAATTTTCGATATAACAAGATACCTGCAGATCAACAAGATTTCTCCAATAGGAAATATTTTTCAATGTCACAGTCGTGCGAAGAAAGCGGAAAAGGGATTAGTACGTAATATTTGTTGATTACTCGTGGAAAATTCCGACTTTCAACTTGACTTTTATCTCGGAATTCCGACTTCAAGATTGCAACTTGTTAGTTTTCAAATTCAACACACTGTCAATTATTCAATTTTTCTCTTATTATATTATCAAAAAACTGCTGGGTGCCTGGATTTATAAATGTGATTAAAAAGAGATAATTGTTGATGACTAATTAAGATATGGCAAGTGAGATGTCGGTGAATAGTTATTTGTTCCTTCATGAATTGATATTCTGAGGGGTGTGCTGAAAAATGATGTCGATGCACCTAGAATCCAAATAAACCCCCAAGACATCGGAACTGAATTGAGTGCGTGGTTTTGAATCACATAGAATGAGTTTCCAATACAAGGGTTTTGGTGAACATTTCTTCAACGAATTCATGAATTGAAAATCAATATTACGTCATATGAGTATACCATCAGAAACATATCTTCTGAAGCGATACGCCCCAACTCTCAGCATTGTATGAACGGCAATTTGTAATAATTGTTCTATATGCGTGTTTAAAATCACATATCACACCCAATGATGAACAAACGTATTATAATATACGTCGAGTAATAGATTGATAACTTATGATTTGAATGAAATGATCTTTTTACTTATAATACAGAGGTTCAATTATTGCGGAAAAATTTTTCGAGTACACGAATATTTTGAAAATTTCTGAAATAATGTTGTGTTCGAGAAAGAATTTCAGAATCTATTTCATTGAAGCTAGAGTGATATTTGGTAAGAAAATTTCGCATCACGACTCCAGTTAAGATTACGCTAAATAAAATACAAAATACCGACCTTACTTACGCAAAATAATAATAAGGTAGTTGCTGGAAGTTCAAACATTATTCTTCACCAACTTTTTCCACTAAAGTTGGTAGAAATGTACTTGCTTACAAGAAACTTGAATACCTGCGGAGTTGAATGTGAATGTATATAAGCGTCAAATAAATTTCAGTGAAAAGCCAGAATTCCACAAAATTCATGCGAATCGGAAAATTATAAATATTACAGATATTCGTACTCCACTGATTTATGCATTTTGTGGTATCATGTTATCATGATGATTCAAATAAATATTTCAACTTGATTGCGATTTCTTCTCAGCGGCCATTTTATTCGCATAAATTTTCTGATATTCGTATAAGCATGAACCAGGGCTTGATACTTCCTTCCTCTAAAGGAGAGAGAAAAATCTCTTTAAATTGTTCTAGTAGCTATAGCATAATTTTATAAAATAAAGGCTTTTGATTGGTCGAAAATGTTGCTGTGATATTTTCAGGGCTGTAAACAATTTAAGATCGTCATACTTGCGTCTTCAAAATAATGTATATTATACGTGATGAACATAAATATTATGCGTATAACAAACACCAAGTAGTAGATCTTATAAAGGCGATTATTCCTAACTACCTGCGTTGTTCATCATCACAGAACGAGTAGAAAAAACCTTCGATCATATAACAGATTAGATTAATATCGCTCAATCATTGCCACTGTAGTTGTTTGAAGTAGAAAAAACCTTCATTCATACAACAGACTAGATGAATATTGCTCAATTCTTGCCACTGTAGTTGTTTGAAGCCAACATCTGAATCAGTTACTGGAGTAACCCCTTATTATAAAACAATAACGATGGCAACAACAGATTCCTTCAGTACCAGTGTCTTGCTATCTTGGAAGGGTCTGAATTTGAATAAATTGACTCACTTACAAAATTATCATTCCATTATTCCTAAAAGTTAATGAAAACAATCTAGAATCAGAGTTTCCTAAAAATATACATACAACTTAAAATTTTAGGGGGGTGTTTCCATTAACAATGAGTCACACTGTATAAGATTTATTACTCGAATTTGAAAAATATGAAATCAAACATGTTGTTATTACTTTTCGATTCCACCAAATATAGGCGCATCTACTACTCTGAGCATTTTCTTGCCAATTGGGTCAACCTTTTTATCACTTGTAGTTAAATGATGCGAGCATACTTTAGCGTATCAAGATAATATATTCTCTTTACCTATCATATTATTCTGGGTAAATATTCGGTTAATGAGGAAGGTATATAGTTCATCAAACAACAATTAAAGAAGAATGATAAAGGTGAAATCATTGAATAAGTTCGAAGTCATCTCCACATCATTTATTATGAAAAGAGGGTTATGGGGGACATGTTTCCCGAATATAAACAGTTGCTACATGAAAACATATGGGGTGAAGTTAACAATCTTAACGAGATGTGTAGTACTTACTTGAAGATGAAAATTTTACATAACTAGATTATTAATTAAACAGGTAATTCAAAACGGGACCCTGTGCCCAAAAATTAACAATATCAATATGGTAACATCATGAAAATTGACCAGTGGAAAAGAAAGTAACAAGGCATGGTTGTAATCTTCATTTTGCTCAACAAAATGGCGGTAGTGGAAACGGAAATAATCTGGATGACAATACCAATCAATAATAGCAATTGACATAAATGAAGTAAATATGACAGACATATGACATAAAACATAAACAAAAATTTAAAATTGCATTGGCGTGTAGAGAAATTTGAAAAGGTGAGAGACCAAAATGATAAAATGAACATTAGAAATTAAGTTGGTTGAAGAACTTTTGGCAATCAAAATGTGTTTGTTAATTGAGTGAGATTATGTTATTGTTTTTCAATGAAGAGTTAATTTCATAAATTTCGAAAAGGTTTAACAGAGGGCCCTTGTTGCAAACATGTAAAATCTCTAGATCCTTGTTGATGTCAAAGTGATGTCCAGAGTTAAGTTTGTGGTTGGCGAAAGAACTTTTGGTATTATAAATATCCAATGGAGAATTTTTGTATTTATCAATTGATTTAACATGTTCAGTTATTTTAGTACTAAACCTTCTACCAGTTTGACCAATGTATTGTGCATTACAATTTGAAGAACTGTAGTCTGTTGGACACACAGTACTTGAACAAATTTTTTTCCAATTTAAAAATGTTTTCTATTCACAAATTTCAGGCCTGGCCATGGGCAGTAATCTTTCACCTCTGTTAGCAGAAATATTTCTGAAAAATCTTGAATCTAAATTAAACAATTTTCAATTTTTTCACAAAATTATCTTTTGGTATAGATACGTTGACGATCGTTCGGTCCTTTTTGATGGTCCCTTAAGTGAGGTAAATTTATTACTTGATTATCTAAATTCTTTACATCCTTGCATTAGTTTCACCATGGAATTGTCCAACAATAATTGTCTTCCCTTTTTAGATCTACTTATGAAAACTAATAATAATAAATTGAGTTTTTCAATTTATAGGAAGCCTACCCATACTGACACTGTAATTCCTTTTTCTTCATGCCACCCTATGTCACATAAAACAGCAGCATTAAACTCTATGTTTCATAGACTCTTTTCAATACCAATGTCCCCTTCTGATTTCAATAATGAGTTGAACACCGTCAGACAGATTGCATACAATAATGGTTTTCCTCAGAATTTTATTAATAAAATTCATAACAAACATTCAAATAAATTTTTAACTCATGGTCTTCTTCCAACTAATTCATAACAGTCCAAATTCTCTTGCATACGCCGTTCCTGGGTTTGGTTTCCTATCGCCTGAAAAACATTTTCCATAGATTTTCCGATGACGTCAATATTTCATTTAGGACACTCAATACCAAGGATAAACTTCCCGTACTTTATAAATCTGGTGTTTATAAAATCTCTTGTTCTTCTTCGAATTGTAATGCACAATACATTGGTCAAACTGGTAGAAGGTTTAGTACTAGAATAAATGAACATGTTAAATTAATTGATAAATACAAAAATTCTCCATTGGATATTTATAATATCAAAAGTTTTTTCGCCAACCACATACTTAACTCTGAACATCACTTTGACATCAACAAGGATCTAGAGATTTCACATGTTTGCAACAATAAGATCTCTCTGTTAAACCTTTTCGAAATTTATGAAACTAACTCTTCATTGAAAAACGATAAGATCATCTCACTCAATGAACAAACACATTTTGATTGCCATAAGTTCTTTAACCAACTTAATTTCTAATGTTCATTTTCTGATTTTGGTCTCTAACCTTAACAAATTTCTCTACACGCCAATGCAATTTTGAATTTTTGTTTATGTTTCATGTCATCTGTCTGTCATATCTACTTCATTTATGTCAATTGCTATTATTGATTAGTATTGTCATCCAGATCATTTCCGTTTCCACTACCGCCACTTTGTTGTGCAAAATGAAGATTACAACCTTGACTTGTTAATTTCTTTCCCACTGGTCGATTTTTATGATGTTACCATATTGACATTATCAATTTTTGGGCACAGGGTCCCGTTTCGAATTACCTGTTCAATTAATAATCTAATTATGTAAAATTCTCATCTTCAAGTAAGTACTACACGTCTTGTTAAGATTGTTGACTTCACCCCATATGTTTTCTTGTAGCAACTGTTTATATTTGGGCTGATGATGAATGCAAATGCATTAGAAACATGTCCCCCATAACCCTCTTTTCATAATAAATGTTGTGGAGATGACTTCGAGCTTCATTCCTGCTTTGAAATCTTCGAGATGCCATGGACAACTTGGTTTTCAGATTCGTGATCAGGATGCCAAAATACGTAAGAACAGCCACACATTTTGGAAAAATTCGACATCGCCACCTAACCGAACATTTACCCTTTTCCATTTATCCACACACTTTTCTTTTCGAGGAAACCCGAGAATTTTTTCAAATCACCAAAAATTGTTTTGCATCTTAGGATGGGTAAATAATGTTTGTACAACGAATGTTGTGTTATAGTCACCACTTCTGAATTTTCTTTTACCCAATTCACAGCGTTTCACCATCCTTTTTAACTCGAATCGAACAGGATTAACAAGTACCAACTGAAGGATATATATTTTTGGGAACCTTATAAAATGTGGTCATGGAATGATTATTACTGTCGAATGTTATGATGTGGCAACCTCTGTGGAGGAAGAAACATATGAATATGCATTTCATGTTGGTTTCAGACAATCTGGGGTGTAACTATTCTAGTGGGTTTGTTGTTCGGAGAAAAAAACAATCATCAATTTGAATGGTCCATTACAATAATTCGAACTGAACAGCGGAGATGCCCTTCGTCAAATATTATGCTCAGATGTTCTGCTAGAATGGGACGACTTGTATGTGTGAGTTAATAGCTTCGATTCTGGCAATTACTGAGCGCGGACAGTATGCAAAAGAAAGTAGCGCCCTCTAGTCAGAGTTAAATCAAGCTGATCCACTTATGATACAAACAACTAAGTTCGGCATAACACATTTTTGAGCGCATATTTTTCTTAAGTTTTCTCAATTCATTAGAAATTAATTCTAATTATGGAGCAATAATTTGAATTACCTATATTTTCTCACATCAATGCCTCGAAAATATGTAGTTTCAGATATTGTTGTTGAAATGTTTTTCGGGAAAAGGAATTTCTATTACTGTCCATATTCACTTTAAATTTTAATATCAACTGTGTCACACTATTCAGTCCACAAATACTGCCTATCGCAGAGGCAAGGAACAAAAAACAGTACCGTGTTTTTTCCACCAAGATGTGAAGAAATATTGTTTATACAGAGTGCTATAATACATTACACCATTCCTCCCTGCAGACAGTTTTGCCCTGTCTATATATTTTTCTCTGTTATCACTACCCCCTTCTTTTAAAACTACGGTTTTATCTTCCCTAATTTGATCAATATGTTTTTTCAACAAATACTTTGTCTCTGTGTTCCTGTGAATGTTGAATCTGTTTTTGTTGTTTTTCTAATACTATATCATGATGCAACGGTGATAGAAGATCCAATCGTGACCTCAGTTTTTTCCCAAGTAACAATTTTGCTGGACATTTCCCCGTTGTTAGGTGCTCTGTGTTTCTATAAGTGAATAAAAAACGGTTTATAACATAATTCAAATCTAAACCAGGGTTTTCTGTTTTTGCGCTAATTATCGCACTCTTCAATGTCTTGACTGTGTTTTCTGCAGCCCCATTACTCTGCGGGTGATATGCCGCTGTTGTTAAAAGGAGGGTCACGGGCCGTACTTTCGACCATTCCGTAAGAGGTCTCTATGGTGACCATATCGTGAATAAATAATAGGAAGTCCGAAAAGCCTGTAGAAACCTTCACGTCCATCTACTATTTCCAATTCGCGTTAGTCAGAAAGCGCTCTCAACAGGTGTCACCCCAAAATCTCATGTACATTGAAAATTATAGGATAATGTTGTTTTCGTCAGGGCCGCATTGAGGAATATTATACTGCATATATTGAATAATTTATATCGACAACTTGAAAGATAAAAATATTGGATAGTATAATTATTCCAATGAAAGTCTTATTATTATAGGACGACAATAACTCGAGAATTAACTACTTGATATTTTCAAGAAGGTTTTTCAAATGATATGGTCTCAGCATGGGAATACACCTATGAAACTTCGTAGCTCTCATTTCGGAATCACAATGACGTATAAGGCTCAGTTTTTCGCTTATAGATTTTGGCTTTGGCGATACAAGCGGTGAAAAATCTAATGTTATTATTGGTCAATTTCAATTTCGATTATGAGTCGATTAAAATACGACCAATAACAACATTGCATAAGTATCGTCAGAAGCCAAAATCACTATGCAAAAAAACTTGAATTAACTGGCCTTGATGAACCCAAAATTTTTCCCGCTTCACTATAATATCAGGTAAAAACCACGATAGTCGATAGTGTCAATATGTTTTGCAAAAAATCAAGTTATAATCTTTTTACATGATAGCTGAACCAAGATGTATATGGTTTTTATAGGAAATTATTTATGGAACTTGGTGTATTTAGGGCCAGAGATTGAGGGCTACAGCAAGTAACAAACACAATTGATCCATCAAAAACTATTATTTGATAAGCAAAAAGTAGGTGTATCCAAAATCTAGTGAAATTTCATTGTGTAAAGCGAAAATGTGTCAGTTCTTGATTTTGATATAATTTGATTGAGATGATTAATTTGTGCAGTTTTATTGGACACCTCAATCCTAAAAATTCACCCATGATGAAAAAAGAACAAATATGTCATGTAATATCCGCCCGTTAGAACGCTCAATGTGTGATCTTGAGCGTGACGTCAGAGCGTTTTTTTAGAAACCTGCCTGGTCATTGTGTTACCCTTGGTCATCTAAATGCAGAAATCCTATGAGGGCAAAGCAGTGACGTCATTTGACAGGATCACTTTGTAGCATGGTAATTGAGCCATTCTCTACAATAAAAAAACCTCGCACAGTATAGCAGCACATCAACTTTTCAATGTTTTTTCCACTATGCTCAAAATATCCGAAGAGGTTTAAATTATTTCAGAATCTGAAAATTATCCAAATTCGAAAATCGTTGACATTTGTATCTTAGTACGGACCTGAAACGAAACTCCGACAATTTCTACCACTCCTACCAGCATCTCCATTGATGCCAGTTATCGTATAATTATTTGATTCCCGGATATCTTCTAGGACTGTAGCGGGCCTTGATTATATTCACTAACTTTATGATATTATGATTATTATTTATCGCTCAGCTATATTCGAGTCATGAATACCATTTGAAATATTGCATGAATATTATCGAACATAAATCCATAATTTTTAGGTAATTTGAAACTATTAATTACAATGTTGACGTTTTCGTTTCCAAGAAAGATATTATTCAAACTCATATATATTTTGATATGTGACAATTTTAACAATTCCTTTCCGACACCGAAATAAGATTTAACCTCCTCACGAAGAATATGATATGATAGCAGTAGTAGGAATAGTGGTGGTAATTCAATTCTCCTTGGTTCTGATCTATAGATTTGAAATGTTTTCAGCGCTTTCACCTATTGGACTGTCAGAAAATGTTGGTAACAAAAAATATTTCAGTACCTATATACATTTAATTGAATTTTTTAATCACTATATTTTCAATTTTTTTATTGAATTTCGGCGGTGATTTTTCTATTGCGAATTTATTTTCAATCTAAGCTACTTTTTGTATTCACAGTTATTCGATATATGCAATAATACATTCTAATTATTTGATTTGTTTGGTGTGTCATTTATGTATACGGTGAAAAATTTATAATATTCCCCCTCTCAACTTTTTTATTCTTCACAATAGACAAAAATAATAAAGAAAAGTTGTACAGGATGATGCAGAATACATTGTTATTTATACAGCTTCAGAAATGCATGACAAGTTATATATTTTTAAATGGAACACCATATATATTATTGTTGATTTTCTAGAATTCCCAAACAATTCTGTGAAATCTAATAGTTTTCGAAATATTCGGATTTCCACTAAGCGGCTACATTCTTAAGCTTTCAGTTCTAGGTAACGGTGAATTAGGCGGTCACGAAAAAACAAAAACTTTGTTTATTACTGACAGTAGTGACAGTTACACGTTGGCAGTTTGCAATATAACATATTATTTTTATTGAAATGCCTCATTCAGAAAATGAAAAATATTTTTTTATGAAAACAGATAACGTTGAAATTGCTCAAAGGAAACTTCATAGATGCATCTTCCTGATAAGAAAACATTTCATAAGATCGATGAAAAGTTTCAACAATATTTTTCAACTAAATTTTGCACAGTTTCAGATAACACCCAACCTCATGTTTTGAAAGAGTACTAACGAGATTGTAGCTGAAGGACTAGGCTAACGAACAGTGTAAACATAATTCGAATTGTTCAAAGCAGAAAAAAGTTATTCATATTTCAACAGGGGTAACATTTTGGGGTGGGACGAAATAAGTGTTGCGTAGTTTAGTTGTTTCAGATATTGAATTTCTGAATTTAATACGATTTTGTTCCTCACTTCAAAATAAAATCATCCATATTTTTTTATAAAAAGGTCATGAATAGACGACTCGTATTGGAGATGGCTAATTCACAGCCGCAAGAACGGGAATTTGTTTTTTTTTCGAATGTAGCAGCTTAGTGGAAATTCGAATATTTCGAAAACTGTTACATTTAGGTGTAGGACATATTATACAAAGAATGTTCACAATTGTTTGAGAATTCTCAAAAAAATTACAATATACGGGGTGTTCTATTTAAAAAAATATAACTATGACTTGTCACGCATTTCTGAAACATCCTGTATAAAAAGCGATATATTCTGCAGATAGCTTGCATCATCCTGTACTACTTTTTCCTTCACCATTTTTGTCTAATGTGAAAAATAACGAAGTTGGATTGGGGGACATTATAAATGATCACCGCGTACCTGAATACACGATATTCAGGTATATTAATTTTTCAAACCTATTTCATTAAATTTATTATGAAACTATGGTTATTTCATTGAATATCTCGAGGTATATTATTTTATGACGTAAATGTGTCAATTACAATTTTTTTGTTCGATTTGAAAGGGGCGGCAGTTTCTCAAGATCATGAATTTGCTTTCGGAAATAACATATCTAGTGATCTCATATCTCACCAGGCTTACGAAAGTGAGATCAGATACCTATCCTTCCAAAAATTTCATTGTCAGATTTGTTATTCGTTTCCTTATCGAGATTTTTGTGTATATCTGAATATGAAAATCTTCGTTTCAAATTTCCAATTTTGCAATTTTTCTTCAGTTGGTGCGCATTATAACAAATATACACAGTACTCCATTATTCTGCCTCATAAATTATTACCCGAGAGGAGTGAAGAGCAATACGGCAATAAATAATAATGTGTGGTGATTTATGTTAATTTATGCAACAAGCGCTCAGAGCATCTACTGATTTGTTTCTGCGCGCCGAACGGTTCTAATCAATCTGGTCTACTCTATACTTTATACAGGGAACAAATGAACAATGGTGTTCCTTTTCATCTATGATTCCTCATTACCAATCATTACGTACCATGTACGATTTGAACTATCTCTATATATTCAATATTCAACATGCCTATTCAACTGAGATTAGAAATAATATAAATCAATAGTGAAACAGTGTTTTCCGTTGACACCAAGTATAAATATGTTTTTTCTTTTTAGTAATCCACTGATTTCATTTTGTTGTCGAGGAATAAATGGAAGCTGCTTTCTTCGAATATTTCTTGAAAACAGAATACTTACTTTTCATGATTGTGATCGGGACATTACCTACACAAGTATTCCTATGTGAATTCACAAGCAACCACGATATTCGCATTTCAAAAGTCTAAAGATAGAACCTAAATGTATAACTCGAAAATTTCGCCAGTGAAATCATCTGAACTTATAATTTTTTTCATATATTCTATTGTTAGAAACATTGAAATCTGCACACCCTGCCCTTTTCTTAAATAATATCAAAGAGTATAGGTTCTACGAACTAATACCTTATTGTTCATTACTCACTCGAAAGTAATGAATTCTATTGTTAGGCAATTTCTACTTGAGTTCTCTAATTCAAACACTCAGTCACCTCAGTGCAAAAACTGCAAAATTTATTCCACTTACTATCTTACTCGAATCATTGCAAATATTCTAGATAAAAATCGATGATCTCCAATTATTGTCGCCATGGGTCACGGCAATAAATCATCCGCTAATTATGTCGGCATCTTTTTGATAATTGCCGCCGCACCGCCGATTTGATTCCCGTATTCTCGAAACACAATCCGTAACTATTCTATTAAATAGCTTCATCATTATTTTGCGAAATAAAGAACGAAATATGTACAAAATAAATGAAGACTTATCTTCTTCGATTATTGGAAAAACAATCACGAAACAATTCTTTTATTGCTGAAATAATCCGATCTTTGCAATATACCTTACTCGTAAATTACTAAAATAATGAATTGAATGTTAAACGCAAAGTGCTCCCAGGAAGATTCGGCAACCCTGCAAATCATCTACGTAATCTACGTATTAGACTGGAATTCCGCAGCGCCATCTCATACGCAATGAGAAAATGCGCTGGACATTACCGCCATCTACCAAACAAGGTCTGAACCACTAATTTCAAGATCCCTTCTCGCTTTATTGCGTCCCTGCTACCCATCCTTGATATTTATGTGGAAAATGGCGGTGTAGTTGTCAAAATTATTCGCCAAGATCATTATAAGCCAAACGACTGCATTTCAGAAGCTAATATTTTGGTTGTGAGTTACTTTATATCTAATCTAATTTTTGACAATGAATTTTTGATGATTCGAAGCAACTTAGTTTCCAATGTTTACATATTTTGATCATCTACAGCTTTCTTTCACGAACAAGTTTCAACTTCAGAATACTTCAAAAGTTTCTTCCAACTTTGGTCTTTTCACTGGTTTAATCAATTTCGCATTTGGACTTATATACAGTTAGCAATCGATACCCTACGATAGCTCTGCATGAGTCGCATCGTGAATCCCCCCTCTTAAGTGTTTAATTCCATTAACTTGCAAATAATGAGAAAACTCTTCATATTTCAGTTGCGGGCCATTATCACTAACTAATACTTTTGGCAACCCAAATTTGGAAAAAATTTCTCTCAATCTATCGATCGTGGCAGCAGAAGTAATATTTTTCATTTTATAACATTCACTACCACAAAAAAATAGTAATTATACAATGGTCCAAAAAAATCTATATGTACCCTGGACCAACATTCGTTCGTAAATTGCCATGGCTTCGGAGTAGTTTTCTCGGGATTTTTACTGAATTTTTGACATATTTGGCAACTATTTACCAATTCTTCAATATGTTGATTTATCGAAGGCCACCAAACATACGAACGTGCAAGAGATTTTATTTTTACGATACCCATATGGGAATCATGCAATTCTGACAGAATGAATTTCCTATATTTTTCAGGAATCACCACTTTATACCCCCACATGAGACAGTCTTGCTCAACTGTTAATTCATTTTTACGTCTTACAAATGGAGAAAACTCTTTAGGTATTTTTGAATTTGGCCATCCATGTTTCACGTAATATATTATTTTAGATAAAATACTATCTCTACTACTTGCTAGTCTAATGTCCTTATAATTTACAGGCAAAAATTCTTGAACATAATTAATGTATGAAATATCATTAAGGGGATCAGTTTCGACATTTTGTAGTGGCAATCTTGACAATCCATCAGCGATATTTTTATCAGATTTAACATATTCAATGTCAAAATCATATGCAGACAAAAAGTGAGACCATCTTTGTAATCTGTTTGCAGCAATTAGTGGAATGTCTTTTTTAGAGCCGAAAATGCTGATAATAGGCTTATTATCTGAAACCAAAGTAAAGTGTCGGCCATAAAGGTAATCGTGGAACTTGGATACCCCCCATTTTATAGCTAGAGCTTCTTTGTCCAATTGACTATACTGTTTTTCAGCATTATTCAATACTCGCGACGCAAAAGCGATAGGGTTGTCAGGTTCTCTTTTTTCATTGGGGTGACTTATAACTGCAGCTAAGCCATAAGAGCTTGCGTCTACGGTTAATTTTACTTGCTTATCAGGATCATAATGTGTTAACACTCTCTCTAAAATAATTTCTCGTTTGATTTTTTCAAATGATTTTTGACATTCCTGATTCCTGGAAAAAAAAATGTTTTTTTTTCAGTAGATTATAAAGTGGATACAAAATTTCTGCTGCATTTGGTATGAATTTGATATAAAATGTAACCATTCCTAGGAAAGATTTGAGTTCAGTAACAGTTTTTGGAGCAGGGGCCTTTGTTATGGCTTCAATATTTTTTTAAGATTTATGCAACCCATGTTTGTTGATAACGTGCCCTGAATATTCGATTTTATCTTGAAAAAATACACATTTGTCTTTTTGAACTCTCAACCCATTTTCTTTTAATAATCTGAAAACTAATTCAAAATTTTTGAAATGATCAGTTTCATCTATTCCCGATATCAAAATATCGTCTATAAATACTACAACACCTGGTATATTAACAAATAGATTGTCCACAATTTTTTGAAAAACACTTGGTCCACTAGTAATTCCATAGGGAAGACGTGTATAACCGAACAATCCTTTGTGAGTGGAAATGGTCAATAATTTTGAAGTTTCCGGTGTTACTGCAATTTGCTGATAAGCTTGACTCAAATCAATTTTGGAGAATTTCTCTCCTCCTTTCAATTGAGCAAATAGATCATTGATTTTTGGAAGTGGATAGGTGACTGCATCTAATACTGGATTTAGAGTTATTTTGAAATCTCCACATATTCTAATAGTACCATTTGCTTTCAAAATCGGAACAATAGGAGTTGCCCAATCCGAGAACTCAACTGGTTTTAATATACCCAGAGATTGAAGTCTATCAATTTCACATTCTACTTTATTTTTCATTGCATATGGTAACGGCCGGTGTTTTAAAAATTTTGGTGAAACCTTTTCTTTTAAGGTTAAATTTAATGTATAGTTTTTTAATAAACCTAGTTCATTTTTGAAAATGTCTGAATATTTTTCGCACAGAGTTGTCAACTTGCCACTACAGCTGATCGCATTTAAAGGTACAATAGCTAAATTGAGTTGTTTCAAACCATTTCTACCCAGTAGAGGGGGACCCCCTCGTTGAATTACATAAGTTTCTAAAATGCCCGCTTTATCGTTATACTCAAAATTCAGAAATACCTTTCCAATTGGAGAAAAAGAATATCCTACATAATCTCGTAAATGAAGGTCAGTGTGTTCCAATTTCGTACTGGCAAATTTTTCCCAATATAGTTGTTCCGATATGGCTGAGAAAGCAAAACCGGTATCAATTTCGAATGTTATTAAATTATTTTGAACCTTCATTGAAATTAGTGTAGGATTTTCATCAATATCTATCTTATTCTCATGAAGATGAAAAAAATCTTCCTCATTGCCCATTGTCTCCGTTTCAACGAAGAAATTTCTTCTCGATGTTTTCTTGTTGTCTTGATATTTATTGCACATCGGGGATAGATGCCCCTTAACACCACATCGATGGCACACATATTCACGTAAACGACACTTACTTGTTTCGTGGTTTTGCCTACCACAAACCTTGCATGATCTCCTCTCCGATGATGTCCATGTACCCCTGCCTGCTTGACTGGATCCTGGTCTGTCCCTCTGCACGGCGTTTCTGGCACTCAGCTGATGCATGGTATCCTCTTTCGGCTCCATCTTTACTTGAGCCAAATTTGAGGTCTCTACTTCCTTCTGACATTGCTCTTTACTCAAAGCAATTTCCAATACTCTCTCGAACGTTACGTCACCTTTTTCTTCCTTGATTCGTTCTTGTATGGGCCCCTTTCCTACATCAACTACGAAAATATCCCTGAGCAGGGTTTTCAACTCTGTGCCGAACTTAGCATTTCCTGCTAGACACTTCAAACTAATTGCGAAATCCATAACTGACTCGTTTGTTTCTCGGCGAGCACAATAGAATTTTATTCGTTCACTATGAAAAGACGTAATAGGGCTGAAGTGTTTATCTAATAGCGTTTTCAAGTCTTTGAAAGACTTATCATTCGGTGAATCCGGTACGCATAAGTTTAACACAAGTTTAAACGTACGTTTACTCACAGAATTCAACAGCAACTCAACATAAATTATTTTGATACCTATTTTGATGTACATAAAATAACCAAATTTAGAAAAATATTATTTTTATATTTTGGTTCCATAATTAACTGATTTTGAATCACAAATGCATATCGAAATAATAGCCTCTGTTTTGATACGCATTTTTGTTTTTCGGAGGTTGGTACCATCAAACTGTTAAATGAAAGTCAGAAAAGTTAGGCTCAGTTTCCTTCAAAGCGATTTTGGATTTGGTGATGAAAGCAGTGGAAAACGCAATGTTGTTATTGGTAGATTTCAATCCAGATTGTGATATAAAACCAATAAAAACAATGACAACATTGCATTTCTCATCGCTGGTATCGTAAAAACTAAAGTAGTAAACTGGGCTTTGTACTAGCGCGTCAAATTCCTATTAGTGGACAAAGTTGTTTTTACAACTTTCAAACATTTCACTCATATTTCTTGAATCAATGAGACATTGTATTTTGACGTACCTTATAGGGGACGCTGTCCCTATCCGATCAAAACACTCCAAATAAGCGTGCCACTGATGAAGACTAAGACACCAATTCAAGCAGATTTATTGGTCAGGAGTGGAATGAGAAACTGCATCAGAATAATAATTAAAAATTCATTGGGAATGATACATTTCGAAACACATTTTTGGATGTAACCCAATATGACCTTTTTCACACAAAAACTGACTTTTTTTCCACAATGTCCACATCGATGGTCAGTAACAGTATCACTATATAACCATGACTCATGTTATCATACCTCAAACCATTCATTGGACGCAATACTCGACCCTGTGGTTTCGTTCCAAAAGATACTAAAAAGAAACACTTAAGGTTGGGATACTATACGTGGATTCTGAAGGTTGATTTCATAGCAATTTCGATATTTTCCACCACAAATTGGATACCACGAACGAGATGGTTGATTTTTCCAACTCTATTTCTCTGCGTGATGAGATGTAGAGAGCTCAATAGCATAGATCGGGAATAAAAGGAATATTTATGATGGTAAAGCGAAGATATGTCTATGAACCTACAAAATAGAAATTGAGGAATGATTTGGACTCATGAAAAAAAAAAGAAAAGAAAGAATATCTAATGATTCCACAATCAGTGTTGACATTTATGATACGTGAAAGAAATATAAATTGTTGCGGGAGGTGTTTCGGATAACTTGATTATAATCAAGACCAGTCCACGAATGGAATTCAAGCACATTTGATTATTCATAATATAACTATTCCATTAAGATATTACATAATTGATAAATCAATAATCGCTTATTCGTGGAATATGCTTTTCGGTTTGAAACGATTCTTGCTTAAATATTATTCCGAGGCACTCACCTATTGTGAATAGGTAACCCATCTATAATATTTCATATTCCAAAGATATGAGGTATATTCCAGATTTCGAAAATTCATAATTTCTACAATTATTTATGTAGTCAATATGAAACACATAGTTATATGCTGTGATAACTGAAAATAATAATAAGTACCATGTGTTAGAGGATACAGTGAAAACAAATTTACGCAACGTCGTTTACCATTATTCAAGTGAAACTAGATTTCTGTAGATGCAATATAAAAGATTACAATAACTCCATGTTTGCCATTGCGTCTGAGAGGTGCCCTAGAATCAGTGAATAGTCATTATGTATGTGAATCAGGTTTTTTTATGTTGGTGTAGTGAAATAGTTTTATACGTGTTTCTAATATCTAAAGGGTGAGTAAGTAAATACTATATGATTGAGGTAACAGCAGTTAAGAAAATAAAAGTGTACTGAGAAAATACCCATAATCAAGAGACTTTTCTCAAGAATATCAGAAATACAATTTTGTGTGAATGAAAATAATTTTCTACCTAATTTTCGATATAACAAGATACCTGCAGATCAACAAGATTTCTCCAATAGGAAATATTTTTCAATGTCGCAGTCGTGCGAAGAAAGCGGAAAAGGGATTAGTACGTAATATTTGTTGATTACTCGTGGAAAATTCCGACTTTCAACTTGACTTTTATCTCGGAATTCCGACTTCAAGATTGCAACTTGTTAGTTTTCAAATTCAACACACTGTCAATTATTCAATTTTTCTCTTATTATATTATCAAAAAACTGCTGGGTGCCTGGATTTATAAATGTGATTAAAAAGAGATAATTGTTGATGACTAATTAAGATATGGCAAGTGAGATGTCGGTGAATAGTTATTTGTTCCTTCATGAATTGATATTCTGAGGGGTGTGCTGAAAAATGATGTCGATGCACCTAGAATCCAAATAAACCCCCAAGACATCGGAACTGAATTGAGTGCGTGGTTTTGAATCACATAGAATGAGTTTCCAATACAAGGGTTTTGGTGAACATTTCTTCAACGAATTCATGAATTGAAAATCAATATTACGTCATATGAGTATACCATCAGAAACATATCTTCTGAAGCGATACGCCCCAACTCTCAGCATTGTATGAACGGCAATTTGTAATAATTGTTCTATATGCGTGTTTAAAATCACATATATCACACCCAATGATGAACAAACGTATTATAATATACGTCCAGTGATAGATTGATAACTTATGATTCGAATGAAATGATCTTTTTACTTAAAATACAGAGGTTCAATTATTGCGGAAAATTTTTTCGAGTACACGAATATTTTGAAAATTTCTGAAATAATGTTGTGTTCGAGAAAGAATTTCAGAATCTATTTCATTGAAGCTAGAGTGGTATTTGTTAAGAAAATTTCGCATCACGACTTCAGTTACGCTAAATAAAATACAAAATACCGACCTAACTTACGAAAAATAATAATGAGGTAGTTGCTGGAAGTTCAAACATTATTCTTCACCAACTTTTTTCACTAAAGTTGGTAGAAATGTACTTGCTCACAAGACACTTGAATACCTGCGGAGTTGAATGTGAATGTCATTTAACCTATAAGCGTCAAATAAATTTCAGTGTGAAGCCAGAATTTCACAAAATTCATGCGAATCGGAAAATTATAAATATTACAGATATTCGTACTCCACTGATTTATGCATTCGGTGGTATCATGTTATCATGATGATTCTAATAAATATTTCAACTTTATTGCGATTTCTTCTCAGCGGCCATTTTATTCGCATAACTTTTCTTATATTCGTATAAGCATGAACCAGGGCTTGATACTTCCTTCCTCTAAGGGAGAGAGAAAAATCTCTTTAAATTGTTCTAGTAGCTATAGCATAATTTTATAAAATATAGGCTTTTGATTGGTCGAAAATGTTGCTGTGATATTTTCAGGGCTGTAAACAATTTAAGATCGTCATACTTGCGTCTTCAAAATAATGTATATTATACGTGATGAACATAAATATTATGCGTATAACAAACACCAAGTAGTAGATCTTATAAAGGCGATTATTCCTAACTACCTGCGTTGTTCATCATCACAGAACGAGTAGAAAAAACCTTCGATCATATAACAGATTAGATGAATATCGCTCAATCATTGCCACTGTAGTTGTTTGAAGGAGAAAAAACCTTCATTCATACAACAGACTAGATGAATATTGCTCAATTCTTGCCACTGTAGTTGTTTGAAGCCAACATCTGAATCAGTTACTGGAGTAACCCCTTATTGGCAACAACAGATTCCTTCAGTACCAGTGTCTTGCTATCTTGGAAGGGTCTGAATTTGAATAAATTGACTCACTTACAAAAGTATAATTCCATTATTCCTGAAAGTTAATGAAAACAATCTGAAATCAGAGTTTCCTAAAAATATACATATAACTTCAAATTTTAGGGGGGTGTTTCCATTAACAATACTTCACACTGTATAGGATTTATTACTCGAACTTGAAAAATATGAAATCAAACATGTTGTTATTACTTTTTGATTCCACCAAATATAGGCGACTCTGAGCATTTTCTTGCCAATTGGGTCAACCATTTTATCACTTGTAGTAAAATGATGCGAGCATACTTTAGCGTATCTAGATAATATATTCTCTTTACCGATCATATTATTCCGGGTAAATATTCGGTTAATGATAAAGGTGAAATCACTGAATAAGTTCGAAGTCATCTCCACATCATTTATTATGAAAAGAGGGTTATGGGGGACATGTTTCGAATGCATATGCATTCATCATCAACCCAAATATAAACAGTTGCTACAAGAAAACATATGGGGTGAAGTTAACAATCTTAACAAGAAGTGTAGTACTTACTTGAAGATGAAAATTTTACATAACTAGATTATTAAATAAACAGGTAATTCAAAACGGGACCCAAAATTAACAATATCAAGATGGTAACATCATGAAAATTGACCAGTGGAAAAGAAAGTAACAAGGCATGGTTGTAATCTTCATTTTGCACAACAAAATGGCGGTAGTGGAAACGGAAATAATCTGGATGACAATACTAATCAATAATAGCAATTGACATGAATGAAGTAAATATGACAGACATATGACATGAAACATTATCCAAAATTTAAAATTGCATTGGCATGTAGAGAAATTTGAAAAGGTGAGAGACCAAAATCAGAAAATGAACATTAGAAATTAAGTTGGTTAAAGAACTTTTGGCAATCAGAATGTGTTTGTTCATTGAGTGAGATTATGTTATTGTTTTTCAATTAAGAGTTAATTTCATAAATTTCGAATAGGTTTAACAAAGGGCCCTTGTTGCAAGCATGTAAAATCTCTAGATCCTTGTTGATGTCACAGTGATGTTCAGAGTTAAGTATGTGGTTGGCGAAAGAACTTTTGGTATTATAAATATCCAATGGAGAATTTTTGTATTCAATTCATCAATTAATTTAACATGTTCAGTTATTCTAGTACTAAACCTTCTACCAGTTTGACCAATGTATTGTGCATTACAATTTGAAGAAGAACAAAAGATTTTATAAACACCAGATTTATAAAGTACGGAAAGTTTATCCTTGGTATTGATAAGATTAGAGGTGTTATTGAGTGTCCTAAATGAAATATTGACGTCATCGGAAAATCTATGGAAAATGTTTTTCAGGCGATAGGAAACCAAACCCAGGAACGGTATGCAAGAGAATTTGGACTGTAATGAATTAGTTGGAAGAAGACCATGAGGTTGTATTAATAAAATTCTGAGGAAAACCTTTATTGTATGCAATCTGTCTGATGATGTTAAACTCATTATTGAAATCAGAAGGGGACATTGGTATTGAAAAGAGTCTATGAAACATAGGGTTTAATGCTGTTGTTTTATGTGAGATAGTGTGGCATGAAGAAAAAGGAATTACAGTGTCAGTATGGGTAGGCTTCCTATAAATTGAAAAACTCAATTTATTATTATTAGTTTTTATAAGTAGATCTAAAAAGGAAAGACAATTATTGTTGGACAATTCCATGGTGAAACTAATGAAAGGATGTAAAGAATTTAGATAATCAAGTAATAAATTTACCTCACTTAAGGGACCATCAAAAAGGACCGAACAATCGTCAACGTATCTATACCAAAAGATAATTTTGTGAAAAAATTGAAAATTGTTTAATTTAGATTCAAGATTCTTCAGAAATATTTCTGCTAACAGAGGTGAAACATTACTGCCCATGGCCAAGCCTGAAATTTGTGAATAGAAAACATTATTAAATTGGAAAAAATTTTGTTTAAGTGCTGTGTCCAACAGACTACAGAGATTTAAAGTGTGATAAAAAAGAATATTAGATTCAAAAAGTAGGTTACGGACAAGATGGATACAAATAAGTTTACTACATCAAAAGAGAGCAAGAAAGCATTGGGGGGAATATCGACATTTTTAATCTTTTCGGTTAGATCAAAAGAATTTTTAACTGATAGAGGATTATGAAAATCAGTGAGGTCTTTGATAACATGACATTGACATTTCTTTTTATTCATAGTTTGGGAGTTGTTATAGCAAAAATGATATATTCTGAGGTAGAGAAAGTTTTTCATTTCCTTGAATAATCCTGGGTTTTCGTTTCAATGAACCAGTATTTCGTAAACGTATAAAAAAGTTAACAAATGTTTTCTCACTAGGAAATCTTCTGTTAGGGCATATAGTCGTCTATATTCACGACGCGCCAAACGTTGGTTTTGATTACTTTTTAAAAACTGACACAATAAAAAATTTTTCTACCTCAGAATATATCATTTTTGCTATAACAACTCCCAAACTATGAATAAAAATAAATGTCAATGTCGAACAATAAAATTGAATTTGTTTTATTATCCATGGCTACTTTGATTTAAGCTAATCGCAGCATTGTCGTCTGTACGAAAATACTATATTTTCCGAAAACTGATAAAGATAACTTCAATAAAGTATATATATTTGAAATCATAAGAAAAATTCTACCGATTGGGTCAATAAAATACCAGTTGTAAAATTTTTAGGTTAACGATGTTTTTTTGCATTTCCTAGTACTGAATTCTAAATGCCCATAAAAATGCTGCATATTTGTCTATTTGAACGTTTTTGTAGGACCAATATTAACTGAGATAGCTATCGAGTGAAATATAAACAATCACCCTGTACAACGAATGTTGAGTTATAGTCACCACTTCTGAATTGTCTACCCAATTCACAGCGTATCACCATCCTTTAAACTCGAATCGAACAGGATTAACAATGTTTTTAAGTAGAATCTTATTCAAATTCTCACACAAAACCGTGACTATGGCGTAATGAACCATCAAATAAAATTTGATTTGAAAACGAGACGTTTCGCGCTGTCATTGTCAGCGTTGTCAGTTGAACGAAATAAGGGGCGTTGGCGCATTCACCAAAAAACCGCAATCTCCAGAAAGACGTGCTATCTGTAAACCACTTATATTTGAATGAGGCACTATCCACTGTCTTATATGACGAAAATTGAATACATATAATACATATAAGTACCAACTGAATAATATATATTTTTGGGAACCTTATAAAATGTGGTCATGGAATGATTATTACTGTCGAATGTTATGATGTGGCAACCTCTGTGGAGGAAGAAACATATGAATATGAATTTTATGTTGGTTTCAGACAAACTGGGGTGTTACTATTCTAGTGGGTTTGTTGTTCGGAGAAAAAAATAATCATCAATTTGAATGGTCCATTACAATAATTCGAACTGAACAGCGGAGATGCCCTTCGTCAAATATTATGGTCAGATGTTCTGCTAGAATGGGACTTGTATGTATGAGGTAATAGCTTCGATTCTGGCAATCACTGAGCGCGGACAGTATGCAAAAGAAAGTAGCGCCCTCTAGTCAGAGTTAAATCAAGATACTTCCACTTATGATACAAACAACTAAGTTCGGCATAACTCATTTTCGAGCGCATATTTTTCTTAAGTTTTCTCAATTCATTAGGAATTAATTCTAATTATGGAGCAATAATTTGAATTACCTATATTTTCTCACATCAATGCCCCGAAAATATGTAGTTTCCGATATTGTTGTAATATAAATATTATTTGCTGACAATGAATAAATCACATTTCATTCCGCTTTTAGAGTCTCATATAATCTTTGTATATCAAAATAACGATTCTCCAGCAAAAATATCACATTTTCTATTGGATCAACTATGTCGGAAAGAAAGTTCTTCGGAATTATGATTGAATAATTTTGATGAAACATTTCAATGAAGAACTCAATATATATATTCACTTCCATAGGGAAAATGTGTGGAGTTTGTTGATCTAACGTAATATAGAAAATAACATAATTCTTCAATTATAAATCTGATCATCCTCAAAGATTTCCCTGATATAATTTGAAGAGTGTATTTATTCCATCATGTCGCTAAAGTTCTTGAAATATTTCATTAGGGATATGCAAGGAATTATCATAAATTGATGTATTCATTCAATCCTGAGTTATATCATCCTATAAAAAATATATTCATGATCGAATAACCCAACATCATTTTGCTGTCATACCGCAAAAATGTTGAGAGAAGGTATGTCCATCATAAATCGGCATATATTAATTTCTGAATATTATTGTCTTTTTGCCATTTTTTTATGATTCACCTAAGATTTTCACTTACATAGATATGTTTCTTATCAGATATTGTTTATAGTAGGTATGATTATAAAACAATCGAATCACCCTGTATATTTAGGAAGATCACGATTATGCATACATAATGTGATGTTGAGTTACTCAAAAGACGTTGAAGAATCTTTTGTTTCAGTAATTTCAAAGCATAATGATTTTGATGGTTAGCAGTATGACTCACCCTGTATGAAAAGTTATCAAAGCGAAATATTTCAGCCCCAGAATCGTGAAAAGGTAGATTTATTTTATGATAAAATTCCTCTGCAACTTCAGAATGTGTTTGCAAATATCCATTTGGATTTATTGGGGAATCGCACTGTAACAATTAATAATTTAGTTGTATCTGTCGATAAAAAAACCAGCCAAAACTTATGTTGAACTTGTATATGCAACATAAACTCGATCCAGCATTCCAATTTGAAGAAAAAAAAACTGATAAAATCAGCAATCAACTTCAACGCCTTGTTTCTCGAAAACTTACATTTAACCATGGAATGAATTAATGTTACAAAAGTTCTGGGCGGAATTATTTGTTGAATTTCAGACAATTTCTCTGTCATAATAATCATTCTCTTCTATCATAGAATTAAATATATAGTCAAGTGTTTCACATCACATTTGTATATATAGTAGGTATATATAGTCGGAAAATGTTAGTTTTCTTTTCTTTCTGATGTGTAAATATTTCAATTTTTTTTATTATTTTCGCTTTGTTTCATGGAGTACTATTATATGCATATGTATATGCGTTTATATGTGTATAAGTAATCTTCTTTTTTTCTGGTCAAGCTGAAAAGCAGTGAACACTAAACGCTTCGCCATTTCATCGCTATGTAATAAGGACGTTTATTATTATTATTTCGGAGGTTATGAACGATGTTCACGTTACACAACTTCTTCTTCTGCCGTTGACTAACCCTGTATATATATCGTATTTGGATTATTCCAGAACCTTCACGAACTGTTATTTTCTCTGCATCTCATAGCTTCCAGGATATTCCATCCTCCTCTGTTCTTGATCTTCCTTGAATACAGGACATTCAATTCTTACCAGCTCTATGATACTTCTAGAATTTTCATGATCTTCAAGTAGAGCGATGACATGAATCCGTCTTTGGATTCTTCAAGAAAATCAGAAAAAACAAAATCTTGTGTAAACCGCGTCCTGTAGAAGACACAGTATAAGGATTTTAGAGATAATAATCAGAGTAAACATTCAAACGAAACTAAATTGATCGAATATGAGTGGAATTTTTAAGATCAAACTGACGCAAGTGTGGAAAGTGATATATTTCACACGAGTATTCGTTTAGCACGAGCCGCATAGCGGCAAGTGTGAAGTATATTGTGTAGTATATTGTGCAACTAGTGCGGAAAATATTATCTTGTCAAACTCGTATGAAATATTCAATTTCCGCACGAGTTGTAAACTATTCTGTTCCGACGACCTACATGAAAAACATAGGTATGTCGGATTTTAATTTCGCATGACCGTATTACCTACTTCCATACTACAAATCATTTTTATTGGAAACCAATTCAATTGCCTGAAGAAGCATATAAGAGAACAACTTTTATTGAATATTTAACAAAAATATTTGGGTACATTTTGGTCTGTATTTATGAAATATTGGAAAAATAATATTGTTGGTAATATTTGAACAATTGTTCAGTACTAACGGAATACTATTATTTTCTTTTATCAAACCTAAATTCCATACTTCTGGTGGAGTAGAATCTACCATTTCATCGTCGCATGACATTGCAGAAAAGAAAATTGAACAAATTATACGATACCTATATCTACTTGGTAAATCACATTGACACTATAATATAAATTCGTTTGTAGATATGTCATTGTCACAGCTAACTATGAGTAAAAATCAGAGTATTTTTAACTATATTAGGTACTCGCACCAATCGCAGAGCGCGGAGATGAATATATGAATATAAGATATTTCGCACTAATGCGAAATATCTTATTTTGTGTACTGGTGACTGTACGACATCAGGTAGGTCGTTGGAAAATGCACTTTCTAACGAGTTTTGTACAGTGTTTTTCCTACGACCATAAATATAGGTACTTTATTCATTCCGCGGGTAGTCCTGTCAAAGATGTAATTTGAGAAAGATCTATAATTTCAGGTGGTTTCGATTCGATATCAAGTACCTACTGTTTATTTTCATATTTGAGTTGATATTTGAAAACTTTTTCGACAATTTCATTTTGGTGAATTACTGATTGAATTAGTTTTGTTTGGGCAAAAATTTTCATTGATATTTGACACCACGACACGCCTGCTCGAATAAGAAAAGTATTTCGAATTCCACTTATTATCGCAAGTAATCACACAACCTAGAATAGAGAACCACAAAAGTACGTAGAGCGCAAGCGCGTCCGAGTTAGTGAGTCCTTGACCGTTACCTAAGAGATACATTGTCAGAACATATACGATATGATTGGTTAACATCTTAGATATGATGCAACATCAAATCAGACATTTGCAACTACCGCCCTATAATAATTATTAATAATTTTTCGGAAACTTTTGAAATTCTACTCTACAATCACATTTATTCACATGTTAGAAGTCAAATCACCCCTAATCAACATGGTTTTTTCAAAGGGAGGTCAACGGTAACAAACTTAGTTTGTATCACAGAGCAAATATCCGATATTATTGATGAAAGATATCAATGTGATACAATATATACGGATTTTTTGAAGGCCTTCGATAGGCTTGACCATGGAATTCTTCTTCACAAACTGTCAAATTTTGGACTAACCCCAAACCTCACATTTTATTTCAATCTTACCTTCATGATCGTAAACAGTACGTCAGCTTCCATGGTCATAGGTCTATTGAAGTCCTTCCTACATCAGGTGTTCCCCGGGGGTCTAACCTCGGACCCTTATTTTTCATAATGTTTATCAATGACATTGTGGATACTCTCACCGTCAGTCACTTATTGTATGCCGATGATTTAAAGATATACCATAAAATGAACTCCAGAGAGGACTGTTATCTTCTTCAAAACAATCTTGATAGCCTCAATGCCTGGTGCATCAAGAACAGCTTATTTCTTAATGTTTCTAAATGCCATGTCATGTCCTACACCGCCAAGCTGAATCCAATTATCCACAATTATAGACTAGACAACGAGGTATTGAACCGACCTGACACTTTCCAAGATCTAGGAGTAGTTTTCGACAAGAAACTTTCTTTTGGAAATCATATTCAGCAAGTCATCAAAAAACTTATCTATAGATCATTAGGATTCATTATCAGAGTGTCGAAAAATTTTGGAAGGAATGAGAAATCGCTGTTGCAATTATATTTCACGCTTGTTAGATCCACTTCTGAGTATGCATCAATAGTTTGGGCACCATATTATCAGGTACATATATCTAATTTAGAAAATATCCAACGAAAATTTTTGAAGTATCTATGTTTTCAATTGGATGGAAAATACTCAGATGTGGGTTATCCACATGAGCAACTTCTTTCAAGATTTTCAGTTGATTTACTTGAATTTCGTCGAAATAGGTCACATGTTATCTTTCTTTTCAATCTCATTCACAACACTTTGGACTGCAGCTGCATTTCGGAAATGTTGAACTTTCTTATTCCTAGATTCACATCCCGGAAAAATAATACTTTCTACCTTCCGCTTTGTCACACTAATGTAAAACTTCATGCACCTGTTTACAAGATGTGCTCCACATATGACAAGTTGAATGAAACCATTGACATTTTTTGCTGCAATTTGATCTCCATAAAAAACTGGACTGTTCTGTTTTTTCTAATAAGTGATATTAATGTAATTAGATAATATGTTTGAATAATTCTTACTGTATTTTCCTATTCTGTAATTGGATCTTGTATCTGTAGAATAGTGTAATAAAAAAAAACATGCAACTGATGCAATCCGCGCACAAAACTGAAGCCGTACTCTTTGGTAGCAAGTTGTGGATATGATCTTACCCGGGGTCATCAACATCATCAGACATGTAGAAATAATTCAAATTTTCTTCCATATAATTTTCATCAAAGTGAATTCAGAGGTTATGTCCTATTGACACATTGAAATTAATAGATAACGAATTTTCTGTATAATCCGAAAAGAAACAGAAATTTCAACAAATAATATGAATTTGATTTGGGAATACTTATATCAGTAAGTACCAACTAATATAGCTAATTATTTCTATCAATTCATGGGAGCGTGTGATCTTCTCAGTTCAATAAGCCTATCCAGAACATGTGATCAAAAATGGATGCCTTGGGGCATACACAGAGTGTTTAGTCTATTTGATTACATGTGTTTTTGTGTTTATAGTTTGAATTTCCTTTTTGAATTTTTCAAAAGTGAATACAATGGCTTGTGATGATTAAAGTGATTATCTGTTATCGTTAGAGACTGAAGATAAAGACATTGCATTACGGTATAAGGAAAAAATCAATGTCATTCAAGGCATCGATCCTTTCACTCTGGTTTTCCTAAAATTTGAAACCACATTTCGCAACAAATACCTGAATGAAAAATTACGTAACTTTTCACCTTTCAAAACATTTTTAGCACATACTTTAGCATACTTTAGTTTAACTTCTGTAAGATCTTCCCTATTGGTTGCTTTCAACCATCTTTCTCTTCGGATTTTTGAGAGTTCATTCAATTCTGTGTTGTGTGCAAAATGTAGTACACTGGGTATATTGGAAAACTTCACATTATTACGATCTCCTCGACTCCCACACTTAATAACACAACAAGTATGTGGCATGTTTTTGTAGCTCTATCTACAATTTTATGAGAACATTCACAAATCACAATATAGTCTGAACACAGAATATTCACAAATGGAAGTTTAAATCCGTTCTGGTGTTGAAACTTATTTCGAATTGAAATCACAAGGTTCAAATAGCTAGAGTTCCAATGCACTCAAACGGTTTGTATGCCCCAAGGTATCCATCTTGAATTTGATTTGACAGCGTCTTGGTTTACACACGTATAGACACGTGTGTTTTTTCTTTCAAATAATAATGCCATGGTGATATGAGATACTTTCCAATTAACAAAACAGTGTGCTTTATGACGTTTTCATACGAGGTCTTTGGACTAGGGTATAAGTAAATACTCCACATTCATATACATACATTGGAGTTTATGACACTTTTCGGATCATAAGAAGAATTCGTAAATGAAATTGCAATATGTCAATGAGACATAACCTCTAAGTTCACATTGATGAAAATTAGGGACAGATCATGACTGGAACTAAACTACGCAACACTAATTACGTCGCACCCCGAAATTTTGCCCCTGTTTAAATTTGAATAACTTTTTTCTTCTTTGAACAATTCGAATTCTGTTTGCACTGTTCGCTAGCTCAGTCCTTCAGCTATAATCTCGTACTTCTTTGATACATGAGGTTATTTCCATAAAATTGCTACAGGATGTTTTTTGGAACTGTGCAAAATTTCGAAATTTTCAAAAGGATCCCAAATGAAGAAAAACAGTTTTTTTCAACTTTAACATCAGAGGCATTAAGATTATCTCATTACCTTTGACCATTTCCAAAATTGTCTTCTTATCACTTTTCTTTACAGAGTGATCTCAAAAAATCAATTTTTTGGTTTTGCAGTCATAACTTTTTTCCTTTTCAACCGATTTTCAAAATCTCAGGCTCATGTTGAAGCTGAAACCTCATATGAGAAGGTTTAAAGATCAGAATTTACTCAAGATGAACATTCAGAATCTAGGGTTTCCTCAAAGGTGACCCAAATCTGAAACACTCTGTAAATCCCGACTGGGAGGAGAATTAAATGAAAATCAACTTGTTTTCGGAAGGATCTTCCATTCTGGACACATCCAGATCTTTTTTTCTTTCAGTCAGTAGTCAAAAATTGTGCGTGAGAAAATCGAAATGAAACGCCATGTTCTAGAAAAAAAAAATCAGCCCAAAAAAAATTCATGGTCCGTAACCAACGTAACAAAAATCATAATGAGTGACTGACAAGACAGGTTGAAAATTACGTTCTCGTGAAAATAAAGACCAGGACAAAAAAACTATTCGTATGTCTTTCTTTTCTGAAGATATGACATTAAAAAAATTTAAAATAAAAAAAAAATTCTGAATACAACAAAATTTTAGGGTAACCTTCTCACCCCCTATACAAAGTCTTCCATCATGTTTTGGACTTTTTTCAAAGAATTTAATTTTTTAGACCCAAAAAAAATGTTATACGTACGCCTATGAAACAAATTTTTTTATCTCTTTGATCAACTTTTACCGCTGAACACAGCTATGGGTACCGCTTGTCTCGATTCTGAAAAATAACTTTTTTTCGCCCTGTACATCAAACTATGATACTTGGAGAACTCGAGTTTGGGCGATTCTTAGTAGTTTTGTACGAAACTCACGAAAATTATATGTAAAAAAATCACAAAAATCTCCTTCCCCTTCTTTCGTACCCAAAGTACCCCAAGGGGGCAAGGGGGGCGAAATAATTTTATTTTTTTTCAATATCCGATCCCGATGTGGGGGTCAGGTGAAATATGTTTACCGATATATCTAACCGTTTGACCAGCAAAAATTTTACCCGCAAAAAAATTTTTGGGGGGGAGGGGGTAAAAAATTTTTCATCAGTATTTTTGGTGGTGATATTTTCGTTTCGATCAAACAACGTTTTGGATATTTTTCTGTTTTAATCGGGATTTCGAGGGGGATTTAGATTTGGGTCACCTTTGCAGAAACCCTTGATCTTCAATATTTATCTTTAGTCAATTCTAATCATCATGTCTGTTCATCTAACGTTTCAGCTTCAAAATGATCCTGAAATTTTGAAAATCGGTTGAAGAGGAAAAAAGTTATGACTGCAAAACCAAAAAATTGATTTTTTGAGATCACTCTGTAAAGAAAAGTGATGAGAAGACAATTTTGGAAATGGTCAAAGGTAATGAGATAATCTTCATGCCTCTGCTGTTAAAGTTGAAAAAAAACTGTTTTTCTTCATTTGGGATCCTTTTGAAAATTTCGAAATTTTGCACAGTTCCAAGAAACATCCTGTAGCAATTTTATGGAAATAACCTTATGTATCGAAGAAGTACGAGATTATAGCTGAAGGACTGAGCTAGCGAACAGTGCAAACAGAATTCGAATTGTTCAAAGAAGAAAAAAGTTATTCAAATCTCAACAGGCGCAAAATTTCGGGGTGCGACGTAATTAGTGTTGCGTAGTTTATTTCAACTTTTCTACTACCAACATTTCTGGATGTTGATGGCAGCGAAATACGGGAGGTATTGCTGGTTGCGTGATAACTTGACAAAATATAAAAGAATAGGTGACAATTGAAATGACTTTCATATTCGTGTAGGTTTTCAATATAAAATGAAATAAATTCTTTGTGCATACAAAGAAAATTCTGTATTTCACATCTGGATTTGTCGAAAGAGTTTTCAAATAATACATGAAATATGGAAATAGCATTTGTTACGTAATATAGTATTCAATACGGGGTCGTAGGAGAAAGCAATTTTTCCCTAAACACGTTGTGATATTTTGAATGTACAGGTTGGCTGGAATTCGAGCCTCATCATTGGGATCTCGTAAACCGTAAGAGATATAGGGTCGGTTAAATATTGGGAAAGTTGCGCAACTTGATGCCTAACAAAATGCTGTTTTGAAACTTGAAAAATTCTGAATACTTTCGGAGATATCCTAAAAAAATCGAAATTTCATAAAACCGTTTTTTTTCGGCGTCATTTGAATAGCACTTCATTGTGGTAACTTTCTTTTCCTACAAGATAGCGTTTTCAAATCTGGAATCCGACGTTTCGTCTTCGAGAAACCATCATCAAGTTATGTTTTTAATACGGACCTGGATTTTTTATTTAATTTTTTTCTACCGTTGAACAGTCCAAAAACTATGAGCTACAACAAATTTTGATTTTCAAATGTTTTTATGAAAGAAATTGACAGTTTCTCTATTTTCTTTGATACATGAATTGCAATTGTTGACAATAGAAAAGGCAGCCTTATTGATTTTAGAGATAAAAAGTCACAACCACTCGTCAAAGTATGACAGTTAAAAGTTTCAAAAAAATTGCGGGATCAAAAATGGTGTTTTACGATTAAGAAAAATGAAACTTGGAAACATTTCTCAATTAGTGTAATGGAAACCAAAGGGAGGTGCGCTGGCCTGCAAGGATTTATCCCCGCTGGATTATTCTTTATGGGGATATTAAAAGAGAATCGTTTGTACAATGATATTCCACGGGACATAAATATCTTACAACAAAATTTAATGTTAAAAATAACAACCCTACGAGCTAGAGGAAGAATGATCCAGCGCGCGCGCTTTCGAGGAACCTGCGAAGACGCATACGAATATGCCTATAGGTGGAAGGGGGATCATTCGAGCATTTACTTCAGAATTTCATTTTGTTCTTTTCACAATTTAGGCATAGTTTTTATCAATTGACTGAGTATTATAGATATCATTTTACCAGAAGTTCAGCATGTGATAATTAGGCAGTGGAGGGGTGAGGGTTTTCATTGAAGTCTTGCCAGTTGCTGATTAGCGTTCCTCAGTTATATAACTGATGAATAATAATGTTTTGAAAATGGTTTCTGATTGAATATTTAAAAAAAAAGAGAAACTGTCAATTTTTGTCATCGAAAAATCTGAAAATCAAAATTTATGATGGCTCATAATTTTTGGACTATCCGAAGATAACAAAAAATTAAATAAATCAAATTGCACAACTTTGCTATAATTTAACCGACCCTGTTTCTCTTACGGCTTACGAGATCCCAATGATGAGGCTCGAATTCCAGCCACCCTGTACAGCAAGATTTGGCATATATTGTTTTGAGTGAGGTGAGGATTGTACCAGTTTGAAGAGTCCATGCAGTAATAGCAGATTTGAATATGTATATGCAATTATTTGAATTCTTAGCTTTCGATTTCATAACATGTTAGGCACACCCTGACTTTATGGAGATTCTACTATTTTCTATTGATTAATTTACTATATATATGACATGTATAGCGAATTTATGTACGTGTTCACATTATGTGACGAAATTTAAGCTTTTAAACTAAGTTCATCAAATTTAAATCGTTGCCTTCGTTGAAATATAAATATCATGGTAATTTTCTTTCATTAGGATGCCCCTTCTTCTTATACTTGCCGTTACCCTGATTCTCCGCTATATCCAATTCTGGTGGTCGAGAAGATATCTCTATGCCGCTGCCGCAAAAATCAAAGGACCTAGAGGCTTTCCGTTGATCGGAAATGCGCATATGTTCATCGGTGATACTGCAGGTGAGACGAAAATACAAATTTTATATATATAAAGTTCAATGATATGAAACTTAAAAATCAACCTCATTTCATTCGGTTCTTGAGTTATGAAGGTGTATCCTGTTCTAGCAGAAAAGACCAACATACTGTGGTGTGGTTATGTCGCTAAGTACTGTATCTCATTTAAAATGACCTCAGATGAGAGTATTGAGATAATGTCCAAAATTGCTTTATGTTTTCGGAAAAAGGGATCAATTTCTTGATTAGGCTATTGGAAAGGAATTTGAGGTGATCAAATGTGAACCGATTCACTTCAAGACTTAAATATCAGAGCATTCCGACGAGAATACGCATCAGCTAGTAGACGGAATCATTTGGATACGATGGATACGTACTCCTACTTCGGTACAGTGCGTGAAATACCAATAGATTATACTCAAATTGGGTTTTTAGCTATTTTTCAATTGCATTTTTTTGTGTGCATGACTGTTGTTCTCGCTGTTGCTGTTATTCAATAGCATGTTTGGTTAATGCTCTTGATTACCTTCCTTCTTCAAGTTATTAATATTGTTCATAAGATAGGTATTCTGAACAGCTTTCACTTCTCGAGATTTTATCGGAAAAACGGTGCAAAACTATCCATTCTTCCACATGAACACGAAATATCTGAGAGGATTTCGATGTAATGCTCCTCAGTAGATCTTCTTCAGATATACAAAGTTTCACAGATAACATTAAAAGTAAATGGTCGTCACGCATATCATATGCAGAAAGTTAAGAATTTGCTACATGATGATTCGCCAAGAAGAAGAATACTTATGTTTTCTTCACTCGGAGGGTGATTTGGACTGATGAAGCAACTCTCACCATGAACCATTTTCTCCAAGAACTCTGTCTCTTTTGTATTTCGAATACGATGCTTGATAGTCAGAATAAAAAACTCAATTCTACCCGTAGAATCGACTCTGAATGTTTGTTTACCTTCGACTCACTTCGTATGAATATAATTATGATGACCAATAAATATTTCTATTGAGAGAACTTGAGGTGAGAGGCTGTGAAATGATAGAAAAGATCACCGAAGATGCATCATCTCCATGTTATCGAATTGTTCTCCGTCAATTCATACCTTTTATTCCAGATTTCTTCCAGAAACTCAATTCCATTTTCAGTCATGTGGATAACGAACCTTACAAAATATGGTTAGGCCCATATTTGCTAATATCACTGAAAAATCCTGTACATCTAGAGGTGAATTATGATTTCTATAGATGAATTCTTCATTTCCAATATTGATCTATGTATTTTTATTTTTCAGAAAATCATGTCATCTTCCAGATTCGCCCAGAAACATGAACTGTATGTATTTTTGGAAAAATTTGTTGGAGAAGGACTCATAAGCTCTTCAGGTGACTATTGAAACTATTTCGTGAGACACATGATATAATCATTCATAATTCAAATCGATTCACAAATCAACCGATCTATGATTCAAGTTATATACAATCAGAAGATAACTGATAATTTTCATCTTCTACATTAGTTTCGCTTTAATTTTTGTAATAAGTAAATATTTTTTGATTAATCATGAAGTCACACATTTCATTTTCGCAAACTATAATGTAGTGACCTATCGATGATGGAAAACGGAAAGATGAATAACGGCGGCACTTTTTCTATTATTTACAAATTTCTGTTGCTTTTTGTATGTCTAATATTGTGATATCTCTGAATACCTTGATACTTCTCATCGAAAAGTATGTTTTATTACTCACATCTATGATGTTCAGGAATTATCACGTATTTGGAATTTGCAGGAAAGAGATTTGATATAGTTATTATACTCTGATGATCGGAGATGAACCTGAGATGAAAGCAAACTTTTCCTATATCACTGCATAATTACAAGTCAATAAGGTCCATCAGATTAATTTCATGTTGTGATACTACTTATTTCCGTGGTTTCAGCTGTGTTTTTTCACCGCTTGAAATAATCATCCTGGATGCTTTCATAATCAATATATAAAGTAAAGGCCATCTACCTGATTGAATAATACAACTTATTTCAATTCCCAATTATTTTGGTCCCATGAAGAATTACATACTGAAAAATAATGTCCATAGTAGTAAGACGATACATTTTTGCCATCGAGCAAAAGAAATCTATGCAACGAAACCTGCAAGTACTGCGAAATAGGAATATTGAAGAATGTTGAGAGAAAACGCTTCAAAAAGTTAGGTCTTAATACTCATCTTAAAAGCTTTATCCGGGTTCCAACAATAACTGCTCTAGAACTGTCAGGAGTTTGTGCAGCAGAATTGATCGCGTTCTATGACTTGTTACGCGTTCGTGTTTTTTCAGAATCGTCCTGGAATCTCGCCTGGAATGGTCCTAGAACCGTCCGAAACCATTACCTGCTATCGAGGGTGAACCATTCTGGGATTTTTTTTAACGCATGCTCAGTGTAGTAGCTATCTACTGTTAATGTAGATTATTGCTTTCCCCTTTTCCATACTTTCCTGAGGATGGTTCATACTGTTCAGGTTTTTACAAATTATGGATTGTTTTCGGACAGTCTGAAGACAGTTCTAGGATCGAAACAATTACGTAATAGTTCTGCGCAGCTCACGAAACCTTCACTGAACATAGTTTCAATTATTTTATGGACACCGGTGGTAGACACTTCATTTTGATTCATTGTAAATGATAATTATTATACCATGCATTACCAGATCTTGTCTTCACTGATTGAATAAACACATAGTGCTTTTTCTATCTCCAACGTTGAATATCTCGGAAACGAATGTACATTATTCAATTCACTTTGGTGCTTGATATTCATGAGTGTCTTGATACAAGGGGGACATTTATTTAGATCAATCACAAAAATCCAGGTCGATTTTTCGAATACGGAATGTCATTCTCGAAATCGATAAGCACCATTTTGCAATGAGAAAGTACACATTTTATTTTCAATAACTAACAAGGCAAATACATGGATTAATGAAAACAACAATTGTGAAATTCAAATTATTCCAAACATATCAATAACAAAAAAAGGAATTGGGCAAATTTTTTCTCATTCGACAAATTCCAAGATACCCAAACATGCTGTTCTCTACATCTTAGCCACCCTTCATATACCTACATGGATATTATTAACCATTTTCGAGTCGTTTAAAAATTGGTCCAGTGTTTTTTGGGAGCTGCTCAAATTTTTTTATTTTCATTCCATAATATTGAAGTCAACCTATTTTCAAGACCTAATACCCTAATTAGCCCAAATCTTCGACATCAGATTCAGGTATGATGAAAAACTTACCAATTTATCTTTATCGAACTAGAAACCATATATTCATAAGCACTGGAAATATCATCAGAATTTAGCATCCATTATCCAGGGGGTCCCGTGACCCGATTCCTATTTGAACGATTTCGAGTCGAAAGTGCCTTATACACTTTTGACAAAACTCAACAGAGTGTGCTGAATGAAGTGAAGATGATGTTGAATGAAGTAATGTTATATTCCATCAATTGAGAATTCTTCAATTATTCACACAAGTTTTTGTTCAAAATGTCCCCAGCTGCTTCACCACACACTGATGCTCTGCTAATAATTATTTAAGATGCTGCTATATGAGGAGTATCTGAGTCGTCACGTAACTCCTCAATTATTGATGTTGAGACGAAAGTGTATAAAGGCATCAAGTTATTCATTTCCATTCTTAGAACATCAACTTCAAAAATAGCTTTTAGAACTGAGTAGTGGTGTTTAAAAAAATACATTACTCAAAAGGATTTGTTTGTTTTACAAACTATAGGGAAATTGCTGTCAAAGACAAAATGGAGAGGACTATCGAACTTTCTTGCTTCATGGTCGTTCTGAAATTGATTCAAATCCTCGACAGTTTTCGAAAAAAAAATTCAGATGGAGTATTAGCAACCGGAACAAGATATATTCATCTTGATTTGTTTCGCTAGCACAGTGTACTAATACTTGAAGAAGCTACTGTGTTAGCGAAATATTCAATATATTAATATATTGTGAAAATATAATTGTTTTATGTTACTCTACAATAAAAAGGCAGTCATTCTGTGCACATCCGTTCTGCCTGCTCGTAATCGCTCATGGACTCCGATGAGCATCGACAATGAAAATACCTAGTAAACACAAATCTGCCTGAAACATAATATTGGGGGAACAACTATGCCTTAAATGACACATGAAAAGTTACATTACAGACACCAGTAGGAACTGCTATTGATACTTAATTTGTTGAATCAAAAATATGTACATGAACATTTTGCATATACATTAAAATTATGTAAGAGGTACGATACGCGTACAGCTCTTTGAAACATTATTTCTCGTATTCTGAGCCATTTCAGTTCAAATCAAATCAAAATCAAATCAAATCATTTATTGGTGTTTCCAATTCACACTTACGTGCTTACACAAGACAATAAAAAGAATATATACATGTAGGTATGATACAACACACTTGATACACACACATACATATAATGGTTTAGATAAAATTTACAAACAATGATAATATTGGTGATTACCCAAGTTCGTATTCGTTATGTGTATATCTCATAAATGAAATACAATTCTCGATCACGTCATAACTGATGTCTAATAGAAACATTTATGGGGATCAATGAGTTGACATAATTGTAAAGAGAATTGAAACACTTTCGATCATTTGTATGTGGCTAGGTTTGTAGGTGTCAAAGACATATCAGATATCATCAAAACATACATAACATCATTTAATTCCAATTATTTATCAGTGAAAAAATATGTTATTTTTACTGGGATTGCTTAGGGAGCTGAATTCGTTCGAATGTATCCGATGAAATGATATAGTACATATTATGGGTGTCCCAGATTGTAGTGATGGACGTCCATTTTATTTTGTCCATTTTGAGTAGTCCGAGTAACCAGAACCTTGTCTGGGCGTTTTGTGTACGGTCAAAATGATTGTATAACAGTGAAACATTGTCGAAATTAGCTGTTGGTATCGTTTTTCTCTGCACTGAAAAGTTGCCAACTTCATCAAGATAGCGATACAGATACAAAAAAAACCATCAAGAAATATGTCGAATTAATACTCCGAAAACAAAATTTCACCAGTTATTTGATACCCTATTGGAAACCAGTACTCGCCTGAAAGTGGTTCGGATTGCAGCATAAGCTGTTGGTTTCGCTTTAATCCACCCTGCATGCATTTAACTTATGAGGAGTACCCAACTCATACTCCGCGATTGACAAATACATAATACAACAGACAAAAATCTTCCATATTATTTTGAAAAATGTAATCTATGTTATTTTTTTCAAATTTCATTGATTTATAGACGAATAAGAAGACAACAGCAACCAAAAAATGAAGAAGTAGGTTTGATCACAGAGGTCAAGCAACGTTAGGCGCGGTAGTTTGGATGGGTGACCGCGACGCGACTGCCTGATACAGAATATTTTATTTCACACAATTACAAATCATGTATCCGACACATATCTCTTCATAATCAATCATGTTTTCTACATGTATCAATAATGTGATAAATTACAAGTCTGATACATCTCTGTTCATGTGTCAACAATGTTTCGCTAATAGATTCATGATAATTCAACATCAGAAGAACATTTCAAGGTACTTGCAAGTTCCATGAACCTTCCATCTCCTATGTTACACAAATTACCTAATGTTAACCTTTCCTTTACATATCTGTGTTCACTGGGTATCAATAGGAAAGCAAGAGATCGGCCACTTTTCTGCGATGTTCTAGAAAAGACTCTAAACTCGTAACTGCCTGGTCACCAATCATAAGAACAACTTTCATCTGGATATAATACAATAGCCTCAGGGTGAATTCGAAAAATAAATGAAATTATCCGATAATTATAATACGTAAATCGTTTAATTGATTTGAGAATTCATTCGGAATGATTATTTTTCATTCTGCTATCTACTAATCAAATTTTTTCCAGGAATAAATCCTAAATACAAAACTCACCGCAGAATGATTCAACCTCTAATGGATCTCAAGTTCGTTGCGAGTTCTATCAGCATAATCCAGGAACAAACAGATATCTGCATGAAAAAACTACAGAATTATGTAGATAAGAGTTCATTCGATATTCATGACGTTATTATCAACTGCAGCGTAGATATCATGGGTGGTATAAATTTGAAATTCTTCGACAATTTTCGTTGAATTCATTTGGATTTTTTTAGAAATCATATTGGGACAACAAATTGATTCTCAGAAGAATGGCCCAACAAAGTTTTGTCAAGCATTAGTAGAGTAAGTGAATCTCGAAGTGAATGGTGTATAATTCGATTTTGTTGATATTATTTTGTTATTATATCACATTCATTCATTTTTAGACAATCACAATATCATACAAAAGAGTTCTGGATATGGGACCGGAAATTACCCATCCAAATACTGTATTTTGTAATATAGGTATATTAGTTCCCAGTTTCATCTGACCAACTGATGAGAAAATATAATGGTAGGGGAGGCCTAGTGGCTGATTGGGGATTTAATCGAGTGTCGTGAAGACCATTTGGACCGTGAAGATTAGATACTAAAAAAAAGGTTGTTCATAAATATATGACAAAATGTTGAATAGAAAAGTTGAATGAAATAACTTGAATTTTCATCAACAGATATCTTTTGATGTACAGGGTCTGTCATTTTTTGGAAATGGACACCAACTTTGGTTTTTCAAATGGAACCCTATGTATATATTTTCGAAATTCGATAGAAATTTCTTTTATGAATTCATTGATATCAACAAGTTGTATATTTTGATAGAAAATGACTGAGCTATTGACAATCAAAGTAGTTGAAAATAATGCTTCATAGGTCTCATGAAATTTTTTCAATTGACGACATTGAACACTCTAAATTCCAAAATAAACAATATACCTTGACATCTCCGTTAATAATAAACAATGAAGACATATTTTCAAGGCCTACTATGTTAAACGACATTGGGTGTGATCTATAATGAAGCGTTATTTTGATCTACCTTGATTGTCAATAGCTCAGTCATTTTCAATTGAAATATACAACTTTTTGATATCAATGAAATCAGAAAAGAAAGTTATATCAAATTTCGAAAAAATATACACAGTGTTCCATTTGAAACACTGGTGATCATTTCAAGAAATTGACATCTATCAAAGAACATTTTTTGATCAGAAGTTATTTCATTCATCTTTTCTTTTCAACATTATTTCATATCTTCAGGAACAAAAAAGTTAAAGGGGGCTCTATTTTAAGTGGTGTACAGTTCCTCGAAAATGTAAAAAAAATATAGTCACAAAGAAATACTCGAGCGCGTCAGGTATCAATAATATATATGCTCCGCGTGTTTTTGATAACGAATGAATATCAGACTGCCGGTTTTCGTAGTGGAGGTGGTCATACGAGGGATTTGAAAATAAAAAAAAATATTCATTCGAGCGCGTCCGATATTTAGAAAGGATTTTGAGTGAACCCTATAAAGAAGTTACTATTCAGAAGACTGACGATTTGAACGCGACCGAAACTCATGGCCGATTTTCGAAAATGCAAAGAACAATCGTGACATTAAATACTCGAGCACGTCAGATTATTATACAGACGTTTCAGCTTGATGTACTCGTTGTTCTGACCTATAATCTGACAATTATGTGGAGGAGTTTCCCTTATCTAAAGGTTTGAAATTTAATTTTTGTATTTTTAATAACTGAAAATTTTTAAGAACACAATAAACAAACCAAAGCGTCGTACACAAATGTATCATGGCAACAAAAAGTATGGGGACAGTGCGAAATAGTGGGAAATAGAGAAAGTGTGAGAAGGGAAGATAGGCGCGGAGTGAGACAATTTTAAATAAGTATTTTTGCTTCTGTTAATCGGCAGATTCAATTATTTCCGTAATCCTTAATTGGTTTTCTTCAAAATATATAGGAGGAAGACAGTTAGTAATTCTCCTATTTCCTCAGGTCGCGCGCAAATCGTCAGATTTTTCAATTGCACACTCTTTGCATGTGATTAACTTTCCTCGAGTATATCCAACGATCGATTTTTTTACTGTTCTGATCGGCTGCCCTAAATGCGCGGCTCTATATAGAGGGCTGAGATTTGGTGAAGTTGCTCAACAGTGTGTGAACTGATGTGAGGTATCCCCCATTTGTTAATCTGACGCGCTCGAGAAAATCCCAAAATTTTCGTTTGATCTCCCCCTACTATAATGAATAGTACTCCATTCTGATCACTATGGATGAATTGTACGAATAATCTTTCAGCAAATTGAATCAGCATATCGATACATTGTCATGATATCTGATGACTAACTCTTGATTTACTATCAAAATAATCATATTTGTTATGTTTTTGTTGATATCGGTGAAACCGGTCAGTAACCGCTTGATTGTTGACCGACCTATCTATTTTGTCTGCGGCAGACCCATTGCCATGGTTGACGAATGAAATGAGCGTATTGGAAAGTAATGAGATTATTCACAAGCTTAATTTCCGGTTTCTATGAATCGGTGATCTGATAAAGCTCGGACAGATTGATTTTGCATGTCAGTTCTCCACGAACTTTCCCAAAAAATGTATTTCCTTTCCTCACACCTCACATGAAATATAACCTTATAGATATTTCCATTTGAATTGAAAGGGCATACTCTTTTGACCTCAATCATACCACAAACGTCATCTATTAAATAACACTTCAAATCATTATACTGCATGAAAAGGAAACCTAATGATCATACTGTTTGATATTCAGTTTATATTTTGTTACAAAAATATAATGAGTACGTAGTAAAAATAAATCGAAAATAAATCTACGAAGGCTCCAACTGAGCTCCTGGATTATGTAGTAAGATAATGAAGCCTTTCAACACTTCAAGAACGCGCTGAAGTGTATACAGCGAGTACTTTCTTGAGTTTTCATATATATGTAAACATCCCAAAGTTGAACAGAATACGATGAGAAAATGAAAGGAGTGCATTTTTTCATTCGTACATCAGATTCAATAATTATTAGTTACAATCGGAACTTACTTTAGATACTACGTATGCTGAATGAATGAGAACTGACTATTCAAGTCGATGATGTTCATGCTATATTATTTAACTTCCAGAATGTACGATTTGGCGTATTCAAGAATGACCAAAGTGTGGCTTCATCCCGATTTCATTTACAACCGATTATCGCTAAAGAGCAAAAGTGATGCAGTTCATAACGATTTGAAGGATTTCATTCAGAAAGTGAGTTTCTCTCATATATTATATCTAAATATATTGATGGATATTGTGAGATAGTTTCATTGTAAACTCCTAATCAAACTACTGGGCATGAAATATAGTAATATAAATTCAACTTATATATTATTATTGGTCACCTGGATACTATCCAGAATCATAATGTACCAAACAAAACCTCTCATGGTAATGTGACACAAAATTTTTGTCTGAATAATCATCGAACATTAATAAACAAGTATACATATAACATATTTCTCAAGCTTGTTGCTCCACCTCCGATTACCACTATTCAAAATACAAAATCGTATATTATGATTGGTAGAAAATTAGAATGTATAAATGAAAATGTTCATGTTGGTATATCCTAATCCTATGTATCGGGATGATGAGTCACTGTGATGTCGATACTATCTCGTATCGTGATAAATTATAATTCAGACGTTTTTTGTCAGCATTAGTACACTTACTTGTATTGGTGAAAATACCTATCTTCATTGATATATCTACGGACTGTGCTGTCTTCCGAGAATACCAGAAGTCATTATCTCGGCGGCGCGCGACTTGGTGTGATTTATGGCCTCGCCATAACATCAGTAGCCGACATACCTATAATTAGCGGATGATTTATTGCCGGTTATTCTTAGAAGTTCCTATAATTACTATGATAGATGTTTCGTGCCTATATAAAGGACCGCAATGTCGCGGACAGTAAGTATTAGTTTTTAGAAAGAGCCAGTTTTAAAAGAAAGCTAGTATCTTAAACATTGTGATTTGTACAACGAAGTGTTTATTGAGTTGTATTCCGAGTGTTTAGTGAAATCAATTGTTCAGTTTCGTACTGAGTGTTTCAATTAACGAACCCAAGTGGAAATATCGTGACAATATATAATAAAATATATCACATATTTCAGGCTCTCATGGATTCTAGAATAAGACAAGACATCACAAAAAATGACCAGGACGAACAATTCATCCCCACCATTGATCGACTCCTAGAGATAATTGACAATAATCAGGATGTGATGAATGACGAAGATTTGGTGCATCATCTTATAACCCTGTTCGCAGCGGTAAGAATCCATTATTCTGCTAATCAGTCTACGAAAGTGTATCAACTGAATGAATTAAATAAAAGATTTTGTCAACCAGGCAATATTTTCGCAATTCTGTAAAATTTCACAAAAAAGTTGTTACGCCTTATATAAATAGGTTCTCCGTTTAATCAAGTATTCAAAAAATAAATGAGACCAAGGCAGATATTTCCGAGTTATGATGATTTAATACGAATTTTTCTCAGATGTATTCAACACTTTTTCCCCTACAGTTCGAGTAACTATAGGTATAATTGTAATTTTTCGATGGGTTTCGATAATTCACATGCATGATCAATCGATATATGAGGAAAAAATACTTTATGAGGCAAGGGCTGATGAGATCTATAAACCTTTACTACCTACAGAATCGATATAAGTTATCAGTGAAGATTGTGTTTGTTGTTGTGAAGAATAACGCATCTAGAAGTAGGTATGTGATCAATGGATGGAAGCAGTCCAGCAGAATAGCAACATTTCTAGTAGACATCCATAGATCGTCCCGTTGGGACATTCGAGGCATCCATGGACATGCGTTTTTGATATATATAATAATAATAATGTTTATTTACCAATACAATAAAAAATTTCACAAAAATATATAATCGAGTTGTTGAAGTAAATAAACAGGAAATATCACAGAAGCTTCAGTTTCAAGGAAACTGTCGCTTGTACTTTCAGACTAATATAATCAAATTAAGACGACTGAAAAAATCCAGTAGGTATATCATTCATTGTTGAATGAAGACAATATAAGATAATTCACTGAACCATCATTTGAATGAAATTTGTTGTTACTATATTATCTTATTTTTGATAAACAATATCGTGAAGTTTCCTTCTTCCATAAGCCAAAATCCAGTTTTTTGTACGTTTCTTGAATTGATTAATGTTTTTCATATTCCTCATATCGTCAGGCATTAAACTATAAAGTTTTGGAGCAAGAAAATCACAGTGACGTTGCCCTATGGTTTTGTAGCAGCGAGGTACATTTAACGTGAGAGTTTTATTTCTGGTGCTGTAGGAGTGCGCGATAGGGTGGGAGGTTATTTCATTTTTCTTGATGTTGAGTAATATATTCACACAGAAAAGTTGTCTGATATCAAATATTCCCGATTTATTGTATAATGTATCATTAGAGAATCTGTGTGGTTTACCATATAATGTTCTTAAGATCCATCTCTGAATTACGTTCAGGTTTTCCAAGTGTGTCGTTCACACCACCCCAGCCCAAAATACCGTATGTTAAATGTGATTGAACCAGTGCATGGTATAGTATCGTGAGGTGTTCCATATCAAGGTAATCTTTCAAATATTTGAATCTATATAGCATGCCTCTCAACTTGTTAACAATATTTTTTATTTGAAGGTCCCACTTGAGATGCCGGTCGATCACAATACCCAGGTAAACCACTGGAGGATGAGGAAAATGAAGAGTTTTTTGTTTTATCAAGGTTGAGAGTTAATGCATTATATCTAAACCATTTTGCAATAACCCTAAAATCATCCTCTGCTTCTGATTTTAAGGTGTCCCATGAATTCGCTTCGTAGAATATGGCAGTGTCATCTGCAAAACTCAGGATTCTACCTCGGATTCCTACGGTGAGTAAACTGTTTATATAAAGAGTGAACAAGAGTGGACCAAGTACAGTTCCTTGTGGAACTCCATATGTCACATACCTACAATCGCTCAACTCCCCACCGATACATACTTTCTGTTCACGATCTGTTAAAAAAACTTTTTAGTATTTCGTAAATGTTTCCTCTTATCCCATAATTATCCAATTTATCGAGCAGTTTTCTGTAGCACACTGTATCAAAGGCGTAAATTGCGTCTTCCGTTGACTTTCTCTCTCTGAATCCATATTGGTATTCAGATATCAGGTTTAATTTGTTACAAAAACTGAGGATTCTGACTTTGAGGATTTTATCTATTATTTTTGAGAAGTTTGATATTAGCGATACTGGTCTATAATTTATCATTTCCAATTTACTGCCACTTTTGAAAAGTGGTTTCACTATTCCAACTTTCAGCGGTTTTGGAAAATGACCTTTCTTGAAGCAATGGTTTATCAGATGGGTTAAGGGGGCTGTTATGTGTTTTGCTGAATTTTTTAGAGTTTCCGCACGTATATTGTCATGACCGGGAGCCTCTTTTGGTTTTAGCTGCATTATGATTCCGTGGACTTCTGTGGTGTTTGTGGGGTATGAATTCATTGAGTTTCCTATTCGTTTATCATTTACTATGTGGTTTTCAGGAATTATTATCTTATTTGCGTATGTTTGGCCCAAAGTACTATAATATTCGTTGAAGCTATTAGAGATATCCTTTTCAGAGTGTAAAAGTGTACCGTCTGTTGATATAATTTTTTCTATTGTTTCAGGTGTAGATCGATTGCAGATGTCATTCACGCATTCCCAGAGAGCCTTGGATTGGTTCGCATTGTTTTTGATTAGTTTTTGTGCATATATTTTTTTAGAATGCTTTATTAACTTATCTAATTTATTTTTGTAGGTATGATATTGTGATTTTAGGTGAAGATTATTTGAATCTTTTAGTAATGTTTTATACATTATCTCTTTTTATTTATCGATGTTAAAAGTGCAGAAGTTATCCATTTTTTTCGTTTCAAATTTTGTTTCTTTAGCTTGATAGTTTTTGTATTTCTCTCAATGTATAAGTTAATTTTTCCAATAAATTCTTCAGTCATCTGGTCCACATCCTGTGAAGAGTAAAAGTCATACCGCTGACCATAAAGTAAACGGTTTTAGTCTTGGACCTTTGCGAAGGCAACTGGAAGATATTTCATTAACAATTCATTTTCTCCCTTAAACAGAAACGATGACAATGACACCTCAAGAAGAAGCCAATATTTTTGCCGAACACCTCCCTAATATCGCTACTTTGAGTAGCCGTATGCCTGAAATAGCCTTCCGCCAACGCATCGTCAGTTGCATCCTGCTAGATCCCAATATCAAAAAGCGCTTTGACTCGGTGTGTTTCCCTCAACCAATTCCTGAAAAAGGCGAGAAAAACGTTTCTGGTAAATACAGACCTAGTGCGCTATAATCAGCCAATTCTAATGTGATGGAGAAATCACTAATTGTAGATCTTATATCAAAGACAAAGAAAAATAAATGCATTAGCACTTCCAGTTGGAGCCATCTTGCGATGGATGTACACGTCACAAAATGGCAAAATATGTGATTGTAACACATAGTAAATCACAAGATAATGGAATACGTGAAGAACTTCGATGTAAGGACGTAAATACAATTTTTCAACTTTAAAACATATTGGAGTATTCACACAATATACCTTGATATGGGATTTCATAATTATATTATCAGAGGTAAATTCTTCAACGGAGTAATGACAGTTTTCTACCAATATTTTTTTACCGTTATTTTTAATTGTCTAGGTCTCATATTCCGTACATTTTCTGGTAGTTTGTTAAAGATTTTGATGCCTGCAAATCTAGGAGATTTTTCATACAAACTTAGGTTGTGTTTCAGTACTGACAAGGAGTCAGCATTTCTAGTTGGTTATTTATGATTATCTGAATTTTTCATGAATTCACTTATATTACTTTAAACGTAGATCAAGGTCTTGTATATGTAAATACATGGCAACGTTAGTATTTTGTTGTGTGTACAATATGTGAAGAAATCTAGGAATGAAAACGAACGACAATATGACTTTCATCATCAGAAATCAACTTAGATTTACTTGCCTATGTATCAAACATATGGCAGATGTCTATCGGATGTCTATCGCAATGATGTCGTTTACTGAAAAGCTTTCATGCTGCTTCCTCATCTAGAGCCCCTGTGTCATGAAGGGTAGCCAGAGATGCAAGGTGGAGAAAGGTCTATAGTGTCTATACTGTTGATGAATATTTGACTGTTATTTTGTTATGGGGTCTGGTAAACTAGTTGGTAATCCATGGCAAATTCTCCTCGAAAAGCACGTCTATCGGAAACATGAATGTCTCAATTGAAAATTGTAATTTGCAAATAACTTGCTGACGAATTATTATGTCAAATCGCCGTTCTCGATGAAATTTTTCTGATTTCATATTCATATACTCATCGAGCTCAGTGATGAAAATATATGATAATATGTATACTTTTTCAGGCTGATGACACATTTGCAATTATTGCATCATTTTCCGTCTTATGTTTGGGGATGTATCCAGATTATCAGGTAAACGGTTAATATTTTAACTGTGGTTATTTCGATTGTTTAGTTTCCACGAATAACTTTTCTCCTAATAACATCAGAAGCGGCTTCTGAATTTTACTTGATAGGCTTTTTATGTATTTTGGAGAAAACATTATTTGTTTCAGATAGCAGACTAGCAGATAATAGGGTCATTTAAATTACAGGTGAAAGCTACTGAAGAAATAAGAAATGTCATTGGAGAAGAACCACGACCAATTTCAATGGAAGACATATATAAATTACAATATCTGGATATGTGTATAAAAGACGTGATGAGGCTATTCCCTATTGCTCCTTACATCTTGAGAAGAAATCTAGAGAACTTTCAACTAGGTAAAATTACCAAATATGAATATGAATATTGTTACATTTCATAAAATATGGGCTACAGTTCTTCATGACATACTGATTCTTTGGATTTTTGAAATATAATCCTCATCTTGTTCGATTTCAGTTCGAAAATGAATATATCAATCATGAAAATAAAATGTCTTGTGAAAAGTTACGATAAATGATTCGGCTTTCACTAAATATTTATTCACATTTATGAAATCAACCAAATCCATACATAAAATCTATATCTTGAGTCATCAATTCGGGTTTTATATATATTCAATCCTCATAGTGATTTCCAAAGAGTTATGCAGATTTATCTGACGAATTTCGTTAAGAAAAAAATTATATTGACTGAGACTGTGCTATCCTGTCAAACCACACCTAATGCAATGATTATTATACAGTACGATGCAAATGTATGGAATAAATTCATTATCTCTAAAGTATATCAATTTTAAGGAAAATCCTGAAACAGGTCGATTTTTATTTTCAAATTGACATCTCTTGATATACATACGGAGTTTGTGACGTCATCCGCGTAGTTGTGGTGACGTCATCGATTATTTTTTTAAATAGGAAGACACCCTGTTCAATTTTTTTTCTGGAAGGTATATTCATTGTCGATCTGACCGTATACTAATATTAGGAGTTTAAAGTAATATAGGGTGAGAAAAAGTTATTCATTATTTTATATTTACAACGGAAACCGTTATAATAAATAATCAAATTTGTGACCTTCTGCAAAAATACAATGTGATAGACAGAAAACAAATCATTCTTGAACTTTGCTATCGTTTCTGAATATATTTGTGAAATATTCACTCGTATTCGTTCTTTCAAATTATCTGATCTTTCCGGCTTCCTACATAAACTGCTCTACAGATAACCTCAGAAGAAAAAATCGAGAGGAGTTGAATCAGGAGATATAGTTGGCCATTCGATTGACCCTCTAAAAACCTATTAAGGTAATTGCGTACATTGATAGCATAATGATGTTGTAAATATAAAATAATGTTTTCACACTCTGTATCACTTTATTGTCCTGATATTAGTATATGGTCAGATAGACAATGAATATACCATCCAGAAAAAAAAATAAACAGGGTGTCTTCCTATTTAAAAAAATAATCGATGACGTCACCACAACTACGCGGATGACGTCACAAACTCCGTATGTATATCAAGAGATGTCAATTTGAAAATAAAAATCGACCTGTTTCAGGATTTTCCTTAAAATTGATATACTTTAGAGATAATGAATTTATTCCATACATTTGCATCGTACTGTATAATTGGGACTGCTATTGTCAAAAAATGATGTCTAGTGCAATTAAGAGAGGAAAAAATCAAGAAAAAAATCAGGAAGTCGATCGACCACAAATTATAACCAGATTCAGCTATACAGCCATTCTTAGACGTAATAAGTAATGAGATACTATAGTAAGTTTTCGAACTATGAAGATCTAGTATACCTTATTAGTAAATCTATGCATTCCATATTAAATGCATCATCACGAAATAAATCTGAGTAATCTTCAACTGATTTTTTAGTTTCACTATGATCAATTTTCAGATGAATGGACTTTGCCGAGAGGTGCTGCGATTGTTATTCCAATCCATCATTTACATAGAGATCCAGCTCATTGGGATAATCCGGACCATTTCCATCCAGATCATTTTCTTCCAGAAGCAGTCCGGAAGAGGCATGTTTATGCATATCTACCATTCAGTTCAGGTCCACGTGGATGCATAGGTATGTTAATTATGCAATAGGGAATGAATAGTTGACAAATTCGAAGTGTTCGCTGTTTCAGTGAGGAATATTATAATCTAAATTTCGAATCAATTAATCAAACCATTCTGAGATAGATGGATTTTCATCATAGAATAACATGATATAGTATAGTGTGTCCAATTTTCTTCACTTTTGCACGATATCTCAGTTATCATTGGGGATGGAGAATTACGGTTTTCACATTACTGTCCTAATCTTTTGTGGAACAAACATTGCCGAAAACAAAACTATCGTAGCCCTTCATGTTTTTGAGATACAGGGCGGAATTGAAATTATTGCATTTTGGGATCCCCTCAGCTATCTTTCAACTAATAGGAAAAGTAAGACATATATATATATATATATATATATTATATTTTTAATCAGAATCCAGTGGCGTAATCAGATTTTAGAAATGAGCTGTCATTATTTAGACAACCCAAAGTAATATTTTTATAAAATATATTTACTGATTTTCAAAACAGTATTAGTAACACGGAGTATAAGCCCTGTATTCGGATAATCTTCAGTATTTATTGCTATAGTTAGAACAAATATTACTTTTTGAATAGATCTTTTGGTGTTGATCACTCCGCCAATAGATTTTATATAGAAGATATTTTTTTTACTATTTTTAGTAATTGAAAGATAGCTGAGATACAGGGGGGACCCAAAATGCAATATTCTCAATTCCTTCCTGTGACATCCTGTTCATAGTCTATAGTTTATAGTATAAATAAATGCGCATGAGCGCGATTTTTGGTTTTTATTCGACGATGTTGTTTACGGAGCAGTTAGTTGTTTTTGGGGAAATGAACCTGAATCGTTAGTTTCGGAAATAGTGTTTTATTTCACCAAATTGTGGTTAAATTCATTACAAGTGGCGACGAGGATTAATGGATTGTGTGGATAGGTCACCAAATTGTGATCATTTCATCAGAACTGGAAAGACGGTATTTTGATTGTCTAGTTGTGGGAAACAAAAAGCAATATGCCAGACCCGGCTCTAGCGAGTGTATCAACTGTACCATATACAGGACATATTCAAGAATTCGTCCCTTCATCCTCAGATTGGGGAATATATAAACGAAGACTGAAAAATTACTTCACCGCAAATGATATCAAGAAAGAAGAGCGGAAACGTGCAATTCTTCTGAGTTTGCTGAACGAGGAAGCTTATAAGTTATTGTACGACATGTGCCTACCAACAGAGCCTGAAACCAAATCCTACAAAGACATAATAACCCTGATGGATAACCATTTTAGATCGACAGTATCGGTATTTGCTTGCCGTGAACATTTTTTCCTGGCAAAAAAATTACCAAGAGAGTCACCGAAGGAATGGGCATCTCGGTTACGTAGTTTGGTAGCTTCCTGCAAATTCACAGGAGCTGCACAAATTGACAGTGCATTGGTGAATCAATTTATAATTGGTTACGACCAAGGAGCAGTGAAGAACAGGTTGTATGAAGAAAACGAGACAGCAAAATTCTCGGAGATCGTTGAAATTGCGTCGGCGAAAAGTTCAGTTGTGTCAAATTACGCAACCGTCAAAAAGGAACCTGAGGTCTACTACTCCCGTGCCAACAAACCATCAGCGGGAGGTTCAAATCCAGGAGGGACTTAAAAAAGGGGGAATCCAGGAAGCCAGCCTTCTGCAGACCCCGCATCATCAAGGTGTTCCGAGAGGTGTTTGTGGAGTTTGTGGACGTCGAAATCATACTCCAGATAAGTGCTCATATCGAAATTGTATATGTCATAATTGTAACCGAAAAGGTCATCTTGCTCCAATGTGTCGTAGTAAAAAAACGATAAACAAATCAAATAAAAACAGTTCCAACAGAAATAATTTCCTAGAAAGCGAAGACTATTCTTTGTTCAATTTAGAAGCAAAAACGGAGCCAGTTTTTATTGACTTTGTTCATCGATAATGAACCTTTTTCCTTCATTTTGGACACAGGTGCGAGTTTTTCGGTAGTATCGAAAGAATTTCATGAAAAACATTTTCGACATAGGAGATTATATGATACAAATAAGGTATTTGAATTATACAATGGTGACAAAGTTGTACCATTAGGCTGTTTCACACGCAATATATTGTACCAGGACAAAAAATTCGATTTGAATATTTTTGTTATAGAAAATGGTGGACCGCCTTTATTAGGACGCGATTTTTTTAACCGGTGTCATTTGGCCATCACTAATTTAAATTATGTTGATTTGCCTAAAGATCTACATTTTCTAATGAAGAAGTATGAATACCTTTTTTCTGAAGGTTTGGGGACATTCAATAGGGGACATATATCCATAAAGCTCAATTCAGGGGCAGTCTCTCCAAAATTTTTCAGGGCTCGCCCACTTCCATTTGCCATTAAGGAAAAGGTGGAAAAGGAATTGATACGATTAACTGATCTGAAAGTGATAGAATCGGTAAACTATTCGGAATGGTCTTCACCGATTGTCCCTGTGTTAAAAAAAGATGGGTCGGTTCGAATCTGTGTAGATTTTAAAGTAACGGTTAACCCTTTTATTGAAGTGGATCCTTTCCCGCTTCCAAAAATAGACGACCTATTCGTGAAATTACAATGAGGAGTTCATTTCACGAAACTTGACCTGTCAAACGCGTACCAACAAATTTGTCTAGATGAGGATTCAAAAAAATTAGTTACAATATCAACTCATAAAGGTTTATTATACCGATATAATCGTGCACCTTTTGGCATTGCGAGCATACCGGGAAAGTTTCAAAAAATTATTGAAACCCTTCTTCACGGGTTAGACGGGGTCGTTTGTTTTCTTGACGACATATTAATAACAGGAAAGGACCGTAGCGAACATATTTCTCGTCTGGAAGCCGTTTTATCTCGATTACAAGATGCTGGACTCAAATTGTCCCGCGAAAAATGTTACTTTTTCAAGTCAAAAATAACTTACTTAGGTTAAGATATTGACTGTGAAGGGCTGCACACGTCAAATTCTAAAATAGATGCAATTAAAAAAGCACCTTTTCCTACTAATTTGACTTCATTGAAGTCATTTTTGGGGTTAGTCAATTATTATGGAAAGTTCGTTCCGAACCTTTCTAGCATTTTATTTCCTTTGTATAACTTATTGAAATCAAAGAGTAAATGGATATGGACCAAGGAATGTGTGAGTGCTTTCAATGAAGTAAAACGTTTACTAACTTCCGCTGAGGTTTTAGTACATTATGATGGAAATTTACCTATAAGATTAATAACTGACGCATCCGAGAGGGGAGTAGGTGCGGTTATCACTCATATTATGCCCGATGGAAAAGAAAAACCTATTGCTTATGCTTCGCGCACATTATCAAGTTCTGAAAAAAAATACTGTCAATTAGAAAAAGAGGCTTTAGCAGTAATATTCGGTCTTTGTAAGTTCAATAATTAATGTATCTAAAGAAATTCAAATTGGTGATTGATAATAAACCTTTGACTTACATTTTTCATCCGAATAAAAATATTCCGCAATTTTCTGCAAACCGACTACGCCGCTGGGCACTGATTCTATCCAATTATCAGTATGAAATAGAGTTTGTGAAGTCCGAGCACAACTGTGCCGATTTTTTGTCAAGGCAACCGCTTCCACTGGATGAAAATAGTTTGGATGAAGTAGAACTGAATTTTGTTAACTATTTTTCAAATAACATGGATTTCCCGATTGATTTTCATCAAGTCAGGGCTACAACAAGTGTTGATAAAACTTTGTCAACAATTTTAAAATATGTACTATCGGACTGGCCAGAAAAATGTTCTTTTTCAGATGAAAACATAAAACCATTTATGAGAATTCGAAATGAATTGAGCATTGAATCAGATTGTTTAATGTGGAATAACCGAATTATTATTCCCGCTTCTTTGCAGAAAAGTGTTCTAGATAGCTTGCATTCAACGCACATGGGCGTAACCAAAATGAAGAGTCTCGCTATAGATCTTATTTTTGGTGGCCCAACCTTGATAAAGATATTAAATATACATGTCAAACATGTGAAAAACAGCTACGATAATTATGTTTTCGGCAATATAGTCCGCTGACCCTCGACAAATAAAATGGCAAAGTTCGCATGAATTCGCACATTAATTTTGTTTTTGCACATCGTTAGGATATGTCCCAAAAGTATAAAACCAAGTTTGCAGCTTCGAAAGACTTAGGGGAGACCGGGGATAGTTGGCACACTTTTGAATAAATAATTTTTTTTTGCGAAATGCTTAACAATTTGGAAATTTTCCTGATAACATGTGATATGTTATACATTCATTACACTAATGTCATGAAGAAATTCAGGATATCAATCAAATTGAAATTTTATTGATATTTTTTTCCTGAACTAGTCAGTTGCGTCAACTTACCCCATTGACGGGGTATTTTGACGCACAATGTGGGGTAAATGGGCACGTAGTGATTTTGTCAATAAAACTTCGTATTTTCCTCTAAATGTTTAAATGAAAATAACATAAAAACCAAAACAAAATAAAAAATAATTTCTCGATATAAAATTAATCAGAATTGCAATTTATGCAATAATAAAATGCATCATTTTCTGGACTAGCACATTCTTCGTGAGCCCACATGTGACACGAGACACACTCGATCCACTGTTCACCTGGTTTGCTATTTTCGTAAGGTTCGCCACATATCAGGCAGAAACAGTCATCTTCCTCTGATTCTGAACTGACTGATTCACGTCTTGCCACAGGTTTTCTCTTCTTTGGTGACCTTTTCTGGGTTCGCGTAACTTGTTTCCTTGTCTGCATTAAATTATTTTTCACCTGCAACACCTTCTGTTTCTTAATTTTTTTTCTCTGTTCCTCTTCTTCTAAAGCATTTTTTTCAGGAGTGTCAGTGAGTATAACAGATTTTCTCTTTTTTCTTGTAGATATCGTATTCTTCGGTTTTGCTTTCGGTAATGGTCGAATTGTGTTCAAAACATCCATGAAACTGCACGAAGGTAGATTTCTTAGATCTTCCTGTAATCCTTGAACCGAGCTTCCAGATTTGTCAGGACAATTTTCGGTGTCGATTTGGTTCTCTTTATTATTTCCTATCCCATGAGTAACTTCATTCATGTCGTCATCAGCAACGTCGTCTGCGACGTTTCTTCCTGGCATTTCTAGTATATCTGTGTTTACTGGCTCAATTAAAACTTTTGAGGCTATCGGTCTATCGGTGGAGAAACCTGGCATGAACTCATCGTCACCAAAAACATCCCTATTGAATGGACTAATTCCCGATACCCTGAAACCAGACATGATATTCGTTGGAGTATTCGCGAGTGGCCAAGCGATTTTCACAATACCTGGAATGTCGTAGGTATATAGTCATAGTCTTTCCAGGATTGTTTGTCATCCAAGCATCGCATGCTGAATTTATATACTTTTTAAAAGGACCGAAAACCCCTCGATCCAAGGGCTGCAACTTGTGTGATGTATGAGGGGGAAAAGTCAATAAGGTCACACCATTCTCTTTCGCGATATTCAATCCCTCTAATGAGAGGTGTGAGCTATGATTATCGAGCAATAGTAAAACGGGGTGTTCTTTGGAACTTCTCACATTTTTAACAAAATGTTTGATGAACTCAACAAAATGTTCTTCCTTCATCCATCCTGATGTATTAGCCCCACCAGCACTACCTATAGGACCAGATACTAAGAAATGATCCCTGAAGTTGACCCTGGGAAATATAAAAAATGGTGGGATACTGTTTCCAATTGCTGAAACAGCTGCAGCAACAGTGACCAGTGTGCCCCTCTCTTGCGAAGTTATTCTACCTATTTGTTTGTATCCTTTTCTAGCGACTATTCGATCTGGTTTCTGAGTCGTAGTAACACCAGTTTCATCCATGTTCCAGATGTCCTGTGGACTGTAATTATTTCTCTCTAGAACAGTTTTGAGATTATCAAAGAATGCGTTAACTGTGGCCCTATTGAAATTGATACATCGAGCCAGACTTGTAGCTTCTGGAATCCGAATGCTCAAAGTTCCATTTCTCTTCAGAAACGCAGTAAACCAATCAGGACCGGCCATTTTGTTGCTGTTCCAAGTCTCTGGATACACGATTTGTAAGTGACGTGCATACTCATAGGTGAGTTTTCGTACTTCCTTGGGAGATAAACCATGATAAATATCAGAAGCCTTTTCGATATATTCTTTCAGGTACTGCTCTTCTTCTTCAGAAAAGACTTTTCTGGATTTTACATAACCAACTCTCAGGTTATCTGTTCGATCTACTCGTAGATCTTCAATTTTCAATTTAGAACAGAACCTTGTCAGTGTTCTGTGTGGAATGGCATAGTCTTGAGCTACACTTCTTCTGGATCTGTTACCTATCAGCACCTCTTTCGCAGCTCTTATCATTATATCCTTAGGGGTTTTTCCATGATCAGTTTTTCTTTTATATGTTCTCATCCTAGGATCTGGAAATTGAAAATGAAAATATTTATGATGGAACAGTTATTATATGGGGGCAACTTGGCGCAGCGCCAAATTACCCCAATGTTCATGAGACAACATGCCCCCTCGCCATTTTTATTTTTCTATCAAATATTTGACGAAAATCATTCATGTCTATAAACGAACAACGATGTAGTTAGGTTACCAAAAGTATAATCTGATGAATGTGATGAGAAATATATAGAGATTTCACTTACTTTCAAGCTCAGCAAAGAAAAGAAGGAATATGTATTATTTACTGCGACAGTATAAAAACAAAACTCCACCTCTTACTTCCGTTTAACAACTGAGATCGCCAGGATAATTTCTGTGTAGGACGGAGATGCCGAACTTATTCCAGAATGTTTGATGCGCTGTTGCCATGTGGACTATAAAGTAATGAAATTTCACATGCGCCAACTAGTACATGCGCCATTCAGCCCCGGTCTCCCCTACGCTAAAAGCGTGGTGCTCGAAAAACCTCTGAATTTTGGGTTTTTAGCCCAAAAACCCTATAAGAAGGCTTCCTATAGAAATAGTAATTTTTTCAAGCCCAATAAATGCCCTACAATTTGAGTCTAATTTCATCCTTCTAGGCATGATTCATTCAGAGATACAGGACTTCAAATTTGGCTTTTATTTTCAATGAGTTGAAAATTTTAGTTTTGGCCCACTTCTAATCAAAATATCGGCTCTAATACTCATCCTACGAGAAAAGTTATAGGTAATGAACTTGAAGTGTATTCATATAGCTTCAATTTGAGCTCATGAATGAGCATATATGTCGAATAGCACCTTTGTTATCCGCAAGAAGTCCTATATGGCGGCTTCCTATAGAAATAGTCATCCTTACTTTTTTTGAAGCCCAAAAACTCTATAAAACGGCTTCCTAAAGAAAAATTCACTCACACATTTTTTCAAGCCCAATAAATTTCCTACAATTCGAGTCCAATTTTATCCCTTCAGGTCTGATTCATTCAGAAATACAGGACCTCAAAAATTTTGCTTTTTTCTCAAAAAGTTGAAAATTCTAGTTCTGGCTCTGTTCTGAGCAGAATATCGGCTTCAATACTCATTCTACGAGGAAAGTTATAGAAAATAGAGTTGTAATATACTCATAAAGTTTGAATTTGAGCTAACAAACAAGCATGTAAGTCCACTAGCACTATTGTTATCTTAAAAAACCACTACAGTTTATAATAATTTGATCATTTGAGGAATGGAACCTGATATTAGATTTACTACCCAACCTATTCTGAATATAAAAGATTTTTTTATAATAAATGGACATACATGAAGCGAATAAATGATATTTGAAAATATATGGAATAAATAAAATATAATTGAAAATGTATGAAATAATATGGAGATGAAAACTGAATGCGATACCTCATAGTCTATAAAATTCTTCGTCAACTTATTTCACAATATAACAAACTGTGTTTAATACGCAGGTCCATTCAAGATTTTTTATACAACGTTTTCCAACGTTTGAACATTGAAACAGCCGTGTTCGAGTGAGAAGGAAGTGTGAATTCAAATCTAAAATCGTATTGTTACGATATTTCTACTCTGCTCGTTTTCCTCAGTGGCTTGGGCTCCTTTGTGAACAACGTGTTCTTCCAAAAAAGTGGCAGAGCTGCAATTTTCTTCAACCGCAATAAAGTTCCTTACCCATCAGGATTAGAGTGGTTTGTCCAAGCGTTTACCGGTTGCGACACTACCTCTGCCCCTTTCCTTTTTTCCATCAGTACACTGAGAAAACTCGGCCAAGTAAATCGTTTATTAGAAAAAAATTCGATTGTGACGGGTACATTTTCACCTACTGTAGGAATTTGAAATACCAACTGTACGAGAAACGTTTTTCTGAAAGTTTGTTTCTGCAGTAATCGATCAGGACACTTATTGATAGTCATCAGTATTTATATTCGAAAATTATAAGTATTCAATAAACTCGTGGTTGCTCTAAGCGAGCTCATCGATAATAACAATCAATCAAGTCGAGTGGGGTGGTCTACATCTCACCAATGGCTATTAACTATTTTTTTGTTCGGGCATATTCGGTGTTATTGGGGTGCCGAATCAGTCGATAGCACAAATCGATCACGGCCGTAGCGTCATTGAGTATCATCGAGCTGAGGTGTTCTGACGTGTGAAATAGCGGCTCATGGACCATGGTTGCACCAATTATGATTAATTCTCGTTGTTGATGGTTGATGAAGTTCTGAAAGTACATATACCTACCTCATTGTTTCCACAGATAATCATTCGATTGGACGCAGTTCAGCATGAAGAGATTGATCGACAATCCCAATATAGATTCAAATTCAATTCAATTCAATTCAATTCAATTCAATTCAATTCAATTCAATTCAAAATATGCTTTATTATCTTAAGTACAAACATACTTGTTGACAAAGCTTAATAAATAACACAAAGATTAATAACACAAACTGAGACAATAAATATAAAAAAGCCAACAAACAATATTCTAAAGCTCGTATAAAGCTAGTACTCAAAATTACATATACATAAAAAAAAATCAGTTTTTTTGTCAATATCTATTTACAAAATGTCAAAATTCTTGTGAAAAATATTCGTCTAGGCTATAAAGTGGAAATTGGATGAGTAATGCTTTAACCCTAATGCGGAACTTTTTTTCGCAAGTGATTTCTTTGATGTCATTTGGCAGGTGGTTGAATATTTTTATCCCATTATAAATGATCGAATTCTTGATCATAGTGGTACGGGGTCTTATTAATTTAATTTGACCATTCTGTCTTGTGTTGTATCGTGACGAGACGAGTTGCCACACAGATTTGTTTTTTTGAATTAGAGAAGCTGTTTCTAAAATGTATAAACAAACCACAGTTAGAACATTAAAATGTTTGAACAGATCTCTACAGCTATCTCTAGATTTTGCCCGACACACATATCTGAGGGCTCGTTTCTGTAGGACAAAACTCCTCTGGAATAAATGACCACTGCAGGCTCCCCAAAATGCTATTCCATATCTTAGGTGGGACTCGATTAAGGCAAAATATGCTGCTCTGGCAGATGAAAATCCTAACTCAGCGGCAATGTTTCTTACAGCGTAGCATCCAGAAGCTACTTTTTTACACATAACCGCTACATGTTCATTGAAGATTAATTTATTATCTATGAACAAACCTAAAAATCTGGTCGATGATTTATTTTTTATCACCTCATGGCCAATATCTAAGTCTGGGACATTGCTATGAGAAGTTATAATATTGGTTTTCTTGATATTGAGACAAAGAAGATTTGATTCACACCATTCTTTGATTGATTTTATATCCTGCATTATGTATGAATGTAATATACTGTCATTCTCTTCTTGCCAGAAAATGCTAGTGTCATCTGCGAAAAGTGTGATTCTACCTCTTATTTCAAGAAAGGCCATATCGTTCACGTAGAGCAAGAATAGGATGGGTCCAAGGACTGATCCTTGGGGTACTCCATGCTTTATATTCGAGGCCTTTGAGACGCTGGTTGTTTTAACCGATTGCAGTCGATCGATGAGATATGTCTCAAACCACCGGAGACTACTACCCGTGATACCATAATGATGAAGCTTTTGTAACAGTATTTTGTGATTCACACAATCGAATGCTTTGGAAAAGTCACAAAACACTGCCGCCGCTGATTCTCCTTTATTGAGGCTTGAGTACACCTGTTCCATAAAGGAGAAAATAGCATCAATTGTGCTCTTATTCGGCTGGAATCCGAATTGTTGTTTTGCCAGTATATTATTTTCGTTTAAATAATCCAGCATTCGAATTTTAGCCAGCTTTTCAATTATTTTAGATAACGTTGGTGCATAACTTTCAGATAGAACAGTTTGAACTGTGCAGGAAATTGCTATTTTATTTGAAGAACTTTTTGAAGTACTTTGACAAATTATCAATGTTTTTATTCAATAACATCAACCATGACTATGAACAGGTAATGGTTTCTAAGATACAAATAATACAGGGCGTTATATAACAGTATAATTTCTACATTCTCCGCCCCGTGAAGCACCGGAGTCTTCACTATCCACTGGTAGACGTGGGAAGTACACATAACTTGGTTAGAGGTCTTGTGTAGAAGCCTTTGATGGTCTTTACTTTTGCTACCCTTATTGTGCCGTATTTTCCTGGATAAGTTTCTTCGACGCGTCCCATCAACCACTCGTTTCGAGGTGCCTTGTCATCCACCACTATCGTGATATCACCTACTCTGAGAGGTTCGGTTTTTTTATGCCATTTTTGTCGTTGAATAAGTGTTGGTCGATATTCTTTAATCCAACGCTTCCAATACAGATCAGCCAGGGCCTGTGCGAATCGCCATTGTTTCCTGCTTCTTATATCGTTTTCCCCATAAGACTGAACTCCTCCAGGTCGAAGAAGCAGAAAATGATTGGGAGTAATTGCCTCTGGTTCATTAGGGTCCACTGATGTGGCATAAGCTTTGTCTCTAGCATCACAGAAGATATGGAGATCTACTTCCTTTACCAAGTTTGGGAAATATTGTCTCGGTATAGTTATTGGTGATACAGTTTTGAGTTCCGTGAGCCATCTCTTCCAGACCAAAAATAGAGGTTCAGTTATTTCAGTATCCCAGTCAATTCCGCTCCTCCAAATTTCTTGCATTAAGATCCTTCCTCTTATTATAAGAGGTGCAAGGAAACCGAGCGGGTCGAAAATAGACATTATTAGCCGAAGAACTTCTCTTTTAGTTGGAGTCTTCTCGCCACTACTAATTTCCAGGGGTATTTTCTTTACGTTCAGAGAAAATATGAAGTTATCAGTTTCTGGAAGCCATGAAAGTCCAAGGACTCTTTCTATTTTCTCCGAGTCGATTTTCAATCCGTCTGTAGTTGGAGAACGTAGCCTTTCAAGAATAGTTGCCATAACATCTTTGGAGTTACTGATCCATTTGGTCATTTCAAAACCTCCTTGTTCGTGAACATAAATGACATCAGCAACTCTCTTGATCGCCTCTTCTTCAGTGTCACACGAGTCCAAGTAATCATCAACGTAGTGTTGCCTTTCCATGCACCTGATTATACCTGGAAACTGACACTCAAACTTCATGGCATTTCTATTCTTCACAAATTGAGCTTTGGAAGGGGACGAAACAGCTCCAAAAATCATAACATTCATTTGGTAAATATCAGGATCTCGATTTCGATCTCTACCACGCCACAGGAAACGTTGTGCACATCGATCCTCTTGTCTGATCAGAACCTGGTGGAACATCAGTAGAAGGTTTATGTTCGTGCAGAAGATCCTCCTCTGAGGAGGAGGAGTGAGGAGGAGGAGTGAGGAGGAGGAGTGAGGAGGATGAGGAGGAGGATGAGGAGAAAGAGTGAGGAGGATGAGGAGGAAGAGTGAGGAGGATGAGAAGTGAAATGTAGGAGGAGGGGGAGGGGGGTGAACGACCGGAGGTATAGCCTTCGAGCCGAATAATGCATAAACCTAAAATTGCCAATTCCACGTTCTCGCGTAGGTAGAATATAATTTATCACATCTATTAAATTCTCAAGTTATGGGGTAGTGTGACGTAACAATGAACGATAAACTACGACATCTGATGCCGAAAAGAACGAGGGCCCTTCCCCTAAAGAAATCTTTGAGCCGAAGACTGCATAGTCCCGAAATTGCCGAGCCCATGTTCTCACGCAGACGTTTAAAATAAAATAAAATGTATTACATTTACCAAATTCCAAAGTTATGGACATGAATAGTGTGACACAACAATGGACGATAAACTACGACATCTAATGCCTAGAAGAAGAAGAAGAAGACAGACGAAATGGGCCTCCTTTCGAATAAATTTCATCCTAATAAAATCTTTGTTCAAAACTATTCTCACCATAATAATAAAAATTCGATGGTTTTGTTGTCCCAGGTAATAAAAAACGCCAGTGCGGGCTTTATCGTTGACCCTTCCAATGGGTAATCTCATGAATTTAATAATTTATTTTAAGCAGATGGAAATCAATTTATTTATTTGAAAGCTTTAAATGGTGAGGACTTTATCAGTTGTTGGGAGAAAACAAAAAATAAATACAGGATGAACCAGAGAAATCATTGGGACATTAGGATGAATGAAACAATTTGTCGTCCAGAAGTGCAGAGTGATTTCAGCGTTTGATTTATCGAAAAATTATATACGGAATATATAAAAAATTGATATACAGAATGTATCAAAAGAATTATATACAGAATGTATCGAAAGAATTATATACTGGGTGTATTGAAAAATGATGTAAATACGCATAAATAGAATCGATAAGGGAAAAATGGGTCAAGCAGACGGCTATCTTTGCGCATAGTGGTAAATCAGCGTGTATTAGAACAGGATGGGCCGAAAACATGGCATCGATCAAAATAATCAAGATGACCGCCTAGAGAAAACAAATATGGCGTTGATGGAAATATAAATTGGGTAAGTCACCTATAGAGAAAATCGAACAAGCCATCGAAGATATGAAATAAGATGGTCTTCTAGAAAGGAAAAATCAATATGGCGTCGAATTTTTGGATTAAAATGGCTCTCTACTGAAAATACAAAGGATATGTATATAATGAATGAAGCAATTCGCTCCCTCAGATTTTATATATGGGGTTATTCTACTATGGAGCGTTTGAATAATTGTGTTATTTATGTATTTTATATTGTTGAAATTATCTCTTTTCAATGACAGTCTACTCCGACTTTTTGATTATGTCATGAAATGAATGGTTCTGAACAATTACATGGTGAAATATATAATATATATAAAGAACAGCTATTTTTGTGTTTCATTTATTCACTGGGGTAGGTATATAGCAAGAACTCTAATGATAATATTGCTCAGTATGGATTGATCATTCGTCGGGTGATGATGACTAAAACCATCGATAAGTTTGGTCGCAGAAGAAATAAATCGAAACTTTCCCTACGCGGTCCACCAGGCGTAGGTTTCAAAGTGGACAAAGATGGCAATTTCGATTTACAAGGCAAAAGATTGACTAATGTCGGCGAACCAATTTCTGATAAGGATTGTGTGGAATTGGATTACCTCAAGAGGGAAATTGACGATGTAAAGAATGTTACATTATCGGCAGTAAAGGCCGCAGTATCCTCAGTCATCAGAGATGCTAGAATAATCTTTAATAAACAACAATCTGAGATGAGGTTTTCGATGAGCAAGAAGCAAGCCCTCCTGGATGATGAAATAAAAGCGATAAGAAATGAATTAGAAATATTGAGGAAAACATTGGTTAGTGAAATGAATTGATTCTTCCACAAAGTATCACTTCCCCTAGCAGTTGCAACGACTACATCAAGAAATATATACGATATGTTTGATTTCAATGAAGAATTTTGTGTAGTTTTTCAATTCAATAAAACAATCTTTTGAAAATGACCTTATTGTTTTTTCTGTCAAGGTGTAAATGTAGAAAAAATTAAACGCACATATCAATTGAAGTAATATATATTCATTAGTTTACCTAACAAGTATAGGTAATAAAAATCGCAGCCATCGCCGTCATCTAGCAGGGTTGGGGTGGATTCGCTTCTTCATCGTCACTTCTAAAATAATAACGAGAATTTGATCTAGATAATTGGGTGGAATAGCAGAAACTCACATGGTGATGGGGCTATCCGCCCGCTCATTTCTATTAGGGGGGGCTGAAAGAAAAACGAAATTAGTGTAATGATTATCGAATAGCTGTCTCTACGTACCTCCCTATCCAGAGATCAGGTGGTGGAGGAGCCATCATCGCCATGATCTCATCATGCCCCACATGATCATACCTATACATAAAGTTATGGTAAAAGTATTACATAACCCAAAAAGAAAAAGATGAAACTCACATTATGGGTATGCATTCGTTGTCGTCATCATCTAGGAGGATGGGCGGTTCCTCTTCTTCATCGTCACTTCTAAAATAATAACGGGAATTTGATCTAGATAAATAAATGCAATATCAAAAACTCACATGGTGATGGAACTATCCGCCCGCTCATCTCTATCAAGGGGGCTGAAAGAAGAAACGAAATTAGTACACCGATTTTCAAATACCCGTTTCTACGTACACTCCTTCTTCCTGATTATGAGGTGGTGGCGGTGGTGGTAGGCCCCCCGGTATATCATCATTGTACTCCATATATTCATACCTTAACATAAAATCATTAATATCGCATGATAAAAAAATTCGAAAAAAGAAAATAAAAGAAAATAGTTACCGGTCGGGAAGTCGTTCACCCATAAAAATATGTCTGGAAAGAGAGAGTGATATTGAATCATTCGTTAAAATTATCTTTTATACGTACAATCCGTCAATTAATCCATCGGCCACGAGTGCCTGGAATTCTTCGTTAAAATTCCTTATAAAATCCTCGACATCCATTTCCTCATCGGTCCCATAACCTGACGATGCGGGCATTTTCTGAAAACTTTTTATATTTATTGCATTTTTTTGTAATACCTAAATATCTATCAACAGCAAACGATATCCATTTCAACTGCTGGGTTGAATACCTACGCGAAATAATCGAGTGTTCGTACAACACGGGGCCCGATGCACCAACTCCGTTAATCGGTGCGAAACGCCTAGTTTCCAAATCAAATTTCGTTTGATTGTTCATTAAACGTCATATTTCCGTGGTTTCGTGTGAAAATTTGAATACTTTTTTTACCCTGTTCAAATCGAATTTAAATGATAATGAAACGCTGTGAAATGTGTAAGAGTCGATTTAAAAGTGGTGAACAGAACAAGATTCCACTGGTGAGTTACTCAGTGCCGTATCATTCGTTGTATAAACATTATTCACCCACCCTCATATGCAAAGCGATTTTTGGAAATTTGATGGTAAGAAAATACTCTAAGATGTGGATGAGCCTATATTTAGCTAAATTGATGAGTAATAATATATTTGATGTTATATTTCTCAATCGACACTTTGAAACTTTATATTGTCGAAAAATGAATAATATACTTGTGACAGCAAATTAATTCCATTATCATTCGGGTAATAAATCAAAGATGTATATTTTCAGAAAACTTTGATATTACATTGTTTTCATTCAGTCTTTTAGGAGGAATGGATACGATAATTATGTTAGTATATCAATTTATTTAAATTCGGACCCTCCCAAGATAGCAAAGAAACTGGTGCTGGGGGAATCTGTTGTTGCTATCCTTGTTTTAGAATGAGGTTGCCCTAGTAATTGATTCAGATGTTGGTTTCATACAACTACTGTGGTAAGGATAGAGCGTTATTCATTTAGTCTGTTATACGATCGAAGTATCTACCAGTTGTCCTGGACACTGCACCGTAATGGTAAACAGTATTGTAGTTTCCGAAAAGCGTTTCTCACTTAGCCATATATTTTTTTATCATGTTTCAAACAATATTGCCGAAAATATAAAGATATTGGAGGAATTTTCCTAATCCCGCAGTAATCCATTATCATGGGTCAGGTTTGTAACTGTTTATGTTCCAATCTGAATTCAATGAAGTTGAAATTGAAAGAAAAAAGTAAATTAGGATGTGCGCAAACATGTACATTCGGCGATCTCAGAACATTGAACTTTACGGAGTGAGACATTCACAAAAGAATAACCACAATATAAAAGGCTGGAAATCATATATCAGGTAGTGTCGGATAGATTCAAGAAGGCCTAGTGTAAAAGCAGTTAGTCGCGATTAAGTAATACCGTTCTGATCATATTTCGCTAAGATGGTTCACGCACCTTTTTCAATTTCATTTTCAATCACGTTTCAGGTAAACTTTCCCCTCTGAAAGCTCATGGAGATATCACCCTATAAAACATTCCTATTTTGTTTATTTTATTGTGAAATGATGTAATCTATCAGTATATACTTTTCGCTAGTTTGCATTGTTTCATTTTAATGCAAGCCATCGAATGAGTTCCCTCTATATAATATTCGGAAATATAAGATGTGAGTAAACCGCAAGTTGTTTATTTTTGAAAATGAAAGATTTTCCCGATCTCTCGATATTAATCGGAATTAAGTATCACTTCCCACCCGAATTTTAAATCGTACTATAATATCCGAATTGGCGACTTTATCACCGTTATAACCGAAGCGTGGTTTCAAAGAAGAAGAAAAAGTGTTGAAGATTGATAATTTTTCAAATATTAGCTAATTATAGTAGATAAACTATCTATCAGGTACCTACTATTGAGAGCAAGGTGTTAATCAATGTAACAAAATTCTCCTTAGTCTGCACCCATTCAGGATACATCATAGCAATGAGTTACAATAATATATCGCTCAAAGTGTACTATCTATTCGTGCTGACAAAAGATACTATCAACGACCCCCCATAGCGAGGGACACAGCTGTTTGATTTATTGATGGTGTTTCGGACTTCAAGTTCAGCGCCAAACCAAGCCATAAAACCCCTATATGTTTGGAAAAGAAAACTTCTATAAACACAGACGATTGACCTAACCTATATCCTGAATCAGGATAATGTGCTATATAAAATGAATAAATGTTCCTAGAATATCACAGGTTTTTTTCCGCATGTTTTGAGCTTATATTGAATATTCTCAAAACCAAAGACTTGATAATTAATATCCTCGAAATAGAAATATGTTCAAATCGGTGTAAATTACATGCATAAATATATAGCCGAATCAGCGTAACGTGAATATGGCGATTTATTTCGGTGTTTTTCTTTGGGTTGTAGGTCTTCCGTAACAGAAACTATATTATTTAATAGCCAACGTTTCAGCAGTTTATTTTGTCATCATCAGGAAAATAAAAATAAGTCTTCAGTGTAGGAAATGATTAAAATAGCGATATATGATGATGAGAACATTGGAATAGTGCAATCAATAAAATATCTCAGCTTCAAATTTGTCTACTTTGCCATTTCCCCATTTAAATATATACACACACACGCAAAATAAGTGGATATGGAACTATAATTCAATCTTACTTCGAATTATTGTCACTTGATGACTTTATTATCGTAATTAGATTTCAATTGCGTTGCACGCATTTATAAAATAGAGCCATGTAGAAAATGTTCAATGATATTTTGTTCTGCTTATAAAATGTCGAAAGAGTAGTTCGGTGCCTGCCTATTTCGAACGCTCCGCCAAATCCCCTATATATTTCAGCATGTATCAGAAAACTTTGAGAATTGCATAATATCTTGTACTCACCCTCGATCTGTGATAAAATAAAAGTTCAGGTTCTGCTCACGTGGTGATTAACCCGCGTTATTAACACAACAAACACTATCAACTCGACTGGGCTGTGATTCGTTGGACACTATGATGAAAATCGTAGAATTTTTTCACTTATATATCCTGCAGGGACTCTTAAATAATCATAGGACATAATATTCGCACTGCGGGGGTATGCTCTAACATGTGTATATAAAGGATACCCTTCGAGAGTTTATTAGCCTTCATTGAAATCTTACACAGGTATAGTGCTGAATTGAGAAACCGAAATCTTCTAGCAATATCAACGAGAAGAAAGGAGATCTGGACAATGACAATGATTTGCGAGTGGCGATAACGAGCTACATTTAGAGGTTTTTCCCTGTGATCTATGCTGCGAAGTTATTTTTCTCTCTAAAACGGAATGAATGTGGATACCCCATTAGATGAGAATTGATAGGACACCTGTCCACGAATAAATAAATTATTATCCAAAGTTTTTATACAAATATTCAGCCATCGTCAATTTCTGAAAGAGCTCATTCAGTGCCTCTATTCTCGAACAAATTGCGTGTTTGATAAACGGTTGAGAGAATCCTTTTGCGGTATATTTATACTCGAGGGGTGAGCAATGTGAAAGACTTTTCGTGTCTTTTGTCCGAATTTTGCGGCATACACCCAGAAGCACCTTAAAATGTTATTAGTCCTCAGGTATGAATCCCCCATTCAATCGTTTCGAATGGCCGTATAATGGAGAGATAGGTAGTGTGGTAAGAGCGGATTGGTTATAATCTCATTATCATTTAAAATAATATATTCCCCATTATTTGTGAATTCATATCATCATTTATCTATAGCCCTCTTCAAGGAATGATGTGTTATTGCTCATCTCAACTGATGTATTGAATATATGATGTATTGAATATATGACTAAAAATGATTTACTGGAGATAAAAAGAGAGAGGGAGGATCAGGAAGGAATTTCAAAGCTGCTGTCGAATAGATCGAAATATTTCCATATATTGTCGTCAGTAGTTGATTACTCGCAACTCTTTGATTAATTCTTTACTGATGGGTAGATGAATAAAATCTAATTCTACCTCACCGACTTAGTACAAACATCTGTAATATGAGAGCTTCATCCAACTACGAACTAACCTTCAATATATTATCTCGCGATCTCCTACTTGCCATTTCATTCGATTATTTTTCCAATCAGACAGATATTTCATTAATTTCGGCAAAACGTGTTGCGTGTTGTTTGAAAATCATCAAATAATATACCAAAATATAAATAATATATGATATACTTTATTTCATAATATGTCAAAGGTATTGCGCATTATAGTCCTTTATTTCGTATCGACGAATAATTAGTATATATAACTGCTCGATTCATTCGATCACAAAAGTTTGAAATTACTCGACTCATTATTATTTCCAAAGATAAACCGATACCAATAATTATTTTCACATTTCAGTGTAGATGGCGCTATAATTATTAGATTGCTCTGATAGATGATTATAAAAACTAGAAATGGTACCCGATTTATTACCTATTTAGCGTAAGTATATACCAGAAATAGAGCTCGAAAACCTATGGGGCATTTTCGAAATTCAATCAGTTATTCCACTTTTCAATGAAGATTGTGTTATATAGATAGCTTTCAGATTATTATATAGCTGAATGTATCAATTATAATCGCTACCGAATTAAGTTTTATTCGATGTATACCAGTAATGAAACAACGACATGTGCAAAGGACATATAATCAATCTTTGTTTTGTTCTATGCAGTACGGTCCTAATTATTTTATTAATTATCAGTAAAAACCTAGGGAGATTACAAAAATACCGTATCTCGGGGAAATCCAGAAGAAGATTCGAATGAAATAAAATTCTATATATTTATACATTGCTTTATTTTTTCATTTACACGCTCCATAGTAGAATAACCCCATATATAAAATCTGAGGGAGCGAATTGCTTCATTCATTATATACATATCCTTTGTATTTTCAGTAGAGAGCCATTTTAATCCAAAAATTCGACGCCATATTGATTTTTCCTTTCTAGAAGACCATCTTATTTCATATCTTCGATGGCTTGTTCGATTTTCTCTATAGGTGACTTACCCAATTTATATTTCCATCAACGCCATATTTGTTTTCTCTAGGCGGTCATCTTGATTATTTTGATCGATGCCATGTTTTCGGCCCATCCTGTTCTAATACACGCTGATTTACCACTATGCGCAAAGATAGCCGTCTGCTTGACCCATTTTTCCCTTATCGATTCTATTTATGCGTATTTACATCATTTTTCAATACACCCAGTATATAATTCTTTCGATACATTCTGTATATAATTCTTTTGATACATTCTGTATATCAATTTTTTATATATTCCGTATATAATTTTTCGATAAATCAAACGCTGAAATCACTCTGCACTTCTGGACGACAAATTGTTTCATTCATCCTAATGTCCCAATGATTTCTCTGGTTCATCCTGTATTTATTTTTTGTTTTCTCCCAACAACTGATAAAGTCCTCACCATTTAAAGCTTTCAAATAAATAAATTGATTTCCATCTGCTTAAAATAAATTATTAAATTCATGAGATTACCCATTGGAAGGGTCAACGATAAAGCCCGCACTGGCGTTTTTTATTACCTGGGACAACAAAACCATCGAATTTTTATTATTATGGTGAGAATAGTTTTGAACAAAGATTTTATTAGGATGAAATTTATTCGAAAGGAGGCCCATTTCGTCTGTCTTCTTCTTCTTCTTCTAGGCATTAGATGTCGTAGTTTATCGTCCATTGTTGTGTCACACTATTCATGTCCATAACTTTGGAATTTGGTAAATGTAATACATTTTATTTTATTTTAAACGTCTGCGTGAGAACATGGGCTCGGCAATTTCGGGACTATGCAGTCTTCGGCTCAAAGATTTCTTTAGGGGAAGGGCCCTCGTTCTTTTCGGCATCAGATGTCGTAGTTTATCGTTCATTGTTACGTCACACTACCCCATAACTTGAGAATTTAATAGATGTGATAAATTATATTCTACCTACGCGAGAACGTGGAATTGGCAATTTTAGGTTTATGCATTATTCGGCTCGAAGGCTATACCTCCGGTCGTTCACCCCCCTCCCCCTCCTCCTACATTTCACTTCTCATCCTCCTCACTCTTCCTCCTCATCCTCCTCACTCTTTCTCCTCATCCTCCTCCTCATCCTCCTCACTCCTCCTCCTCACTCCTCCTCCTCACTCCTCCTCCTCAGAGGAGGATCGTCTGCACGAACATAAACCTTCTACTAACATCTCACGTATGTCACCACTGAAGGCTATTCTACCTTGCCTGAAACGCCATAAAACAGAGATCAATGACGGTACGAAGTCTGGGCCTTGTAATAGGAAGTCATTCAAACAAGATCCATGAGATTTAGCTGCTGCATCGAAAACTAGCCTTATTTTACCCGGTTTATTCACATTCCATACCGCAAAATGGGGAAGGTACCAGGTTTTTGGAGGTTCAGCTTTCTCGGTGTCTGTTAATATCTTTGCATAGCCTTTATTTAGATATTCTTCGATCTTTCCACAGTATTCATCGGCAAATTTCGAATCCCTATCCATTTTTCGCTCCATGCATGACAAAAGTCTCAATGCATTCGGTTGACTATCTGGAAATGAGGTGTTTTCGTTTTTCCAAAGGTGTCCTATCTCATACTGTTGTCCCGTTCTTTTGAGTGTTGTTTTCATAATATCAATTGCCTTTTTGTCTTCTGCCGATTTTATAGAAGAACTAGAAAAACTATCTTTGACTAACAGGTGGAGGTCTTCATCGCTAACCAAACGACAACAAAGACTTACATGAGGCATTCTGGATATTTCATTGTTGGTTATGTTTCCATTGATGGTCCAACCTAGTTTCGACTTTGACATAATTGGTTCATTCAGTTTTGGCTGAATTATTTTTCGTGGGACAATGAGACCATAATTATCTTGGCCAATCAATAGTTGGGGAGATGCTGATTAGATAGATTCCAATAATTTGAGGTCCAAATGAGGAAATTTACTCTTGATTTCGTTAGCGTCGATTTTCTGACAAGGAAGACTAAGATTTCTGACTGTTCTTACTTGGTTCATCTTGTAAAAAATTGAATTTTCATTGGCACCTGATATATCGAATGAAACTAATCTGGAATCGTCCTCATAATGACTAATATTATTGGTCCACTGAAAACAGAGTGGAACAGTTGGACCAGACAACTTGAGTTTATCAGCCAGCTCCTCTTCTATCATTGAACATGTGGATCCTTCATCGAACAGTGCGAATATTCGGATGTCCCCTGTCGGTCCACGTAGTTTGACTGGAGCAATTCTCAGCAACACCGTTTTTTCTTCAATGTTGTTTTCTGATAAATTGGCGCAGAAATTCCTTGGAGAAGTGATCTCGACTGCGGCTGTTGATTCTACGGCGGCTATTGCTTCTTCGACATTTCTTTCAACATGGAGTAATTTGCTGTGTCGGCCTTTACATCCATTTTCACCACATCTATTCTTCTGACGGCAATTTTTCACCATATGACCAATTTGGAGACATAAAAAACAGAGCTTTAGATTCATGGCAGATTTTCGTCTTTCTGTGATTGTCTTTTTTAGAAAGTCATCACATTTCTGCACGTAATGATTGACTTCCTTGCATAGAACACATCCATTTGAATCACTTTGGTTTTTCTCAGAACTCTGCTTTGATACCATGACGTTTTCTCGCCTAGTCTTTTGGAAAGGATTACTTATTCCAGCAAGAGAATTTGTTTCCTCCTCGAACCAGTTTGCAAAATCGTTCAACGATGTCTGTAAGGACTGAAGATCACGTTGATGTTTATATTTTCCCCAAGAGTATTTTTGTATTGGGGACAATTTCTCCACCAAGTTGCAAAGAAGTTCAGGATTATATAAATAAAATTCGGCTTTTACATTTTTATGGTAGTTACCATATTGCTAACAGCGTTGGAAAAAGCAACACAAGATTCTAATTTATCTTCTCTGACACTGCCAAGTCTCCTTACTTTTTCTATCAACTCCAAAATGATCCACTCTGCTCTGCCAAAATTCATTTCTAACATTTTGATGATCTGAGCAACATTTGATGGATAAGTAAGGAGAGCTTTCACTGTATCTCGAGCACCGAATGAGATTATCTTCATCTGTCAGTCCATAATGAGCCGAAGCTCTATGAAATTCACTAATGAAGATGGGCCATTCTGATAGTTCACCAGAGAAAATGGTAAGGTCCCGCACTTTTTGACGAAGGAAAAGTTTGTTGGTATTTGTGGAATTTTCAATACACTGCCTGGCAACATCAAAAAATGTATTTTTTCCTCCACACCCACCAGAAAATGTGATCTTATTGCAACATTTACGGGTACAAGAAAAAAAGCTTTCATCTTTTTCTTGTTTTTTATGAATTGCTTGAGAGTGTGAAGATTCGGGAGCAATACACTTTCTGGAATCTTCAACCCACTTGCCCAAATAATGTTCATCGCTATATAAACTTTGCGAATGAACTGATGCGTTTTCACTTTCATTATCAATTCTGTCCATGATTTTCTTCTTCAGCTCCATTTCTTTCACCAAATTCAAGCGTTTTCTTTCAAGGGTTTTCTTCCTTTCTTGTTCTTCCTCTTCGTCAATCTTCTGTTGTTCTTTCAACATAATCAGTTCTAAATTTAACTTGGATATATTAGATCTTCTGGAAGTAACAGATGCCTTACACGACCTTCTTTTTCCAACTGAAGGCTTCTCAGTAACAAATACAGGATCTGCACTTTTGGCAGTTGCAATAAATTCAGGCATATCTACTACCGTAGAACCAATTGCAGAAAATGTTATTTCCGTATCACTCATGCAACCTCTTTGTCCTCTAGGTTTTGTACACACGCTAGAAGAAGGCACATTTGTACAGTGATCTACAGCAGCCATTTCTGAATTAGAATATCTTCTTACGGGAACTCCTTTATTGCACCTAGCGCTCCTACGGAGACCAATATTTTGATCGCCACTTTCTTGCACTTTCTCATGTTCCATAGCGTATTCAATAGAAGCTCGAAGGACCAATGTATAACTTTCAGATAGAACAGTTTGAACTGTGCAGGAAATTGCTATTTTATTTGAAGAACTTTTTGAAGTACTTTGACAAATTATCAATGTTTTTATTCAATAACATCAACCATGACTATGAACAGGTAATGGTTTCTAAGATACAAATAATACAGGGCGTTATATAACAGTATAATTTCTACATTCTCCGCCCCGTGAAGCACCGGAGTCTTCACTATCCACTGGTAGACGTGGGAAGTACACATAACTTGGTTAGAGGTCTTGTGTAGAAGCCTTTGATGGTCTTTACTTTTGCTACCCTTATTGTGCCGTCTTTTCCTGGATAAGTTTCTTTGACGCGTCCCATCAACCACTCGTTTCGAGGTGCCTTGTCATCCACCACTATCGTGATATCACCTATCCGATATCTGCAAAACGACGTACGAGGAGATCAAGAAGGACCAATGTATAACTTTCAGATAGAACAGTTTGATTTGTGCAGGAAATTGCTATTTTATTTGAAGAACTTTTTGAAGTACTTTGACAAATTATCAATGTTTTTATTCAATAACATCAACCATGACTATGAACAGGTAATGGTTTCTAAGATACAAATAATACAGGGCGTTATATAACAGTATAATTTCTACAGTTGGTATCAGAGCAACGGTAATTATTAGGATCTAATGAATCTCCTCCCTTATGAATAGGAATAACTAGAGATTGTTTCAAGAAATCAGGAAATTCACCACATTGGAATGATTGATTTATAAGTATAGCAAGAACCGATAGTGCTGAATCAGGAAGGTTTCGAAAAATATTTACTGATATTTCATCAATTCCTGATGTGCTTTTCTTTTTTATACTATGTATAACTGATTTCAGTTCAGAAATGTCGGTGTCTTTAAATTGAAACTCATTATTCAGTGCAACAGAATGCATGTACTCAAGCGGATCCTGTATTGCCTTCATATTATTAGTTATGTTCTCAGCCAGTGTGCAAAAGTGTGTGTTGAGGGTGTCAGGATTTAATGAGATTGTGGCGTAAGAATTAGTTTTACCTCTGAGATCATTCATCACCTTCCAGGTTTCTTTCGCAGGGTTATCTGCATTTTCAATTCTGGATCTATAATAGAGTTCTTTTGCTAGTTTTAATATTTTCCGGTAGATATACCTATATTTTACATAATAATCGTTAAACCATTCTTCTTTTGTGAATTTTTTTATAGTATGTAGTGACCGTAAATTATTGGCAGACACTTTGATTCCTAATGTTAGCCAAGGTTTTTTCTTCTTATGTTTTATTTTTTGTATGGGGAAAGCACTATTGAAATTTTTCTGAAGTTGGTTATAGTATATTTTGAATGGCTGATCTGTATTAAGAACGCTATACCAGTCAAATTGTGTGCAGTAGTTATACATCTTACCGAAATTTGTTCTGCTATATAGTCTACCATAATGAAAAGTGTCATTTTTAATTTTTGATTTATTAGATATGGTGATGCAACTGAGGATGGCCTCATGATCAGATATGCCAGAAGGTGTAACTTTCGTAGTCACATTATCGAGGTTACTGCATACGTAATCAATCAATGAGTCTTTGTTCTGAGATAAACGTGTTGGCTCAGTCACGTACATCTTCAAATTAAATGATTCCAATATATTCATTAATAATTGTGTAGTATTATTTTGCGTTTCACTGTAGTCTATATTAAAATCCCCCGCCACTATGATTGAGGACTTTGAAGGCAAGCATGACAACAAAGTTTCCAACTTTACGAGGAGTATATTCCCATCTGATGAGGGTGATCTGTAAACACATAGAAAATAAATCTCGAGTTCCTTGCAAAACACCAAAGAAAATTCGAATGCTTTCTCTTCTGCTAATAAATGATGATCATCTATTTCAGCAAAAGTATAATTTTTGAGAAGTGACTCCTTAATAAAAATTATTGTACCACCATGCGTTGTACCCTTGTCCATAGGTGTACTTATTCTGGAGTACTTTGCTAACGGTTTATATCCTGGTAGAAGAACACATTCGTCAAGAAATAACCAATGTTCTGTAAGCATCACAATGTCGGGAAAAGAGTTATGTTCCACTAAAATATAGAGTTCATTACTTTTGTTTCTGAGCGACTGTATATTAAGTAGCATCAAAACAAGTTTGACGTTGTCACTTTGCCTATCTCTAAAAAATATTCTTCATTGTTTTCTTCTATATTACCATCAGGTATTGTTCTCGATGACTCTACTGATTCGTTGGTGTTTTCGTTCGATTCACAATTTCCATTCATAGTAGTTGTATCATCACTCCTTACAATAAGATTAATAGTTTTCAAAACAGTTATTTGACACCTCTCATAGTAATCTATTGAATGTTTTATTCTATTAAGTACATCAAACTTACTGCCCTTAATATTTTGATCAGCATAAAAGCTCAGGGAACAGTTTTTGTTGAGTTTTTTGTAGGTCTTCATACGGTTGAATATAATACTATTGATTTTTTTGTCTTGGAGGCAGTTACATTGAGAAATTATGATTACATTAGTTGTCCTGCTGAGACCAAGAGTATTTTTCAGAAATTTGTTCAAAGTTTTATTGTTGCTTACGTTATTTGTGTTGAACATTACAATTAATATATCTTTTTGACCATAGTCTACTGTAGAGGAAAATATATTTTCTGTCAGTTTTGAGAGTTCTATTTTTGGGGTAATCATTTCAATAATATTATATTTACTCTTCAGTGTCCTACCTAATACTCTAGAGAAGCCTATAGGATACTGGTCGCCACAGATGAGAATTTTATTTCTGTCACTTGCATCATTCGTTGTATCGCCGTGTGTCTCATTTGTAGTATTCGGGCTATCCAGGTAATTTTCCAATCTATTCGCCATTTCTTTCGATTCTTCTGGAAGATTAATTTCGTTCGGGTCCGAAGCACTGTTCATTATTTCTACTAAGAGATTAATTTCATTTGGGATTGAAGCATGCTTCGAGGATTCCCTTTTCTCTTCTTCGATTTCCTGTATTTTTGTTTCATTCGTTTTATAAAAGTCGTCAGTTGCGTCAATTGCTTTTCGAATTCTTCAGTAAAGGTATGCCCACCATGCCTTACATATTATTTCGAATGAGATATTTGTTGGTAAATTTCTATAAATTATGAAGCAAGTTCAAGACATAACATATATTACTAATCACTATATTGGAATTGCTGGTTGGTTTCTTTACGCGAACATTTCTTAAAAGAAAAAACAATTAAATGGATAATGGATGACGAGTAAATGAATCGCTAATATTGAGTGAATAACCCACTTGGGGCTATTCATCAGTTTAAATATGTAAATTTATGTGTATTATACTGATATAAAAACAGTTAGCTATTAGTGAGTTAGATGATACTCAGCAAGTGATGTGTTCAATAATGAGTATCGATCTATTATATAATGAAACAGAACAATAGTGGTAAGTGTTCATTTTCAAGAACACAAATGTTTTTGGGGTTATCAACTTGTTTCCTTGTTCCATTTAGTATTCAAGTTTTTACTAGCCTTTATTAAATATTCACTTATGGTTAGTGACTTTTTTCTCCGTGTAGACAGGATTTTCCGACACATTCTGAAAGCGCTGAAAGATATGATCTACTAGATTTTGTGGGAACCAATAAGTTGCTGGTACGGCATAAAGTGGAAGATCTTCATTATTTTACTGAAGACTCAACAGAATGACCAATATTCATAAGTCAAATCAGAATATCGACGGATCGTCACAATTTCACGGATGAAGAGAACCTAATGGCCTCGAGCACGAGGAGCTGTTAAAAAATTGAAGATTTCTTCCGATAATGGTTCCAAAATCATCAAGATGCTAGAGATGAATTTGGGACAGGCTTAGTGAATTATACTATCACTGATGATGGACAAATTAAAGAAGTTTAGAATGGTGAATGAAGATAAATTGAAATCATGTATTTCCTTTCCAGTGCGATAAATAATATGGTCATCACTATGGAAGATGTGAATTCCACATCATTGTTGTATGATTCTGAATCATTGGCTAGTCTTGTTGAGAAACTATCGCAAATTCAGAAACGTAGTTGAGGTAAAATTAAGTACAACAACGATATGCGAAGTTCTCCAATTTCATTAGAAGATTTCTCGAAGTGGTTTGAAGAAGAAATCAATATACTTGCTGCTACCAACAATCCTTTTCAAAAGAATAAAAGAAAAGAATCAGTGATGCTATCAAAAAACGATACCGAGACAAACAATCAGAACGGATAATGCGCAATCTGCCAAAATCCCGTTCATAGTATCCGAGAATGTGGAGAGTTCGTAAAGAAATCGATTGATGAAACTGAAATTATGTTTTCTCCGCTTGAAATTTTGACACATGGCTAACACATGCCGTTCAAAAACTAGATGAGGCACAGATATTCTTGCAAAGGGAGACAAATAAAACAGAACACGAGACGAGTCCATCAATCAAGAATGAATATTGCACTAATTTGACAAGTGATGTCAGAAACAAAAAAGTCATGTTACGTATCGCGTCAGTTATAGTCCGAGGACCAACGAAAAAAATCAAAACATCCGCACTTTTCGACGAAGGTTCTATATGCTCCATGATAGAGGAAGATCTTGCTTAGGAGCTTGGTTTGTGCGATCCTATCTCACCTATGTGTGGACAAATGGCACACACATTTTGAAGAGACATCTAGTCAGATCTTTGTTTATCTTTAGTGGGGATAATATATCATATCATGAAGAACTTGAGAACTGTTTCGAATTTATGTCTGCCCGAACAACACATCGATGTCCAAAGTCTGAGCAGAATATTCCCATGGTTAGATGGCGATATACTAGAAGCAGTTGAAAACGTTAAGCCAATGTTACTGATTTGTCAGGACAACTGTCTGATAGTTCCTAGACATGTTATCTAGCCAAGATTGGATCAACCAATCTTGTCACAATCAGAATTAGGATAAACTATCCACGGACCGATTACACGACAATTCTATTGCGTATATTTCACATGTTAATTTGTGTTGTCACACCATACATGACGATGGTAAAAAAAACTTCAAATTGGAGGATTTTGGAGCCAGGATACCAAACGAAATCATCAAGTATGGAGAAGATAAGGGAGCATTGGAAATTTTGGAGAAGACATCATGAAAAAATGGTGATCATTATGAAGTTGGACATCTATGAAAAAACTTCGAAGACCTTTGTATGTAAAGGAAAATTGACAGAAATTCAGAGTTTGCTGAGCAGGATTGTCAAAAAATCAACGAGTACCTGCAGAGAGGGTATGCAAATAAGTCAGAAATGATCAGAATTGAAAAGAGTCCAAAATATTGGTATTAACTTCACTTCGCAGTATGGAATATCAATAAGCCGAACTCGTGTTCGATGCTGCGCCAAGTCTTCTGGCTCATCCTTGAATGATTTTTCATTTCAAGGTCCAGACTTAATTTCTTTTCCTATATCAGTTTTGTGGCGATTTAGGTGAAAGAAAATAGCTGTCAGCGGTGACATCCGAGAGATGTTCCAACAAGTTCATATCAATGAGATTGATAGGTGTGCAAAACGTTTTCTTTGGCGAGCAATGGGAAGAAACAAAGAGCCGGAATCATACAAGATGAATGTGATGATTTTCGGGGCAGTTTTATCACTAGAGCAATAAAGAAGCAGCACTATGTTGATGACTTCTTGGACTCTCTTGCCTCAGAGGAACAATAAGCGATTCCAGCTGTTGCACTATACCGGGTGCTACAGCTGGATGTTCACAATAAAGCTGATTTCGAAATGGTTAAATAGATAAGCAACTCTGAAAACGTAATGAATTCAATTCCTGTGGATTTTCGTGCTGCATCAACAAACGATATGAAAATTGATTCCGAGAAATTTGGAAAGTGTTTGGGTTTGAGAGTTTTAGGACTCACATGGTCACCGGAAAAGACAATTACTTATAATCAATGAATTTTAGAAGAATTACTCAAGATATTTCGAATGGATGTAATGTTCCTACGAAAAGAGGAGTCATCAGAACAATTATGTCAGTTTTCGATCCTCTTGGGTTCCTAGTACCGTTGATGGTGAAGGCTAGAATTTTGATGCAGAACATATGGAGAATCAGAATCAACTAGGAAATTTATAGGTATTTTCCGAGTATCAAGAGTTCACTTGAAGCAGAAGTTGAAATTCCATATAATTTGTGAAGCCAGTGATAAAGCATAATCTGCCGTGGTGTTTTTCAGATTGGTGATGGGTAAAAGAGTTCATACAAGTTTCTTTTGTTCGGAACTAAAAGTTGCCTCCTTGAACCAGCAAAGCATTCCAACATTAGAAATACAAGGGGCAGTTCTTGCGAGTAGATTAGCTAAAACAGTACGGTCAGAAGTAGAATACAACATCAAAGAAATTTATCCTTGGGAAGATTCACTGGTCATCTTAAGACAGATTCGGTCCGAGTCAAGACTTTTTCCGAAGTTTGTCACTTGCAGAGTTGGGGAAATACAGAAAGATACTGAAATTTCTTTATGGCATTGGGTACCTTCTGAGAATTCAAATTCCTCAATTTTCAAGAAGGCTACGAGTGGTTTTTTGGGACCATGATTTTTTAAAGTTTCGAAGGAATTTTGGCCAAGTGAACCAACCTGCTTGGCTGAGAATGAGGCAACAGTTTCTATTAACAACTGAGAGTATCAACTCAAAGAGCCTTACCTGACATCAATAGATTTTCAAAATGGTCCAGGATTGTTAGAGCTTCCGCGTAGATATTTCATTCCAGAAACGTAATCAGAAAACATGAAGATGATAGACCAGATATACCACACCTCGATATTGCGGAAATTGAGGAGGCCTTCATATTATGGGTGAAGAAAAGTCAGTCATTCGAAGCAGACGTAAAAATGTTGAAGGAAGAGAAGACAGTGCCAAGATTCAGTTGCCTTTTTAAACTGAAAGCTTTTAAAGACAATTAAGGTGTAGTTCGCCTTAGAAAAAGATTTCCAGAAGAGAAATCGTTGAATATGGATTATAAGTATTATAAATGTACCATCATTTCAGATCCTAAACACCTTTATGCCCAATTATTACTTCACAGTGTGGTGGGATTGAAAATGATGGTAGGTGGATAGTTCTGTGATATGAGGAAGCAATAAGAAAATATACCTTAATGTTTATTTCCGTGATTCATTCTCTTCTGTTTTCTGAGGTGTTATCTAAAAAAAGTTCGTGAACAAAGTGGAAAGCTTATAAGATTTGAAAACACGAATAAGATGAGATATTCCACGATATCCCCAGAAACGATAGCTAGAGTTCAAGAAGAATTCGTTTACTTACCTTCACATTGTATCATTGATTGCAGAAGGGCACCAATTCAAACATTCAATGTAACGGTAACCGTTACAAATATAGACTATTTTAAACTGAATATAAAAATTGACCTGCCTCTGGATTCCTTTTCGAATCCATATGCATTAGAGATGATGAATCTATTCCATACATTACCACCATACTACGTGAATTGTCACAGTCACAGTCATTGTATAGTGAATTGCGGTGAATTGTTGATTCTGATGCTCGTTTACTGGAATGCAGACATTGTCCCCCTCTGTACGGTGAATATATCTTGTACCACTTTTGAAATAGTGCGCTGTGAATTTCCAAATCATCAATATAAGAAACACTTTCTGAAGCTTTCCAAACTTTTTTTTGATGATAGACATATATTCCAGCTAGGGCATATTATTATTAATGACTTACGATGTAAAACATTCGTATCTACTTCCTTTTCATAATTATTTGACAGTGCTTTCAATCAATGATATCCATGGACGATATTGTCATACCGATGATCCATGAGTTCTTTGTTACTATATCTTATAATGTTTGGGTATTATCGGTAAAAAGAACTAAACACGCCACATTTCATCTAAATGCGTTTGATGTTTCCGAAATAAATTTGTTTTCTATCAGCCATTCACGGGAAACTTTCCATCACCCCATACCTATGAGGTGAAGCCACTCTTACGTAATGATTATATTAGGCCGTAACAATGGGGAGAAAACAGGAGTTGCAAAACTCATGGAGCATATATATCTCTTCTTGACAACAGGGGCCTTGCATTGGGAATTGGAATCCGACAACAGAAACCGATTACGTCGAGGTCATTGTAGTTATTTTCATCACGATACTAATAATAAATGTCAATGTCAAATCTAGGAGAACAGTGCTGGTTCCACTTGAAAACTAATTCGAAGCCACAACTCTAAATCGATTTCAGCTCACATTTTCCACAGGAGTTGAATATTCGAGCGTGATAATCGATTGAAAACTGGCATAGAACAACCAACTCAACCACATTCTTTTCAAAGCTATAGCGGCAAGCTGGAATTTCCGCAGAGTCTTTGGCAAGCATGGGGTCTGAAACCATGGATTATTAATCGAACCCATGCTATTATCAATCGAACAATGCTTTATTGATAATGGTGGACACAAATGTATCAAATTTCGGTACAAGTTAGGCTGCAGAAAGTGCAGCGGCTATCTTGTCTGAGAATCACAGGAGCACTATTCACGTGCCCTATTGCAGCCTCAGAAGTAACCATTATAGCTATGAGTTAGGAAAGAAGCAGCAATCAGCGCTTTCAGTCAGAGCCAGACAATAAATTTCAAATTAGGAAATCGGATTGCCCATTTGAAGATTCTGGAAAATATTTCTCTAGAATCCATGTCTATGCCGAAAGATAGCATACCATTTAGGTACGTCTTCGAAGTGTTCATAAAAAACCACCAAATTTGCACAGGCAACGGACTTCAACTAAGAAGGGATGCATCAATGTGGTACACTGATGGATCCAAGATGGATGAAAGGGCTGAAGTAGGAGTTACAAGGCCAAATTGAAGGCTCTCAAAATCTCTTGGTTATACCCAAACCATCTTTCAAGCGAAAGTACATGCTATAAAGATATATTTCCAGGAGTACCTCGAAACGGACAACCGATGGGCAGAGATTTATATTTGTCAGATGGCCAAGCAGCACTGAAAGCTCTGAACTCAAACACTTTTTTCAAGCTTATTTGAAACTGTGAACAATATCTGAAACAACTGGCAGTTAAGAACCAAGTCATATTGACGTAGGTTCCAGGTCTCAAGAGTTAGATGCAACGTGGAAACAAACTGCATTTCCAAAGAATAGGCAGATACACAATGGGATTGGATTTATCTGACCCAAAACCCTCTTGTGAACTCACCAAGATCTACTTGAAATACAAGGTTAGACGCTGGGGAGCGGATGAAATGAAATCCCACTGGAATAAAGTGCTATAATGAAGACAAGCAAAAGGCTAGTGAGCCTTCCGCAGAAAATAGCTAAACATCTTATCGAGTTAATCAGAAAAAGCTTGAAACTGGTGATGGAAATCCTCACTGGTATACCCTCTGAGGTATCACCTCAAAAAGACGGGCGATGGTGAGAGTGATAGTTGCCGCAACTGCGAGAACTCCTATGAAACAGCTTTGCGATTGTGAACAAACGAAAAACGATAAGATTTCCACGATAAATATATTTATATATATTTTTTCACAACATGTTTCGCTAACACTGTAGCTTCATCAGTACACTAAACTAACTACTACGATTACAACCATATTTATACCTAATTAGTTAACAGTTATAACAATATTTGTACCTGTAGGGATTAAAGTATGTTTATCCTCTATATTGCGGTAAATAACAAAACTAAAATGAATATCTAATTAAGCTATTTTTAGGAAAACAAATTCAACAAAGGAGTTTCAACTGTGTAATTAGGTATAAATATGGTTGTTATCGTAGTAGTTAGTTTATGGTGGATTTATGCAGCAATTTTAAGTCATAAGTTTTAAGTTGTAAGTTTTTAGTAATAAGATTTGAGACATGAAGGAAAAAATACCATTTATGCAGGAATTATTAAGGACTGTCATGTCTTAAGGGTAACTTCTCCCAATGGTCGATTTCTGTGGTTGTGTCAGTGGTCACTTTACAATTTCAGTCATCAATATCCATTTTATCTTTTTATAATCTGATGATTCTGAAATAAGTTTGAATAAACAACACAATCATAGATAATAGCCCTAAAAACCATCACAGAATTGAAAACTTCGAACGCATGCGCAAATATGATCAGTTTTAAGTTTTAAGCCATAAGAGATAAAAGTTAGCCAACATTTTTATTACTTAAAAATTATGTCAAGTGCATGAATGGTAACATTGAAAACCAATGATTGAACTTCCTACGACTTATGACTAAAAACTTACCACTTGAATCTTATTACTCAAAATCGCTGCATAAATCCACCATTAGTGTACATATACTCCTTTGTTGAATTTGTTTTCCTAAAAATAGCTTAATTAGATATTCATTTCATTTTTGTTATTTACCGCAATATAGAGGATAAACATTCTTTAATCCCTACAGGTACGAATATTGTTATAATAACTGTGTAATTAGGTATAAATATGGTTGTTATCGTAGTAGCTAGTTTAGTGTACTTATACCTGATGAAGCTACAGTGTTAGCGAAACATGTTGTGAAAACATATATATAAATATATTTATCGTGAAAATCCTATCGTTTTTCGTTTGTTTACCAATAACTATGGATTTTCATCAAGTAACGGCCAAGTCAAATCTGCTTTGCGAATGCTCAGCGCTTGTCCGCAAAAGGCTCAAGTTCCTGAAAAGTGCCTTCTCAAAGAATTCCTATATCAGAAACCAAGCTCCCAGGAAACTCGAAATCACTGGTCTCGGATAGATTGAGGGTTATGTACAAAATATAATAATAATAATGATTTATTATAATTTATTAATTTATTATTTCATGAAAAGAAAAACAACAACATAATGTATATTCAGTCATCAAGAAATAAAGGGCGAAGTTTATTTTCTGCAATGCGATGCATCACAGAAAATGTTCTTTCACTTAACCCTATCCGATATAGAGGTCGAGGTACTTGAAAGGGTGCATAAGCTTGACGAACCTACAATCTATAAATCTCTTCGACATAAAATTCGCATTAATTGTCGTTACCATATTTCGAATAAAGTTTTATATCGTTTGATCTACCTCAAATTCTCATGGACATATAGTTCAATCTCAGGATATTAACGAAAGAAAGTGCTGTAGCACAACCATTTTTATTACAAGTGAATTCTAAAACGTTTTTGGCGTCAAGTACCTAATCACCAGAAATAATGTCTGGAAGTGAGTAAAAGTATAATGTATTGGTTGAAATTTTGAAGAATAGAAATCAATGATAGTATATTTTGTAATGTCAATCACTATTTAATAGAAACAAATAGAGGGTGATGCAAAACTCAAAATTTTGAACCACCCGTATTTGTTTCAATTAAATATCAATCGATAGTAAATGGAAAGTTGAGATAGGAACATGTAAGCCGTTTTGAGCAAGATTGGATAGTTTCGGCCCAAAAAATTCCTAAAGTTGAAAAATCTCGATTTTTCACACCCTATATCTCTGTAATCTTTCGCGCTACACCCCAAGTATGATAGATCGACGAAATCAGCTCTTCAGGAAGAATCTAAAAATGAAATAAAATACAGGGTGTTCCATTTAAAAAAATTAACTTCTAAGTCACCGTGCTTTTTTGAGACACTCTGTATGAATGAAACTTAAACCATTAAAGAGATCAAGTGAAACCCTACAACTTATGTATTTAACATTTTTTTGTAATATGTAGAATAAAGAAGTTACAGGGGGGGCAACGGACTTTTGGTCCTCAATGTATAGTTCATTATCAGATTTCTGATTCGATCCTTAATTCAAAAACTCAATATTCTGGATTATTAAACTTTTTTGAATACCAGCTGGGTGATATACTTTTGGGGGTCGTACCCATAATTCAACACTCTCAAACTATTTTTCATGCCGTATCTGATCTCTGCTTTCAATTGAATAGTTGTTTAGATTTTCTCTCCGATTCGAACCTTTTTGCTCTCTAGTTTGTTCTGCAAAAACTTTCTGGATTTCGAGATAATTGCCAAAAATAGTTTACTCACCTACTTGTAATAATAATTAATTTATCTTCACTTCATTTGAGCCTGATGTCAAGTGTCATAGAGAAGCAAGTTTAAGTCATTTGGAGAAAAATTTATCAAGAAATATCTAATGAACTGTATTCGACAAATACAGTTTAATTGCAAGAAAACTATTTCTGGCATTATAATCTCGAAACCTATTTTTTTTCGAAAAACATACGAGAGAGCATCCGAGTCAAAATATCCGTTGAAATAACTGTAGGTGAAAACTCAAAAAGTATATAAATTTAACTTTGACAACCTGTAAATAAAAAAAGCTCCCAAACAGATGCTAATACATTATTTTCTTTCTTCAGCTGTTGAATTGCTGCTACAAAAAACTTACTCTATGTTATGTGTTATGTAACTACTTTATTCTGATTAGTTATATTTACTTATTGTGTAGAGTTTCTGCTTCATAATTTGAAATCAGATAATCATGAAGAAATTCATTCATGTATGCTCCTGATTCTATTTTCGGTTAAAAGAAGTGGACAATTTTTTACGAGTGCACGAGAAAAAAAACGTGGGGGAACATATTTCATATATCAAGAAGTAAGCATTTGGAATACTCTAACGACGTCCCATTTTGAGAGGAGAAAAATTTTTTTTTTCGTAAAGATATATAGAATACCCGGCAAATCACCAATGTACCCTGAGAACCAATACTTCATAATTAACAAGAATCCCATACTTTTTTACAGTTGAGAGATCTTATATAATCTACCAGCTCAAAATAAAAAGTATGACAAACTCAAAAGTATTTGAAAACGTGTGAAAAAAACATCACTATGAAAGCATATTACAGTTTTAAATATTTTGAAGACAGATTTCGAGTACTTACCTGAACCTGTGGGGTAAAATAGTGATATAGTTATTCAATTATCATTATTTATGCACTTAAAGCAATTATCTGACTGTTCTGTAGAACCCCACGTAAGTTTGACTATGATTTTTTGACAAGTTTTGGTGATAAGAAATTTTGTCTTCAACAATAAAGTACATTTCGAATTGATGAACAACATTATACTAGAAATCGAAAATTGAAAATTGTTTTTTAACCGCAAAACTTAGTTGCAAAGCAACCCTCGAAGTCTCATTATTGATACTTGTATGAGTAAGGAAGACGGGGACCTCAGCATTTTAAGTGTCATCCGAAGCAATACTCGGCTGGTTATCGTTGAGGGTCCGAAGGATTGAAATCTAGGTACCAAGAATGTTCGGTATCTCTTCCCTCTGAACGAAATAAATAAATATTTCCAATAGCCGCCGCGGGATTTGAACCCGAGCCCTCTAGACTGTAAGCCAGCGATTCAACGCACTCGACCACCAGCCCAGAAGTTGAAATACTTTGTTTTACAGCTCCAATTGAGAGTCTGTTGGATTTATTTTTACTTCAATTCTCATGTTTCTCTATGAATATTTTGATAGCACTTCTCATGTAAGACCACTTATATTTGATTTATTTAGGTAATGTTTCATCTTTTGTGACGTTTTGTTCTGAATCTATAAAATATCATACCAAATTGATGTTATATCAACTTGAAAAATGTGAAATATCATTATCATATTGGCATAACAGCCTTTCATATTGGGATTGTGAAAACGAAATTTTCAACTTACTTTATCTCTTTACAATTCATCATATCCGTGAATAAATGAAAATTTGCAATAATTCATGCAATATTATCCTTCGAGCTCGGTGTATTGAATTGAGATGAAAACACATGACATTATGTTTTCCAATCATGTATCTATATATACCTGTTTTCATTCTCATCGTACTCTAATACCTACAAATATAATCTACTGAAATAATATTTACTCTCTTTGTTGATTTTTTCTCAATCAGTAAGACGTTAAGTGTTTGAGAGAAATTGTTTTCGTCCATTTAGGTTACATAATGTGTAACGTTGTATTTTCGAATATTCTTAGAGTAAATGTGTATTGTTTGCCAGTTAATAGTGTGTAATATCAACTTTCATAGTGTATAGCAGTAGGTACTAACATGCAAAATAATAGGCGACCAATTATTGATAATTTATTCCGAATGATACGCGGGTAAACAAAACTAAATTGAACGGCACTTCACTGAGTTTGCTCTGGTCCGAGGTGCTGTTGTTGCTGTTGTCCGTCTGCGGATAAGATCGTACCTATCAACAAAAACATACAATATAAAAGTGGTTGGATATTCATTTGTTGTTAGGTATGGGGATAAAAATGATAGCTTATCTGTTTTCTTGAGTTTATTCATGTTTGGCTTGTTTTGTTTACCATTATAGGTAACTGGTATAGCGACAGCTGATTCCTGCTGATAGCAGTGTCATCGCAGTTCCGCTCTTCTACTTCTTTCTTTTATGTTGTATAGTCCCTTGCTACCATTTCGCATATGAGATAGGTACTTGACTTCATCTGGCCTGCAGAAAATGTTGAAATGGAATGATTTGGATGATACTCACTTGCGAGAAACGGTTGGGAAAGGGGATCAGATGTCGTTTGAGATAAAGAGTTTAAACTTTTTCTTTGTTTTGAACTGAAAAGTTTCACCCTATGGTGGATATAACTGCATTTCTTGCATAACCAATCATCACCTTTCGTGTTATCACTCAGTAGTGATTATTAGTGGTGTAGGTATCTTTATTTTGAAGGATTTGTTCAAACAACATCTGCTTCACTCGAACCTCCATTTTGAGTTCGTGGATTTTTCTAGAACCCTCAACTAAAAAGAGGTATGAAGTGGGACTTCGGTAAGTCGACAAAACTTCCCATGAATGATCATTTCAGGGTCCTTGTACGGGCTTGGTACCTCCGTGTACGAGCTTTGATGCTTTCTGGTAATTTCTGTGTCAACTATTTGGATTATTTATTGCTTGCCTGCCGGTGAACCATCTGTGCATCTATCCCGGAGTATATAATTCTGGTGCATAACGCAACCTTTAGGCTATCTTGCTTCGCATGTACCTATGCTGTGGACTGCGGCTTGATGTGATAAACCAATATAACTCGAATCAGATAAGCTGCATGATATATTTTATTTTGCTTTTTTTTATATATATGTGCTTGGGATTTCGGAATTGTGTTAAGATTTAATTTATCATAATTTGATTGACTGGCTGAGAACTGAATGTTATACGGCTTCCCGATTAATGAAAATTTACTAACCTCATATTATCATTGTCAATAATATCTTAAAAATAGGTGTACACTCAACGTGATCACGTCGGGGTTCAGGTATTATTTTTTCATTGTTGAGAACTAAGTAACCATATAATCGGAACTTACAAGTTACGCCGTATTTACTGTGAAACTATATGGTATATTTTTCCGATTTCAAATGAACATACATATATCATGTTATCTCGGAAATATTTCGAGATATTTGACGTTGAAGTTCAGATTTGAAGCGGATTATTTGATATAATTAGGACGAAGATGGTCAGGGTAGCTATGGAAATAATAGAAATATCTGTTGTCAAATTGATGAATGCTATAATATGTCATAGATATTTGACGTTCAAATTAGAGATACCATGATACTTGTGTACATATTTGAAATCAGAAAAATATACTCTATTCAAAAGTGACAAGAATATATTTGGTGTCCATAACTTTTTTCAGATCTTCAACTGTTTTTCTTCTTACACATATGAAATCTACATAAAAAATTACATAGGATCATTTTTGAAAATTAAAATCGAACAATAGATAAAAAAGTTGAATGAGGGTTCAAAATATACGTGAAAACCCTGTACAACCACTGACCCCATCGTAGCCTTGGGGTCGTAGTTCGCCAAAGTTCGAATATTCATTTTCAAAAGAAAGAAACAACTGTTTCTGAATGATCTGAGCTGGTCGTCCTGAAATTTTTTCAGAAGTGAGAAATACCTTTTTCATAACATTATCACGTACCAAGCCTGAATTTGGTTGCAATAATGCGAATTGTAAAAAATTGCTGAGATCGATAACGCTATTCTTTTCTATAATTTTTATAATAATTATTTTTCACCTGGAGAGAAGGTATTCTCAAAAAACTGATTTTCGCTACCATTTTTCCAATATGGCGACGCGAGCAGCTGTTGTGCAAGGTCGCAAACTCTATTGATTAGAACCTCAGATATTGTAACCCCAAACTAGACATATCTACAAAATAAGAACTCTCCTTGACCTCGTATAGTTGAAGTTAGTCAGATTCCAGCCAACGCTTGGCGTATGTATGATATTCACATCATCGGCATCCTTGATGAGACTGTCAGATCATGGTCAGATCTAGCTACGAGATTCACTCGATCAATTTCCAGTGATATCCTTAGCTGCACCCAATATTATTTGCCTGATCAATTTTTTCTTCACCTCTGTAGTTGAATGGTCGATAATTTCATTCTTATTGGGAGGCGCCAATTATCTTACATATTCCTCATATTTCGATGAAAATTTTCTCGAAACATGAATCGACAGTTATTTGATAACATTCCGGAAACTGTCCATTTCTGCTGAGTAGAAGTTTTATTAATTAGGAAAAAATCCTAATATTCGCAATACATTCTGTTCCGTCTTCACCTCCTCTTTGTGTTTGTCTGATTATTGTTAATATAATATAATTTACTTTGCGCGATATTGCTGTGGTTTCTAATGTAGTAAACTTCGATCGCCCCTCGTATCACCAATTTCTCAACAAAAACACACCTGTGCCGAAGCACGGGAGAACCGAGAAGATGAGAACAATTGCGATTTTGTCGTTCGCTCGAATATAGATTTTCTAGTGCGATTACTTTCGAAAACTCTTGTTCCCTGTTTTGTTCGTGACTACCGCGCTGGCCAGTGATCTAATCAACTCAAACTCTCAACCTCAGAAGACTCAGAAGACTCTTCAAGATTTTCAAGGTAGGAAACTACAGCCTCGATTTAACCTCTCAAATCAATATAGATCATCTACGAGTTTCTGTTCTGGTAATTGTATCAACAATTTTATTTCATTTCAATTATTATACAGTCCACTGAAACTACAACACATTCTAAAATAAATTATTAATAAATAAATACTATAACAAAACACAATACATGGAATGAATCCATGTATGAATTTAAAATGATCACCATCATGTTTTCAATGTAGGTCGCAGCTCAAAACGAAATATTGGTAGGGTTAAGGGTTGTTAGGAGTACAATACATATCGCCGAATAGACCAATCGCCGATTGACCAAAACGCCGAAATGACACTCTGGGCAAAACGCCGAAAGTGACCAAATAATCTAACGACCTTCAATTTCAGCGTTTTGCCCTAAGAATCGTTCCGGCGTTCTATTGAAGTTTTCGGCGTAATAGTGGGTCATTTGACGTTTTGTCCATTCGGCGATTTACCTATATGAACCCAGGTTGTTAGACACTAAATAGCCGCTGGGCCCCCTCCAGGCCCTGATCACGGCATCCCGTGCTACCCAAGGTACCCTTGGTCCAAGGATATTAAACTATAGGATGGTCCATTCCCTATGATGCCCACGTTGGAAGGCACCCGGCTACCTTCTGGTCTTGGATTGTTTTATGATCTACAAACACAACAATAAAAATGACGTTAATGACACTTTTTTTCCATTTGTCATTTGTAGATTGCGAGAATTTTTTTAATTAGTTTGAAATTTTAAATACTTGATTTTGATAAGATCAAATTAAATCTAAAGAATAAAGGTAATATTAGTTGGTATATGCAATTTGAACTTCTGGTAATATGAAATCTTTTCACAATAGGTGAAATATAATATAAAACTATGCCTGGTGTGTCATGTGCAATTATCGGATGTAGGAGCTAGCAACTTTCACTCAAATTATGGGAGATATATTTTCCATAAATTCCCGGAGCCGAAAGAAATGAAAATATTAAATGAATGGATTAACAGGTGCAAAAGATCAGATAACTGGAATCCAAAAAATAGCAGGATTTGTTCTGAACATTTTCGGAAAGAGGATTGATTATGAGAGGGATATGCGAAATGAGTTATCAGGTAAAATATCATTTACTCACTTTCATGAAGTAATTTCTTAATATTTGTATCATTCATATAGATTTACCATTGAGGAAAGTTCTTAAAAAAATTGCAGTACCTGTTTTGAGTTTGCCTGATATTTAGATTCAGACTACAGAACATGAGAATAATAGTGTTCAGAATATTTTTCAAGCCTCAACATCTAGCATGTTCTCTCCTGCTGTATCTTATGAAGTCAAATATAATGACTTTTTACATAAGTTTACGGAATTGAACGAAAACTATAACAATTTGTAGAAATCCAGCAGAATGGATAAAAAATTACCGATTTGATTAGATATTATAAAAATAAAAAATGTTCTAAATGTAAAACATCTTTGGATGTTACTGCATCTGTAAAGAAGATTTTGGAGAAATCATTAACGGAAAACCAAATGTTCTTATTATTAAATAAAAAAAAAAGTGAATTGGACACATGACGAAATATCAACAGCATTTACTATGAGATATTATAGCAAAAAGAGCTATTTGTTTATTAGAAATAAAATACACTATCCATTGCCTGGACTAACTTCACTGAAGAGATGGGCATCAAAAATGAAGGTTGGTCAAGGGATATTGAGCAATGTTTTAACATTCTTAAAACTAGCTGGTGAAGATATGAACGATTTTGCAAGAACAACTGTGCTTTCTTTTGACGAAGTAAAAGTGAAATCTGTACTAGAATATGACATTTCGTCAGATAAGATAGTTGGCCCCCATAACTACATGCAAGTCATCATGGCCCGTGGTCTATTTTCTAGTTGAAAAAAGCCAATTTATCTTGGATTCGATGACAAAATGACATGAGAAATCTTATTCAGTGTCATAACAGAACTTCATGATATATCATACAATTTCATTGCATGTGTGAGTGATTGTGGCGGAGGTAATATCGGTCTTTGGAAGGAACTGGGAATCAATATTGATAACACCTACTTCAAACACCCTCTGACAGCAGATAACATTTACATCTTCTAAAGTTGTTGAGGAATTGGCTTCTAGATACTGGTTTCAATATGGGTGATATAATTATAAATAAGAGCCCACTTGAGAACATGATTTATAAAAATGTTCAAGCACTCAATGTATGCTATAAAGTGAATTCTAAACATATAGAAGTGGCAAAATGTGCGCATGGCAGCCGAACTTTTGTAGAATTCTGTTGGAGAAGCTTCGATTCGATACAAACCCGGAAATAATAAAATACTTGCAGAAGATGTGGGGACCTCCATTTGTGATGTGAATAAGTGGTTCGACATCTTCAATAGTTACATCAAAACTGGGAGGACCCCATTCAAATGTGCTTATGGCGTAAATATAGAGCAGCAAGAGGAGCATCTGAATATTTTTTTCCAAACAGTAAGCTCTATGAGAGTTCATGGTAAGAATTATTGTTCACGAATTTTTCAAAAAGGTATGATAATTTCAATTCAATCATTGGAACTTTGATTCAATGAAATGAAAAATAAATACCAAATCGGCTATATTTGTACATACAAGCTCAACCAAGACTGCTTATATTTTGTACATACAAGCTTAATCGAGACTGCTTATATTTGTACATACAAGCTTAATCAAGACTGATTAGAGAATTTTTTTTCCAATTAAGAAGCAGAGGACCCAATGAGCATCCGAGTCCACCGATTGCTATAAAAAGAACAAGTATTATTACAGTTTGAAAAAATCCAGGAATTCTTGAAGCAAATGTGAATACAGTAGAACAAATCGTTGAAGAATTTATCTCTTCCAGTGTAATGAACAAAGTTAACATTCAAATTTATGAGGATGAATCTGATGGAAATGATTCCAGTTCACAAATCACTTCTGTATCTTCACCAAGTTCATCCATATTCTCCTAGCTAGCTGGATATTTGGCAAAAAAATTCAAAAACGTGTCACCAAATCTTGGGCAACAAACTCATAAAATTGAAAATTAACATGGGTATAACTTGCCTTCCTGGGTTCAACAATTATCATATGGTGGACTGATAAAACCAAATAATTCATTTCTAAATGATATAAAAAATGGAACAAGTATTTTAATAAGTTTCATGAATTCAGTCATGATAAAAAAAAAGTTGTTCAAAGACTGGCATCATAATTAATGAGGAAAAATTATTGTAATTACCCATCAGAACTTGTGACTTCTTTTTGTTGAGAACAATCATAAGAATTAATAGATCAAGAGAAAAAATGCAGATAATGTAGATTTGAGTAGAAAAAAGATCAGAAAAATGAATGAAATAGTGAATTGAAAGATGTAATTTGATTTGATATTTGTTGATTAAAAATTTCATTTAATTTTGTCTATATTTTTACAATCAGCAAAATCAGATTTACTTATGTTTGTCAAAAAAAATGTCTGATGCTACCCCAATTCTGGAATCCTGGAATACACTTTACTCCTCATGGTGACAATAAGAATTCAACAATTGATTCCATTGGTACAATGTAAAGTCTGGTGGGTATAACATGGCATTGTTCTTTCTTAGATTCATAGTGAGATTCCAACAACATTCAACATATATGTTTCTGATATGCTAGCAGATCAGTCCACCCATGCTGCAAACTAGCTTTGTAGCTTTGGTACAGTCAACCTCAGTACTACCTTCTTGCTCTATAAAAAGAAAAAATATAAATGAACTTGAAAGAATCCAACATTTATTCTGTGGATCGAATCAGCTATTCAAATCGTTAGCTTTCCTATGAGGACAATTTTCCTTTTCGTTGAATACTATTTTCCATAAAATTTCGGTAAATTTTGTCGCCCTTGTAATATTAATATAATTTATTTATTATATTTATAATATATACTTGTACACAACTGTGAATGCTTTCACACTGTAAAGGTATTGAGGTTAGTACAATTTGTTAATGCCTTCATTTATTTATCAGAAAAGTCCTGGCTCATCATGCCAGAGCATATTTTAAGCAAGTTTGACTGGGCGGCACTGGAGCTCGTAGAATTTCTCACTATCGGTATAATAGTATTTTATGATAAGTACAACTTTTATAAGACGCTATTTTGTCGCAAGCGTTGTTTGGAAACAAAGTGCTACAACGTGTCTAATAAAACGTGTGTCATATACAATTTTTTTATTTTGCACTAATTTGAAGTATTTAATTGAAGAAATGGATTTAATATCGTTAGATAACAGAAACATCTTCGATTGGCAACAGTAATGACATTGAAATAATTGAAATCTGACGCACAAGCGTAAAGCCGACTTTACAGTTGAGCGATTTTGATTTTAGCAATACCAGCAGTGAAAACTGCAATGTTTTCATTGCCTTAATTGGTCGATTCAAATCAAATCACACTCTGAATTAAAATTTACCAATAGAAACATTGAGCTTTTCACTGCTTGTATCACCAAATCCAAAATCGCTCAGTGATAAGCTTAGCCTGACAACTCTTCTGTGGACTTTCCAAAGCTCACTTGAGAGGAGAGTTCCGACGCTGGGAAGCAGATGAAATGAAATCTTGCTTGAATAAAGTGCCAAGACAAAGACAAGCGAAAAGGCTAGTGAGCCTTTCACAAAGGAAAGCTAAACAGTTTCTCGAGTTGGACAAAAAAGACTTGAAACTGGTAACGGGACTCCTCACTGGACACTGCCCTCTTAGGTATCACCTCAAAAAGATGGGTAAAACAGAGAGTGATAGTTGCCGCTACTGCGAGAACTTCGCTGAAACTGCAGAACATTTGCTTTGCGAATGCCCAGCTCTCTTTTGCAAGAGGCTCAAGTTCCTGGATGCAGGGGCCTTCTTAGAGCCCTCCGATATCAGGAACCTAGCTCCTAGGAAACTAATAAACTTTGCAAGAAACCTCGGAATCCCGGGCCTCGAATAGATTAAGGGTTATGCACTAAAGATCTGATAGGTCAAGGTGCTTGAGAGGCTGCACAGCCTTAACGACCCCCCCCCCCTTCAATCTACAATCTACAAGCTGTGCCTCTGACTTTCATTCGACAGTTCTATTGTACCAACCTTCGGATAATAAAAAATGCGTATCGAAACAGGCTATTTCGATACGGATTTGCATTTTTGAGAACATAACAATGATAAAAAGAGTTTCAAATTCTGATAACCAAAATAAAGAATATATAAAAAATCACGGCGCAATCTACTTTCACTGGGCGGCACAAACAGGCCACTAGGCGGCACTTTATATGTTATTATATGCTCTACATCATGCGAGCTTGGTATTAGGAAGGGCTCCTTTCAATGTCATTCCCCATCCGTGGTCAGAGGGTAAACATCCTCGAGGATGGCTGAAACATCATCGATGTCGTCTTCTTCATCCTATTCATCCAAGAAGGGCGCCCTAATCGAGACGGTTCCATTTTTTTGGCAAGCAGGAGTACGCTCAAAAGATTTCTTTCTGCAACCGCGTTTGGTGGTGGCACAGTCTATTGTGCACCGACAAAAAATTATGTTCAATATTTCATATAGGACCAGGAAAAAAAACTAGTGGTTTCAGATGTCCAACCACATCTGCACTTGGTGATTTATGTCCTTATAGAATGTTGTTTTGCTACCCACTCAGTTGGTGGGAGGCGTGATATGTTCGTTCTACTGATTCGATGAATGCATACCACCTGCAAATACACTTTTTCCCAGCTTCTTCTATATCATCTTCAAATAAAGAATTGTCTGGGAAAACGGCAGCAGCCCCCTAGACATCTGCTGAAGACTTAAGAATATTTTGACAAATCCCAGCTTACTCTAACGGAAGGGTGCTGGAGTGGTATCACAAACAGTAAAAGCGTGTAGAAATGGAAAAGAGCTCATCCCAGAACCAAGTTCGCATGATTAGCCCGAACCTTCCCGCCCTAAGAGATGCAGTGAAATATCTGAAATAGTACTTGTACTTTTCGAAAACTACTTCAGAATCTTCTATAAGATACATACTCTTCCTCTGTATACCACTTTCATGCATCGCATATACTATACAGAGTGGCCACTTTTTTATTGGAATTGTATTGGTTACTTTTAAACCATGAGAGTTGGGAGGTCAGTCAAAGGGATAAAAAGTTGCATTCATAAAAGCATTGTCAAGCAGTTCAAACAAATCGAGATTTTCAGGACCGGTTATTGAGATATCATAAGGAGAGTGAATTCTGTCATTGTCTTCACTTTATTTCGAATATCATCAAAAAATGTCACATCAGGAGTTTTTCATTCGACAGTAAATTATCCTCAATTTGACGTAATCAGATTTCGTATCCAACGTTTCGTACGCTCTGGGCCACCCTCAACCAAATTTTTTTCAATACGAACCTGCATATTTTATGACACTTTTTGAAATAACTTTTAACGTTGAATTCAATGACATATCATACAATGTCATTCAAAGTTGATTTTCAGGTGGTTTTGACCCTTATCCAAATTATAAAGGTAGACCTCTTCTCTACTCTAGCAGAAGTTTGCATTGAACAACGCATTTGCACGTCAGGCAAGGTCGAATTGCAGTGCTACAGTTAGAAGTTCCTGTAAATGGACGTTCAGAAAATCATGAGATAATGTGAAAATTTTTTCAGGAAAAATCATGGCGAATGTGCTACTGAAAGTCTTCCTAGCCAACCTGCTCCAGAAATTTGAAATCCACGCTGAGGGAAAAGTACCCGATATTGTACTACGCTGTGATATAAGCGTGAGGCCCAAAAAAGGATACATATGTAGTTTGAAACAACGAAGATGGACTACTACAAGATGACGGGACTTCTGTGCCTGATAACTCATACGAATTCCATAAAATTCACTTTTGTTCTTCATGTAAAAGGGTTCGAATACACGTGACAATATATGCTGGTATTGTATGAGCGAATGAACATAACTGATATTTATTGAATAATCGTAGTGATCATTTCTTGAGGTCCCTGAATATTCAATTTCAGTCAATAATATAAGTGATAGCCAATTATTATATTCATGAAATAGAAATAATCCACCCACTTTATTCCAGCAAACATGATTCGATGTCATTGCTTTTACGATCTTGATGTACCACAAGGGAGTGTATCAGAGCCTTTAATTCTTTTGATTTATATAAATGTAATTGAATATATACATGGAGGATCACGTGATTAACTTATAAGCAGATGATCCATTGATATATACACAATATGAAACATTGTGAGTCATATCTCCAAACAGATAAACTGAAACTGAATATCGATAAAATAAAAGCAATGATCAATATAACAAAATATAAACGGAATAGCATGGTGAGAAATTCAGTCAAAATTGAAATCAATGGGAATGATATGAACATTTTGAGTAAAATTAAGTTTTCAGGGTTTATTGTAGATAATACAATCTCTTTGGAAGATCTTGCTGACTATGTGATAAGCAAAATAGCGAAGAAACCGTATTTTTCTTTGAAGTGTTATTTGCTTTATTAAACAATGCCAGAATAACCTGCTATACCTAATTTTTATAATAGAACCACATTTTTATTTTCGCTGTACTCTGTTATACCTTGTTATGTCACATCACTCAAGTTCAGTTAAGAATTTGCCTGAACGCTTGTATTATCTATGTATACTTCAACCTATTGAATTGTATTAAATTGAGGCAAGTAATGTTGCATGTATCCGCACCTTCAATCAAAATACTACTCTTTCTCATCTAACTATGAAAAGTATATTCAAAATGATAAAAAAATGCAACTAACATACTCTGATAACCTTTTAATCACAAAAAATTTAATACATCATAATATCAGATCGAACACCAATTATCATATTCCAAGGACAAACTCACGCAGCAGTATGAATTTTCTTCGTTTATTCAAGAATTAGAAGGATTTGATAATATTTATAATCACAAGGTGAACTTAAATATAATATAGATTTAAATAATAGTAGCTATATAAGTCTTACAATGAAAATGTAGATGTGTATTATTTATAGAATATGGGTAATGTGGCAACTGTTATTTCGTTGAAATTGATAAATTATATGTTAATTATATTTCATGTACTTATTATGTGTAGATGAAGTACATTACTTATATTAGTTACTCAACTAATAAAATTGTCCAAAGAGAAAAGAAGGCATACCTAATATATCAATTCAATGATACCGCACCAGATCAAATGTGAAGGGCACTTAGATCTGATGAGTTTCTTCCTATGAAAACCAATAATTCAGCTGAAAATCATCATGCACTAAATTACCGAAACCGCTGATGCACCATCTTTCTTAATGTATGGTCTATGCAGATTCGGCCTATATCCATAGACACAATGCAGCATTACCAGAGCTTTACTACCATTTGAGGCATCCGTACGGTATATACGAATACTGCCATATGCTCTGGCAGATATTTACTCTATTGTGGAAAATGATAAGTGCCAAATTTATTGAAACTTCTCATTTCCCACCGTCAGGCAGATAGAAACCAATATCTGTCGTGGTCCTCCTCCACCAAACCAATACGGTGTTTTTGATCGAGTTTTCTGCTGCAGCCGAACCGAGCATCGTTTTGAAGGAGAAGGAAAACGGACTAGATATCGAGATCCTTTCTTCGAACTCCGAAGGTTAAGAGGGCATATTCCTTGCTGCCTCCGCCAATAAAATAGGTACCGCTCCCAAGTTCCCCTCGAGTTATGGGACATTCTGAAGACTTGATTTTTTGGTGCATCTTATGAAGTCGATTTTCATTTTGCTGCTTAACACTAATTATAAACATCTATGAATCAGTGCGTTTCTGGTTGACTTTGTGATTTTTTTTAGGATTATGACAAAAAAAATCAAAAAAGTGATACATAAGATGCCTAGATTCCATAAAGATCTATTAGGAAAAAAAATCCTGAAGTGAAATCTTGTTTGGTTTTCCTATGGGAACTTGGGAGCGGAGGCAAATTTTCCAACGATTTTGACGTGGGCGCGGCACTTACTGAAAATAAGCCACTCCCCTTAGGTGCATCAAATATCATTCATAGTAAGTGGTCTTGTGTCCAAATCAGAAGGAATTCATCTTCTATACAATAGTCAATGAGCAACCAAAATATCACAAGAGAATAAATTGAAAATAGTAGTAATTCGACAGATTTTATTTTTCATTTTATGTATAGTATTCTGTAAACTTTGGTATTATACCTAGATTAATTATTTTTTCTGTTATCATAATCATCATAAACACTTTTTCACGGAAGTTGATACGTTGTCATTCAATAAACGTATAGACATAGAATATTCTACCTAGATTATTCCGGTTTTTCGATTGGCTGAAACCTCGGCTGAAACATACCTTGACTTCCCTAACAACATAGGGATATCCTATAGCTACTTTCGTTGTATGTATATGTAATAAGAAATCAATCGATACTGATTAAATAGTTGAGATGGGGACCAATAATGAATAGTTTCGACACAAACATTTCCTAAAGTTGAAAAATCTCGATTTTTCAATTTTCAATACAAACATATCATTCCTGCTAGATCCCAAGTGAGGATTCAATAATGTTAAAATATACAATACAGTCCTATTTTGAAAATAGAAAGTTGGTATATTTATTTGTGATTTTACAAAAAAATTTAAATTCTAATGAATTCAGGTTCCCCTTGAAACCTCAGAAACATTATAGGTCTACAGTGTCCGCCATAAAGTTGACTACACCTAATTACAAGAATTAATCGTGTTTTTATAATTAACCTCCCGCAAAATGTCTATTCCACAAATTAGTTTTGATCCAACCTTATGTGATTTAGGTTATTGAAATGTATAATCTTTCTGAGTAATAAAAATTGTATTTTTGATTTTTTTTCAATTTTGATACGGGTTATCGTTAGATTCCAAGCATATTTTCTCGAAGAAATTTTTCGATATCTTGTCGATTTGACCTATTTTTCGGCACCACTGACAAACTTTTAAATCGAGCTTTTTTTAAATTCCCGCCAAATCTGAGGTCACGTGGTATGAGTCGCAACGTATTTTTCAGTTGTTAGACATGCAAAAACTAACGGCTATTAGAGTTTTACAGAAATTTCAATGATAAACTTATTTCCCATTTGTAGCCAACTTTATGGCGAGATGTGTTATTTTCTGTTTCTTAAAATATCGCATATTTCGAAATTCGCAAAATCTCAAGTTATATTTTTCAGAAAATAAGTATGTATCTAACATTTTAATAAAATATTTCAAAGAGATCTGCCATAGAGCTTATTGAACGATGTGAAGGTGAAAAAAAAAATTCCTGCGTGAAATATTACAATTATAGCTTTTTTAAAAATTTTCGAATTAGTTAAAAAATCGTATATCAGGAATATGTATATATAAACACTGTTTCTTAGGATGATCTCAGCGATGTAATGATTGGCGAAACAATTGAAAACTGTCAATGATTCCTTACATTTTCATCGAATTCATTCAAGAGTAAATTTTGTGCAAAAAGCTTTCTTTCCTGACTGATTCCCATTAAAATGGCTCGTAAAAACTCTCTGCTATATCTGCCAATGAATTGATATCCAACTGCTAGGTACTATTATTTTACAAAAAAATATATTTTGAGATTTTGCCGAGGATTTTACTGATTTCGAAAAATACGATTTCTGAATGAACTGAAAATTAGTATATATAATTGGGGCTGGATAGAGAAAATCCCAAGTTGATGAAAATTAAATTTTTTTTTAAATATCACAAATAAAGCATTTTTCGTTTGTTGCGTATTTTTTAATGTCACTGTGTATATTATAAACTTCGTCATTTCTTCTAAATACGATAAATTTGTATTTTCATCTTCTGATGTGAGTAATGTTAGTTAGATTCAATCGACGATCAAAAACTATTAAGTTCTAGAAAATATACCAAATATTACTATGTAAAGTTCCATTTCACTAAGCGGTAAACGAAATTCAGTAATGTCCAGTCTTCTACTGACATTCGCGTGACTGCCGTCTTTTCTCTATGTGCCGCTTTCTGTAACGATGGATGGTTAAAAAGCCCATAATTCGACCTAGGCTCCGCCTCGATCGGGATGATTGGCATTAGGCATGAAATAGTTCACAATCGAAATGTTTTGAGCTGGTAGGCTTCCTCGGTGGTACACGACATTCACTATTCTCAGAACTGCAGGCAATACCAGCTTGCCGTCATAAGGCACAGGCTTTAACAGGGGCCATGCAATCATACTCGGCACATCACGTCTACTAAGGGCACAGGCACACAATATTTGGTCCCAGTGATCACTTACCTCACGGTGTGGGGAATGGTCACTGGTGTCTCTCTAGCTCGACTTCGATTGGTATCGGATGCTGTGAAGTTTTGACTGGAATTTGATACCAGAAAATTATAACGAATATATAATCTGCAGAAGTCGTGAAACTTATGGTTATATCAAATGCACTTCGTCCATCGAAGACCAAGGCTTTTCCACAGAATTGACTTTTTCGTTTCTCAACTTAAGCAGACTTAGTCGGAGACGTGCCAGGATGGTGTCTTTGATACCGTGATATATCGAAGTCGCGTCAGTTGAGAGCATGTTGAGAGGTTCGCAAAACTAGTTGCAGGGCTTGCCATCAGGCGGCTCTACGAGTGCTATTTTATCATTTACCGCACGTGTATGACATTTAGACGAGACACCAGTATTGTCATACGATCCGAGAAATATTGAGTTGTGGAGAATAATATGTTCCAAATTTACTGGAACTACATTTTTCACTCTCATGCAAATCGGAGCCAAAAAGCCTGATGAAGTTCTCCTCGACCATCTCAATCAGGACTATGTTCGTCATCTTGTTCTCTGGTCCAGCCGAAACGAACATTGTCTTGAAGAAGGAGGATTAACGGATGAAATAATCGGGATTTGCTTTTTGATCTTCGTGTATAGGCTTCATCCCTCGCTCCATCCAGACCATTATGTAAGATTATTCATCCTTATTATCAGATCCTCATGCTTTTTTGTCTTCCTCAGGGCAAATGAATCATGTATATGTTCACTCACTCACCTCACATGTGTTGAGGAGTGGTTATTGGTTGTGTCTCGACCCAATGTCGCGAGGTATCGGAGGCCGCAGAGTTGTGACCCAAACAATTCAAAAACCGAAATAATTATTATATTCATTCGCTTCTTTTCAAATTTGAAATAGGATACGAGAAATATATCAAGAGCGAATAAATATGGCACCAGCCGAAACGAACATTGTCTCGAAGGAGGAGAATAAACGGTGGAATTATCGGAATTTGCTTTCTGTAGGCTTTATCCAGATCATTACATAAGGCTCGTTATCCTGATTATCAGAACCTTATGTCTTTTTCGCTTTGTCTTCTCAGGGTACATCGAGTATGTACACAATGATCATTACTTATGGTACAAAAAATATATTATAAACGAATAGAAAAAATATAATGTAAGTGTATACAGGATGCCCGTTTTTCGAGCTTCACCATGGAGATCTCAAAAGAGAGAAGAGGAGAAGATCACAGGGGCTGCCTTCATTGACCTATCTGCCGCATACGATACGGTCAACCACGGAAAGTTGCTATCCAAACTATATGAAATGACAAATGATTTCCACATCACGTCGAATGTCGGAGCCTTCCTCCAAAACCGCCGTTTCTTTGTCAGCCTCTTAGTAAAGAATAATACATGACGCCGGCAGAGAAACGGACTTCCGCAGGGACGTGTGTCTGGCCCCTTTAATGTTCAATATCTATACCAACCATCAACCCATACGGCGGGAGATGTTCACTTATTTTGTTCGTGACGATAAGCTTTTCTATTTTTTATAGAATTTCATGTCTTGTTTACATCCGGACTCCTCTAATAAAACTTTGACAGCTTTCAAGTTAACTTCTCATCGCTTTGAGTTCATCGTCATACCAGGTTATCTTCATTTTATGGTCGCCTGTCTTCTTATTTTTTTTACGGAAAAAAATTCCCTCTAGATCTCTTGTAGAGAATTGATAAAATGATCAAATATACTGTTAATATTCTTATCAAGAGAATCAAGAATACTCCATCAATATACGAAAGTGATGTTCTGAAATTCTCGAATCCCTTTTCGTATAGCAAATTCTAGATATATCATCATTTTCCTGAATTGTGGGGTACGTTTATACGATAAATAATCCCATATCATTCAATAGACTTACAGAAGAAGAGTAATGCATTGTTTGAAGCTTCCAGTTGATGAAAAGTGAAATATTCAACGTTATGTAATGTTTTCTACTTCTGATTGAATATACGTTGAAAAAGCACCATAAGGTAACGTTTATACAATAAATAATTTAAATAACGTTGAATAGACGAATAGAAAAAGAGTAAATGAAACGTAGAATATAGGTTACTCAAAGTTTCCGATTGTTGGAAAGTGTAACGTTAATGTGACGTGTTTTACTCCTGATTGAATATACGTTGAAAAAGCACGATAAAGATACGTTTCAGTACGGGTCCTACAATAACAATTGTACACTCCATGATGCCTTCTGCTCTATATCATCCAATGAAGCTAGGGGTGCAATGCAGTGATAGGTGAATACTATCCATGAAGCTTTGGTTAACGAAATGGAGATCTGATAATCCAGTAGGGTTCGATGGTATACCAAACTCAAGCTGTCCACAGCTTTGCGGATGATTGTACACTCCATGCTGCCTTCTGCTCTATATCATCCAATGAAGCTAGGGGTGCAATGCAGTGATAGGTGAATACTATCCATGAAGCTTTGGTTAACGAAATGGAGATCTGATAATCCAGTAGGGTTCGATGGTATACCAAACTCAAGCTGTCCACAGCTTTGCGGATGATTGTACACTTCATGCTGCCTTCTGCTCTATATCATCCAATGAAGCTAGAGGTGCAATGCAGAGAATGCAGCAATGCATCAGGTGAATACTATCCATGAAGCTTTGGTTAACGGATTGGAGATCTGATAATCTAGTAGGGTTCGATGGTATACCAAACTCAAGCTCGTATATTTCTTCTAAGAATACGGACCTTATGTCATTTGAAAAAAATAGTTTTTTCGGACATCCTAAGATTTATGATGATGAAAATTGTTCCAAGTGATCCTAATTCAGAGTACATCATCATTTTTTGTGACAAAAAATCGCTAATAGTACTATTTAAAATATGGTCAATAAAATTGGTCTAGGTTGGCCACAATAACTGCCCAAGAATATCTCTTGTTAGATGAAAATTTCAAAAACCTATCCAACAAAATGAAGGTTTTCGATATCGATCAAATTATAACGATTAACGTACCTGTACAGGATGGCTGGAATTCGAAACTCATCATTGCGATCTCGTAAACCGTAAGAGAAACAGGGTCTTTTAAGTTATGGCAAAGTTGCGTAATTTGATTTTCGAATACTTTCGGAGATATTCGAGAAAAATCGTAATTAATCAAAACAGTTTTGATTTTTTCTGGCGTACTTTGAATAAATTAATCGATATGATTAACATTTCCTCATGGCCACTTTTTATTTCCTATGAGATAGCGTGATCGAATTTGAAATCCGACGTTTCGTCTTAAAGAAATCATCATCAACTTATATTTTTCAACGCGGACCTGGATTTTTTATTCCATTTTTTGTTATCTTTGAACAGCCCAATTTTCGAATGTTGGCAGTTTCTCTAGTTTCCTTCAATAAATAATGCAATTACTGAAATTGGAAAAAAACGGCCTTGATTTCAGAGATGTGAAGTAACAATCAGTCATCAGAGCATGATAATTCAATGTTTCGAAGAATTTGCGAGATCAAAAATGTTGTTTTCCAATTCAGAAAAACGTTATATGGTCTGAATTCATTGAAGTGTTTGATAGAAACTTGCAGAAGAAACATTTTCCAAACATTAGATTGGATCGACCGATTTCTTCCCGCTAGATTATTTTTCATGGCAATATTAAATACGAACAGTTTATTTGAAGATATTCCACGAGACATAAATATCTCACACCAAAATTTAATGATTGAAATAACAACCCTACGAGCTAGAGGAAGAAGACGCATACGAAAATCGGAAAATTCCTATAGGTGTAAGAGAAATCATTCGAGCATTTACTTCAGATTTTCAATTGGTTTTTTTTCACATTTCAGGCACAGTTTTCATTAATTGACTGAGTATTATAGATATTATTTTGCCAGAAGTTCAGTTTCGTAATAATTAGGCAGTTATATTACTGATGAATAATAGTGTTTCAAAAATCGTTTCGGACTTAATATTTGAAAAAGATAGAGAAACTGTCAATTTTTGTCATTGAAACATTTGAAAATCAAAATTTATGATAGCCTACAGTTTTTGGGCAATCGGAAGGTAACAAAAAATGAAATTGAAAATTCAGGTCCATATTTATAAAATGATGATGGTTTCTAGGAGACGAAACGTCGGATTTCAAAATTGAAAACGCTATATTGTGGAGAAGAAAAAGTGGCCATAAAAAAGTGTTATTCATATCGATAAATTTCTTCAGATACCTAACGCCAGAAAAAAATAAATACGATTTAATGATATTTCGATTTTTTCGGATATCTCCGAGAGTATTCGAAATTTTTCAAGTTTCAGAACAGCATTTTGTTAAGCATCAAATTTCGCAACTTTGACAAAATCCAAATGACCCTGCATCTCTTACAGTTTACGAGATCCCAATGATGAGGCTCGAATATTCCAGTCACCCTATATATAATCATCATTTCTGTGTGTGGCATGAAATAAACCATATTTATAAGAACTATTCAAGGTTCCCGAAATTCACTCCAACAAAAATTTAGTGGCGTTCAACGGCTTTATTTACTAATCTTTAATTTATATATATTTCACTTGAACCCACGACCCAGTGTCGCCAGACTAAGAGCTGCTGTTTGTTGTGTGTAAAATATCGTTACACTTGTTCCCATTCTGAGACATATTAAGAAGACAAGTCTCTTTTTATTCAAATCTGATGGTACATTTTATGTTTCGCATTGATCAGTGACGTACTGAAAAGTCTATCATCATTTGTATATCAACTTTATTTATTTATTCAAGGGAAATCCCATTACAAAAAAAAAACTATATACAATCCAATATATGTGGTGAATATTCTAAAAACTGATGAAATCATGGTAATGAAATGAATATACATTTATGATAAATTCTAATGAATATACATCAAATCATAGATTCAACAAAATTTTTGAAACTATCAATTGATCCATTGAAAATATCTATCTCGCTTTCATTACTAATTCTTTTAATGTTCTCTCGATAGGTGTGTGTTGGCCATGATTTGTAGAATGATGTGATATTCGAAAGAGGATATTATTTCTCAATTTTCTGTTTGGTATATTGAAATCAATAATCTCTAACAAATTAGGACACACAATCATTCCCTATATCAATTTGAAAATAAAGCACTTATCATTTGTTGTTCGTCGATTTTTCAAACTTTGCATTCTCATTTCAATTAGTATGAAATAATAATCATGATTCTCTATTATAACGTTGAGTTTATAGACACAGAACCTCAGGAATTTATTTTGAACACGTTCAAGAGTATAGTTGTGGATTTGGTAAAGTGGTGACCACACAATAGAGGCATAGTCCAGTTGAGAAACCAACAATGACATATATAAAAACCTCACTTTGTGGATTGACAAAGTGTTACAATTTCTAAGAATGTACCCTAGTATCCTGATGACTTGTTTGCTAAATTGTTAATTTGTTCAATAAAAGTCATATTTTCATCGAACACTATGACAAGATCTCATACAGATGATACTGGTGAAAGTTCTTCACTATTAATATAATGAGATGAATCATATTTTTTAATCTTATAGAAACAAAAAATAACATTTATCAAAATTTAGACTACACCAGTCGGTCAGATTATTCAGATCTCTTTAAAGATTACTTTCATCATCAAATGAGTTTACAATAATAATATAATAATAATATAACTTTATTCAGAAATCAGTTGAAAGAAACAATACAAATATAAAAAACGAATAAAGTTGGTTGGCGATAAGTGTTGTTGCACTTGTTTCGCAGAATATATAATTCACTTTTACATACAATTTAAAATACAATATAAAATTATGCTATATAAAATTATTTATGTGAATGAATGAACTGATAGCAAAAATGAAGACATGAATGAATAAAAACTAAAACATAAAAACATCAGAACAGTGATCAAATTAATAAAATCGGAGTAAAAAAATACATGTTGGTTATGGTTGAAGTGGTAAAAGCTATATAACGTTACATATAACATTTCAAATTTGCAGGTACACAAATTACAAAAACTTTGACTCAGAGCTGATCAAAAACATTTCTTGTCAACGAAATCGGCGATTGTTTGTCTTGTTTGACTGAATATAAATGTTTTTAGTGTATTTTTAAAAATGTGGAATACATCGATACTTCTAATTATGTGAGGAATAGTATTGAACAGTTTTGGAGCTAAGTACGTATAAGAATGTTGGACTATTGATTTTTGAATTAGTGGGATAACGTGGTACATTTTGAAGACATCAGAAAACATTAGATATTTACTGAAAGTGAAGCAATTGCTAATATCATTAATAAAAATATTGAATTACAATGTAGCACAGTGCATGTTATCCTTGTGGGACACCTGATGAGACATCAATATCGTTTGAGTGATAAGAACCCACTTTAACTCAATGTATGCGACCCCTCAAAAAACTACCTACCCAAATCAATAAGATTTCGCTACAACCAATATTTTTTAATTTCAAAGCTTTGCTGAAATCTGTATTGGTTGAATCTGATTGTTTTTTACTTCTGAAGCTATTATAATGTCATTGCTGTAAATCAATAGATTTGTTATTCTGGATCGTTTAGACATAAAACCATGTTGATTGATATCAATGATCTCTTTACATAAGAAACTTAGTTGATCATGCATTAAACTATCGAATAACTTAAGTATTATAGCAGACTGATTAGAGACGCCCCTATAATTTTTAACATTTTCTCTTTCTCCTGATTCGAATGAATCGTCTATATATATTCATATCAGGAACATATAATATATAAAAAAGTATATCTTGTTACTAAATGAACGAAAAATAATCATTACATGACATGAAATGCGCAGTGTCAGCTAGTGCTGTTTTGCATCTGAACCTATCATAGGTTTCCAATTTTTTAATCAGATAAGCTTTGTTATTTTCATACACACCTGATCAATAATATAGTTTATTATTTATATTATTCACACTTCTGATTCTAGAAGCCACATCTAAGCATAATTTCCTTGTTTTGTACAATGCCTGAAATCCAATGGCACCGTGTTATGAAAATGATTATGAAATTCACATCAACATAATTTATCAGATCGACTCGAACATTGAAGATGCTGAGGAATAGAATATCAATTGAGATGTATCATCATTTCGAATTACGAGATAAAATAAAGGAACTACAATGACGTTATTGATAAAATAGAAACATTATACATACATTGAAAACCACCTCCATTATACCCTGTGTTATATGGCGGTGAATGTATACCTTTTCAATCTGCCCATTCTTTGAAAGTCAACAGAATTTTTATTTTATTTTTTAATTTGTAATATGGCATGTTGAATAAAGTATTATTATTATTATAGTCACTGTCTATTTCTAAATTTGGTTATAACCTGACTAACATCCCCTCCATGTGGTATCTGATAATATAGGGATGACTTGGTCAATGAAAATGTATTTATGTGCAATAAAATCTCTAATTTTCATCAGTTTCTCTCTAGCTATACCCGCCGCTGGAAAGATATGAACCCATGTCAAACATTGGTGTTTCGCAAGGACATAATTTATTCAATGTTGAAAGATAAAAGTTCATCATATTTAATGTGATGCGAGAGAATGAGTCGATAGATTTTAAATTATTTGATGATGCACAAATATGGCATCGGAAAAAGGTGAAAGTTGGCCACAAATACTAGCTATTCTTCTTGGTAAGTTCATCGGGATGCTATTGGAAAATTCCAAATCTCAATTACCAAAATTCTAAACTTACCAATCTGAAACCTTATTCGAAGTTTTTTTTAAATCTAGATATCATTTTATGTCTGTTATTTGTTATATTACTAACATCAGTCGATTCCTTCCTGAAAAATAATAAAGTAGTCCCAATAAACTTATTTCCAAAGGACACTCGATAAAGTGCCATTTTTGAAATATCATGCAGTGTAACTCAAATAATATACAAAATAATATTTAATTTCGTTACTACATATTTTTCGCACATAGCAAGATACAAAATTCATCACTAATTTCAAATTAATATTTCAATTAAAATAACAATGGCTCGTCAAATTCTTGTCATATTATAGTATCAACTGAATCGCCTCCTATAGCAAGCCACTGAGATAATTGAACTGAATCTTTTTACCTTCATCATCAGAAGAATCACCCCGTTTCACGAAGCCATAGAAGTGGCAGAAAAAATTGAAATATCTGTTTTTCTGGAAATTTTGAACTAGGGGTTTTTGTTTGTGAGAAATCAAAATTTGGTTCCTACTTTGATATATTTTGAAGAAGGCGCCACATAGGCCATATTTATGGCATGAATGTGCGCAGAACTTTTTTGCAATTTTTGTGAAAAAAAAAATTGAAGCTGTATTATTTTGATAGGAAAAGCTTATACTTGTTATGAACCTTCAAACTCAACGGTTCACGAGATATTCGAATTTTAGGGAGCAGCTGCATGATAATCATTTCATTAGGAATTGATTTCAAGAAATGTGGCTCATAAATATAGGTCCAACGAATGGAAAAATAACCGAAAAACTACAGATTATTTGAGAAAAACCAAATACGTACATTTCGACAACTAAATTGTGAGTTTCATTAGCATTTCCACTGAAGATGACAACTTGGTTATCGAAATACGTATTTGGTTTTTCTCAAATAATTTGCGGTTTTCGAGTTATATTTGCATCTGTTGTATATTGTATGGGTATGCTTTTTTCATATACCGATATGACGAAAATTTTAAAGTATAGTAGGAGGTAACATCAGAAAATTTATGATGTTAGCTAATTGTGTGCGGCACTTTCAGAAAAAAATCGAGTATTTAACATTCTATCTTTCTAATCAACAACATTTCATTGAAGTGAGTTGGTTATTCGACTCGTAATATATGTCTAACTGAGAAATATTCTAAATTTCTTCATACACTTAGGACCACCCTGTGTAATATGTCGAGATTTCAGATGGGAATGATCAATCATGAATTTTAAATATCTCATGAGTTAGCGATGATACAACATCAATCAACAAAATTATATATTTTTTCAATACTATGAATAATAAAATACTATTGATAGCTTGTTTACACGAGGCATTAATTTGTTACTATTGGATATATTGACGGAGCTGCGATCAATAATAAATCACTTTACCTTGATTCTGCAAGATATTGACCTTCAGGATACTAGTGTATCTGAAAATAATAGCAATCAATGCATAAAGACATAATATTCAAGGAAAGATGATCCAATTTTGACCGCCCATAGTGGTTGTGGTCTATAATAGAATAATTCTATTCTACATTGAGGCAGTTGACTTGAGGGTAGAATATAGATTAATTAACATTGATAATTTTTTTACTTTTATCTCATGTTATGTATACCTACCCAAGAAACGGTATTTTTTCAAAATACATTCTGATGTAGGAACCGAATCCAAAAAAAATTTCAGTGTCTAAAAAAATTTACAATATTCGAATATATTCATTTTAGGATATATTCTGCCAGAATGTTCTCACAATGATCACAGAATATTCTCATACTGTGACAAATATTCCCATGATATTATCATTGAATTGCTTTATATACAGAGTCGTATCGAAATAAATGTTTTATCCTATATTCGCATCATCACCTGTACTGACTTCCCACTATCGGAGTAGTATTTAATGAAAACATCGGAGGTTGATGGATATATAAGAACCCAATCACACAATATTATGTGATTTTTTTTATTATGCAAAAAATGACGTGATTCGGAATGTTTTATAAGCTATTAACAACAACACATCACGAATTTCTACTTATCCTGTCAGAATCCATCACTCCCAGATGTGGTTCCAATTTCAGTATTAGCTGTTGGTCTCCAATAAAATATATTACAAAACACATTGTTGTTGAATTGTCGAACTGGAAATAATCCTAAATTGACAGCCAGGAACCCTAATGGCCAATGAGTACCTATATGAATAGTTGTAAATCATTTAAGTAAGAATATCATCGAATCATTAATAAAATTCAATAAGAATGCAGCGATCACATACAATGCAAAGGACAATCGCAAGGGTGACAGGATCGAAATGACCCTGACGAATAAATCAGTAATAATAATGATAACAATTAATTCTGGCAATTTCTGGTACAATATGTACATAAAATATGGTAAGTCAAACGTTTCAGATGAGGTATAAAACCGTTCGCCAACAATAAACAAATGTATATGTTAATAACAGCACAATTGAAATTACATTGTTTGTATAAATAATCAGATACTAATTCAGATTATCTTCCAGACACTCCTTTCGACTATAATAACATTTCTCAATAAATAATAATGCTTTCGTTTTTGCATTAAACATATTGTCAGTGGCAGAGCTCTTCACAGAAATGGGCAATTTATTATAGAAGGTTATTGCATTATGTATGAGCGCGTTTTTGAATTAAGTTGTCTTGTGAGATGGTATTCTCAGAAGACCACCTTGGCGTGTATGATAGTTATGAGGAGATGTATTACTCACGAATGTTGATGGTGCTGACACGAGTTTCTTTTCTATGAATACTGTTTCGCAGCTATTCCATATCATAAATCATTCGTTTTTGTATTTTGAACACCCGATTGAAATATCTTCCACATTCACAGTTAGCCGGAAAAGAAAATATAATAGGTGCCAGGGTGTTATGGCATGATTCATCAATGATAAAGGTATATGTAGTACGGAGACAGAAAAAGCGAGTTCTAGTTCCAACATACAATCACATGGGAATTCCCCTGGAGATTCCAAACAAAAGAACTGTAATTCACTTACTATAAAGGATGTCTCTACTAAAATTTTACAAATTGAAACGGAAAATAAATGTCGTGAAATTGCAAACCTTGGCTTAGCAAATGACGATAAAATGGAAACGGGTGTGAGTGTGACAAACAATGAGTGGAAAACAGTTAGTCATTCATATTAATGAATAGTTTTCTTCGCTCTTTAAATGTTTTTCTTGCCTACTTTTTTTTTCTGTTTCTTTCTCTTTCTTTTTTTATATTATTTTCATAGTTTTATGCTCGATTATGTATAGCGCCAAATGAGCCAACGTAATTCATAGGCATTAAGTATTAAGTTATATAATTATGTACCAAAACCCATTGTGATGAGATGTTTTCTTGAACACAATAAAAAATCTATCTATCTATCTATCTAGTCATTCAAAAAAACGATTTAATAGACAACAAATCGTTGGTAAAAATTCAGATCTTTTCATCAGAGGAGTTCCTAAAGTAGCCACTTTACATGTATGTAGGGTCGACAAAGTTACATCAGCTGAAGACATGAAAAAGATGTTAGAGCCACATTTCCCAGAAGTGTCGTGCGAAAATCTTGTCACCAGATTCCCGAATAAATATGTCTCATTCAAAGTGAAAATTTTTGAGGACAACTTCAATACTGCGATGAATCCTGAAATCTGGCCTCAGGGAGCTTACATAAGCAGGTTTTTTTACCAGAATCAAAGAAGGAGGAAAGAAGCATAAGTTCTTCTTTGGAAAATGCCGTATATACGTCAAATGTGCACTGTAAATTTGTTAAATCAACTAGGGTGAGTGTCTATCACATAAATGTCCGCTATTTAGCAGATAAGCTAGACGAAATATCAATTTTTCTAGATAAATATCAATATGACATTCTTTGCATTTCTGAACATTGGCTATCGGCCGAATATCTTTCAACTGTAAACATTACTGGTTACTACCTAGCTGCTAATTTCAGTAGATCGGAGAGATGCCACGGTGGAGTGGCTATTTTTGTAAAAAACTATATTACCTGTGCACCTTTAACTATGAAACAGTTCTGCTCTGAAATTAATATAGAACTATGTGGTATTGAACTTCCAAATTTGAAAATTGTCTGTCTGTATAGATCTGGCAATGGTGACTTTCATACATTTATAGATCTATTGGAGAATGCCCTTCACTATCTTAACGTAGAGAAATCCAAGTTGATACTAGCTGGTGATTTCAATCTTAATTTTGCTGTAGCGAAATCTCCTAACCTATTCACTCTTGAAAACTTACTAATGTCATTCAATTTACATACCTCAATTCTAGAATTCACACGTGTGACTCCCACTTCTGCTACTCGAATTGATAATGTGGTGACTAATATAGACAGTGAGATTTATAGTTCAGGGGTCTCAGAGCCGTGCCTATCCGATCATCGGGGGCAATATATCACCGTTAAAAACATGAAGTTAAAAAACAATGACGATTCCCGTTGGACCCGTCCTATACATTCACGAGGTTTATTGAATTTGAGATCTCAACTGATAGAATTTGACTGGAGTTTCTTAGAAAACGACTATATAACACTTGAGGTTAAAATGCAAGAATTTCAAGATATACTGAATGGTCTTGTCGTTAGTACTTTCAATTTACGTAATAACAAAAATTTTACCAAGAGACAACCAGTTCATTGGATGAACGATGAACTGAGAAAAATGCGTAATACACTCAATGCCATAAAAACTGTATATGATATTGATAAAGATGTTTATTCCTTGAATGCTTATAGGAGACTGAGCATAGATTATAAAACTCAAATTAGAATTTCTAAGACGAAAGCTTTTAGTAACTATCTGTCTAATTCTGATAACGTTATGAGAGACAGTTGGAACCTGATAAATCATGAAGGAAATAGATATCAGGAAAAGCCGTTTGAAACTAATATCTCGGTCAAGAAATTCAATGACTATTTCGCTACAATTGCGGAGAAAATTATTAGCTCACTACCTAACATACCTCATGAACCTAGTTTTTATTTGAAAACATTAAAATCTCCGGTACACTCGTTTGTGCTAAATCCTGTTACTCCAGATGATATCTATGACGTCATTCTTGGTCTAAAAAATTTTAATGGAACTGATGCTTATGAATTAAATAGCAAAATTTTCAAATCACTGGCAGATGTACTTGCTGAACCTCTAGCTTCACTGATAAATGACTGTTTCTGCGCAGGTACTTTCCCTAACGCTCTGAAATATTCTGTTGTTTTACCGGTGTTGAAAAAAGGAATCACTGAGGACGTGAATAACTTCCGTCCAATATCCATTATACCAATAATAGCTAAGATTATTGAAATTATCGTTAAAAAACAGCTTTATAACTTCTTGGAAGTAAACTCTCTCCTTTGTCCAGGACAATTTGGTTTCCAAAAAAAGATGTCCACGACGAAAGCTCTTCTACAAGTCGTGTCGGACATAGTCGAGGGTCTTGAGGGGGGTAACCACTCACAACTTGAGTTGTGTGACCTGTCGAAGGCCTTCGACTGTGTCTCGCATGATATCCTAGTGGAAAAACTACAAAGATATGGCATCTGGGGATTAGCTCTTAATTTTTTCAAATCTTACCTCTCCCAAAGATCTCAATGTGTCAGATTAAATGGAGATTTATCAAATCGCAAGGTTATTGAACACGGTGTTCCTCAAGGCTCGGTTCTGGGTCCCCTTCTCTTCTTAGTCTATGTTAATGATTTATATTTCAACATTCTACCGACGAAAAGCGTCTTTTTTGCAGATGACACAACTTTAATCTGTCAGAGTAATAACATTGAAAATCTGTCCACTTTATCAAGTGACATAATGGATTTAGCCAAAACCTGGTTTACTTGTCATAAACTCAAACTTAACGTGGTAAAGAATCAGTCTATTCTTGTATCCTCCAATTCAAATCTCACTAGTGGCAACAGTGTTAAACTACTTGGCATACATTTAGATGATAGACTAAACTGGGGCCCACATATCACAGCTTTAGCTAAGAAACTCTCTAGTGTTACCTTCTTGATTCGACGTTTGAAAAATATCGTTAGTTCCCACGTACTCAAATCTTGCTATTTCGGTTTATTCCATAGTCATTTGTCTTACGGAATTCTTCTTTGGGGTAATTGGTGCCACTCACATAGAGCATTTATTCTTCAAAAGAGAGTAATCAGGGTAATGGCTGGAGTTCATCATCGAGAGCACTGTCGTCCTCTCTTTATTAGTTTTCAAATAATGCCACTTCCTACCTTATTCATTTACTCTTGTTTACTTGAAATACATGAAACTAAGCATAAATACTCAATGCAATCTGAAATCCACCATTACACCACTCGCCATGGTGATTACTTTTCAACGCCAAGGTTCAGACTTCTGATATCGCAAAAGAATTCTGTGAACCTACACTTATATAATAGACTACCTTCAAAGGTTGAAGAGTCTAGGTTTCTTTCAGTTCAAGAAAAAAATAAAAACTTTTCTATTGAAAAATTGCTTTTATAATATAAATGAGTATCTTGTTTCAAACCAGATAGAATTTGAATGTATGTGATGGACACTCCACACCTGTGCTACATTACTTCAAATTATATCCATATTTTTATGTTTATATACTTGAATATAACTGAATTATCGGGAACATCTTTCGCGATGAAACTCACCCGAAATACAATCATGTCATTTCTTGGTGCAGAGACAGCCACCCCTTAAATTTCGATTGGTACCATACGGTGAGTGATACCTCATTCTGAAGGTATTTGTCTCCTGAATATCATGTGAAAAAGAAAAATGAATTATGTAGATTCGTTTTCGATGAATACAATGTTGAAGTTGGAAAATCACTTGTCACTGTCTACCACCAGTTTCCATACAATCCTATTAAACACTAACAGGCTGTGCGTGATGTAGTCTTGCTGAAAAATCATATTATCCTTTTGATGATCATCGTCATTCTTTATAATATCTACTAAATGTGGATAAACAAACTCATTCAGTACCTAATTTTATGTAATTTATTTCTCTCAGATTAACTTCGGGGAAATTAATCCATGGTTCAATCAAACGGTTTCCGGCAATATCAACCCAGGCATGCATCCAATTTTTGGGGAATTCGAGTATGGACTTGTGAAAAATATGTGGATTGGCATCTGACCAGTACCGACAATTATGACGATTCACAGTTGAATTCAATAAGAATATACACTCATTAGAACAGCAGATGTTGAAAGGGAAATTTTTATCAGATTAATCTTTGTAGCAAACTCTCGCTCCTGATTAAGATCATCTTCATTCAATTGGTGTACCGATTGCATTCTATTGGGATGTGTTTTTTGATGTTTCAGGACTCGGCGGATATTATTTTCTTTTACCGATGTTGGTTAAACTATCTAATTTTATCGTGTTTGAGGTTGGGTCTACGTGAACTTGTCCTAAAAGTGCAACTTCAATAGGTTCATTGCCCAACGGATTGGTTCCGTTTTTTATTTGGTATCTACTGATTCAGTTTGTACGTACTAGATGCGTTTTATTGAATAAATTCGCTACATGATTACCGTTATCGTCTTTCTTGAACGTCATCGTTATTCTCTCAATCTAATGTCGTTCAATGAAAGATAAATTCGACACTGATCGTCAACAAATGCGTAATGTCTTTTTTGTACTTTTCTCCAATACGACAAAAAATCTCTTCATGAATAACTGAAAACCCTAGATTTTTTCAGTTAGTTATTGATGATAGACAGTTGAAACATTCAATTACTTATCAATTATTGTGATGATCTTTGAACAGTTGCAATTTCAGTTCTTATTTCATCAATTGAATGAGAGAATAATCGACATAATTAAATTTTCATTTTTGCTTGATATTCAGGAGACATATACTTTCAGGATTTTAACATTTGAAATTTTAGTGGTAACGGTCACTGCATGAAAGGATGAAATATATTTCGGTACTGTTTGATCGCGAACGATGTCTTTCTCAAAAAAAAAGTCGACGTGTCCGAGAGTTTCTATATAGAGCAGTTTTTTCGTTTTTCTTGGCCACTCATACCTAACTTGTATGGTCATTCATGAATAAAGAAAAACAACATCAAAGGTGAAGCTACGATGGTTGCAGTTCTGATGAGAAGTCTGCCAGTTATCGTTGAGTTGTTTTTTTTTATTCTGCTTTGTAGACCATATTGGTGAGGTTAGGCGGGAATACCGAATCACGATCTATCTGTGGATCCGACTATTGAATTTCACATGTATTGCTTATGAGTATAACAATAAGTTCTCGTTGACAAAGCTTGGTCATAACATTAGGAGTAGGACATGAATACAATAATGTATAAAATATATAAATAAATATGTGGTAGACACTCCTAATTAGAAAACATGAATATTCGACATATTGAGTAAATTATAAAATTGTTAAATCTGGACACAACAGCACATATATTTATATACAATAAAGCCTCCAAAATATATAAAATCAAGTAGAAGGATAGTATCAATTTATAAAATGTGGTCGTCGTGAAATAATCATTGATGTCATAAAAATGATGCTGAATCGATGTTATTTTAATCTGTTTTCTGAACCGTCTGAGACATGATATTTTTTTTATAATAGGAAGCAGGTGATTGTAAATTTTGATGCCATCGAAGATAATAGAATCTTACACCATTGAGTTGGTAGGTATTGGTAATCTAATGCAATTGTTCAGTCGTGTATTATGTAGAAAATTAGATGTCTCAAGAAGTTTTTTATTTTTGTGTATTCTGTTACTGATTCCAATATAAAAATGGACACAACAGTTGAGATGCTATATGTTCTCTGAACAACTCTCTACACGAATACACCTTGAAATAGATGTAGGCCATACAAGCTCCCCAAAATGCAAAATCATACCTTAAATGAAACTCAAAACTAGAGCAAAGTATAAGTTCCTAGCTGCTATAAAACCCAACTCATTCGAGATCACCCGTAAAGCATAGCAGCCCGTAGCAGCCAGATGCCAATTCATTGCAGAGGTATTTAATGTGCATGTCAAATTCCATTATATTATCATCAATATCTGAATCAAGAAACTCAGTTGTTGTTTCATTACATAAATAATAATAATAATAATAATAATATTTATTTACATCCAGTTCATACATTGACACGAATAAATCGTAACTGTAAATAAATAATCTACTCGATAAGTGACTAAAACACTTGTTTCGAGAAAATGAAATGACGAAATATGACTAGTGAACAGGTAAATGTTTGAGACAATATAATGAAGACAAAATTAGAATAAAAATAAGTTTTTATAACAATATCAAGTTTTATCAGGAACAGATATTTTATAAATAAATAAACAGAGAATGAAAATTTATCTATATAAAATAGGGTAAAATCGTTTTATTTATCAAAGAGACTACGTATCATATGTCTGGAATGTTGCTGTATGAACTTTTTCAATAGTTTCTTGAATTTTCTGTTTTCATTTATACATTTCAATTCATTAGGAATGATATTGTATAATTTTGGTGCTAAGTAGTTGAACATTCTCTGCGTTGTAACTTTGACCATCAAGGGTGGCACATAATTATTTTTTTCCGAGTATTGTAGTTGTGGGTTGGGAGTTGGCAATGTTTTGTTCCGTGATATTTTAAGCACGTGAGGAAGAAGTATAATTGTCTTAGGTCAAAGATATTGGATTCAGAATATAGTGAGTCAGTTGAATACCTGAAATCTTTTGAAAAAATCAGTTTTATGAATCTCCTCTGTATCACTTCCAATGGATATAGATGTGTTTTCAGAGCCCCACCCCATGCCAGAATTCCATAACGTATATGACTTTCAACTAGAGCATGATATAAAGTTTTCATTTGACTGGAATGTAGGACATCCTTGAGTTTTTGAATCTATACAATATACATCTCAATTTTTTCATCACGAACATTATGTGAGGGTGCCATTTTAAGTGGGAATCAATTATAATACCCAAGTATTTGATTTCTTTTACAGGTTCTATAGAGAACTGTTTGTTATTATTCATTGTAATGTTCAGTTTGTCGAAATTAGGCAGGCCACGAGTATTACAGCTGAATGGTAGATAGTTTGTCTTATCCGTGTTTATAGTGAGTAATTTATAGTCGAACCATGTTTTTATTGATTTGAAGTCAGATTCTACTTTTTGCTTCAGATTGTCCCAGTTATCAGACCTATAGAAAATTGGTGTATCATCAGCAAATCCGAAAATTTCTCCGTTGTTGTCGAGTCCATTCATATAGATGTTAAATAAAATTGGCCCTAAAACTGTTCCTTGTGGTATGCCATAGTCAATTTTTTTGACACCGCTAACCACACCATCAACACTCACAGCTTGGGTTCTTTCGCTTAAATAGCACTCGAAGAGTTTTAGACAATTGCCTCTTACACCAATGTCTTCCATTGATTCTAAGAGGAGTTTGTGGCTAACAGTGTCAAAGGCTTTTGACAAGTCTATGAATATGCATAAACATGGGTTGCTTTCGTTTAGTGCTTCTGTTATTTTTGATGTAAAAGCTAGAATTGCATCTTGGGTTGACAGATTTTCTCTGAATCCGAATTGATTATGAGAGATAACGGTAAATTTATTCAAATAGGAAGCTAGTCTATTTTCAGAATTTTTTCAAATATTTTTGAGAGGTTGGTGATCAAAGATATTGGTCGGTAATTTCCTACTTTCTGAGTATCGCCTTTTTTATGGAGGGGAACTACTACAGTGTGTTTGAATGCCGATGGATACTTTCCTACCTCCATACACAGATTGAAAATTTTGACCAATGGCTCTTGGATATAGCTAGAAATGATCTTTATAGTTTCGGCTTTGATCTTGTCAACACCTACGGCTTTCTTATTTTTTAGTTGACTGATTATGTTTTGTATCTCAATTGATTCTACGGGGGTGAGGACGAGAGAATTTGGCATAATGGAACGGTTTGGAATATAATTAGCATCGTTTTCTATCTTACTGGCTAGATTCCTTCCCATTTCTGAGAATTTGGAATTGAATTCATTTGCTATAAGTTCTTTGTCAGTCAATATCCTGCCGTCCTCACTTTCAATAGAATCTATGTGATGACGTGTCTTTTTTGTTTTACTAACTTCCTGTACTATTTCCCACAGTTTTTTTGAATCGTTGTTTATTTGTTTATTATAATAGTTGTATTTAGTTTTTTTGATGAGTACATTCAATCTGTTCCTATAATTTCTGTATTCATTTCTTAATTGATCATTATTTGGATATTTTCGCAGATTCTTATTCATTAATTTTTTTTCGTTTATTGACTTGAGTAAACCATTTGTTACCCAGGGTGCAATTTTGACGTGTTTTCTGTTGTATTTTTTCACTTCCGTACACACATTAAAGGCTTCTATAATGATATCAATGAATGTGTTTGTAGCAGTGTTTGGTTCATTTGATGATAATACTGATGTCCAGGATATATTTCTGAATGTTTCATGGAGCTTTTTGGTATTAATGAACTCAGTTGTTTTGATTTTTTCTTGTTTGATATCGTTATTTAACACAATTTGGAGAATTGTCGCGTAATGATCTGTAACAGATGTTTTGAGAATTATCGGAACGATTCTCTCGTAGATATCAACCGGAGATTTCATAAAAATATGATCAATACAGGAACGACTGTTTTCTTGGACTCTCGTTGGATTATTTATTGTAGAGATGTATCCATATTCGTTCAAAACATTTAAATAATCGGAACATGCATTCTCGCCCGGGTCTAATAAGTCAATATTTAGATCTCCTGTAAATAAACATATATCATTGAAATTATTGATGTTGTTCGTTTCTAAATACTGGTTCATGCTATTTATGAATTCTTTAGGGTCTGTGTCAGGAGATCTATAGACAGCTGTAACAAGTATACTTCTTCCTTCATTCGATTGAATTTTTATTCGTATGGCTTTGATAGTTTGGTAGATTTCTGTTATTTTATAGGAATATTTCAATGATGATTTTATGTATGCTACAACACCAACATTTTGATTGAAGTTACTTTCGTTATAAATCATATCGTATCCATCAATGTTAAATAAGCCCTGGTCTATAATATTCCACGTTTCTGTAAGTATCAAACAGTCAATATTCGCATTCAAATTGTGTTAAACGATCTTGAACTCATCCAAATTTTTGTTTATACTGCGAATATTCATGTTGAGAATTTTGAAATTATTATTGAGGTTATTAACTTAATACTAATAATACCAGTGTAGATAGGCTCAAGAAAATCTGCAAATACTGCAAGAAAAATACTAATTCTGAACTAGTGTGTGTGAAATGTGCATCTGTGTTTCATAAGGCATGTGCCAATAGAACCAAAACCTGCTGTGACGTGCCAATCAAAGAGAAATTTCTCATTGAATCCTGTATGACTGAAGAAATCTATTTGACTGAAGAGAATGCTCTATTGAGGCAAATCATCACTGACAAAGATACTATAATTGAAGACAAGGAGTCACTAATATCACTTTTACATGAAAAAATAGGCTTTCTAGAAGATAAACTGCAAATGTACCAAAACAAAACAGAATTTATACTCAACTCACAGCCTGCAACAGCTTTGAGGAAAAAACCTGACAAATCCACTAAAAAAACTGAATTCCAAGATAACGAGGATATAAAAATTAAAACTGATAAGACAAACTATCAAGTGAATACCACAACAAGAAAAATAACACATAAAAACGGGAACACACCAACCTCATCTAAATCACCAGGGATTCCTTCTAAACAGGGTGACCCTGTTTTCACCCCAAAACAATTGGCAAATGAAATATTGTTAGTTCAGACTAAACAGAAATGTAAGGAAATCATTAATTTGGAGAGCTGCATACAGTCTGACGAAGATACAGTTTTCCCAACACAACTTAACGAAATTGTCAACAACGACAACTCTAACTGGCACACCGTCCAAAGAAAAAAAACATTGAAAAGAAACATAGGCCAAGCGGATAATGTTGGTATTTTCAAAGGAGCTAAACCTAAGGTTTGGATGTATATCTACCGAGTTGACAAGGAAGTTGAAGAAAATGATATTAAAATTTACCTGGCCGAAAAAACGACGATCGACAAAGAAAACTTCACAGTTAAATTTCTGAAAAATGAGAATAGTTTGAAAACTTTCATGGTTGCTGCCGATTTTTCCTTCAAGGAAGATTTCTACAACCCTTCTTTCTGGCCAAGAGGATTCTCAATAAATTGTAAGGATTCTGTGAGTATATTCCACCTAAATGTTCAGTGCTTAGCAAACAAATTAGTTGGGATTGAATCATTCTTGTTTGATCATCAATTCGATCTATTCTGTGTCTCTGAACACTGGCAATCGGAAGATAATTTAAAAAATATTAAAATTTCCGGCTACAAGTTAGGAAGCCACTTTTGCAGAACACGTAGGGCTCATGGTGGGGTCGCTATATTTCTGAAGGAAGGTATCAGATTCAAATCCGAGAATTTAACTGAATACTGCGATGAGCTCAATGTCGAATTGTGTGGCATTGTTCTAATTGATTCCAATTTATTAATTATAACTCTCTATAGATCAAGCAGTTCCGGGGATCCCGATATATTTATGAAAAACTTGGAATCTCTGTTCGACAAATTTATTAAGCTCAAAAAGAATATAATTTTAGTAGGTGACTTCAATATCGACTTCAAGGGTTACTCCTCGTTGTTAGACGACCTGTTATGTCTTGTTAATTCATATGGTTTATCGGTGATGATAGATGACTATACCAGAATATCCATTCAAAAATCTAGCTGTCTAGACAACATCCTCACTAATCTGAATTTATTCCACTACAAATCTGGTGTACTTGAACCCTGTCTTTCAGATCATGTTGGTCAATATATTATAATTGATCAAAAAGTTAACGTTCTTGCCAGTCAAAGCTATAGTAGAAGATATACCGATTCAGGTTTGATGACTTTCAAGGAAATGCTATCTCAATTGAACTGGGGTATTTTCAAATCCAGTTCAGATGCCGACTTTTTGGCTACTTTCTTGATTAATTCTTTTCATGATCTCATCGAAGATATATTTCCCTTAAAAAAGACAAAAACCAGTCCAAAGTCCAGCCAGCCCGTTGCATGACCTCAGATCAAAAAGAAATATCCTATTGAGTATAAAAACCATATATGATTCAAGCAAAGATCCTTCAGATCTGAAGATTTACAAGTCTTTCAAGAAATATTATGACAAACAACTAACTTCGGCTAAAAGAGCAGCTTATACAGAGTATCTGGAAGGTGCTGAAAATAAATCGAAAGCGTGTTGGCGCTTGATAAATTTTGAAAGGAATAAAACTGATAATACAGATGTCAACCTAATTGATAACTTGACCTCCAATGAATTCATTAACTTTTTCAGCAATGTAGCAGAAGACATCATTAAATCTCTTCCTGATATGCCATACTTGAAATTGTCGAGATACAAAAACTTCCCTTCTCCCTCTTCATCATTTTTTATGCAACCCGTGACAATCAATGAAGTTTACGATGCTATATTGTCTCTGAAAAATTCTTCATGTTTGGATATTTAAGACCTCAATAGTAGAATCATAAAAGCAGGAATTGATATAATCGTAGAGCCTCTAACTGACTTGATGAATCTAATGTTCATAACAGGAGAATTCCCGAACATTTTTAAATTTTCAAAAATTATTCCGATTTTCAAAAAGGGAAACAAATCCGAAGCTGAGAATTATCGTCCTATTTCCATAGTTTGTATTTTTTCAAAATTGATTGAGACCGTTTTAAAAGACAGACTGACCAAGTACTTTGAAGGTAACAACATCTTAAATAAGTCACAATTTGGGTTTCGGTCAAATTGCTCGACGACCATGGCAGCTATGAGAGTGTTGGAGAGGATAGTTATGGGCCTTGAACACGGTTATCATATGGGTATTACCCTCTGTGACCTGTCTAAGGCCTTTGACTGTGTCTCTCATGATATTCTCATAGATAAACTCAGCTACTATGGAATCAGGGGTGTCACCCTCACACTCATTGAGACTTATTTAACAAATCGTTTTCAAGCTGTTTACTACAATAACGTATTATCGGAATACAGGGAAGTGAGATATGGTGTCCCACAGGGATCTGTTTTAGGGCCATTACTGTTCATTATATACATTAATGACCTTTGTCCATTTCTATCCCCATATGAAAGTGTCCTTTTCGCAGACGACACAACATTGATATATTCTCACGAAGATTATGACTCCCTGTTTTCCCTATCTGCTGAGATAGAGAAAAAGCGGAACTTTGGTTTACTGCTAACAAACTCAAATTGAACAATGCGAAATCACAGAAATTGATAGTCACCACCACCACTTCCTTACAAGGGGAGGGAAAATTAAAACTTTTAGGTCTTATTCTGGATGAAAAGCTCAATTGGTCGAATCAAGTTAATCAACTAAATTTAAAACTCTCCAGTTCAATTTTTATTCTGCGTCAACTAAGATGTGTCACCAACATAACTACTCTAAGAACAGTATATTTCGCACTAATACAATGTCACCTCAAATACGGAATCTTACTTTGGGGTAATTCTTCCACAGCTACTACTGTCTTCCGACAACAGAAAAAAGCCATTAGAATCCTGAGCAATGCCAAATATAAAGAATCTTGTCGTCCTCTCTTCAAACAATTGAAATTAATGACTCTTCCTTCACTATTCATTTGGAACACTCTAATTGAAATACACAAACAAATTCTTATGCTGACCACCCAGTCAGACATCCATCACCACAACACCAGAGGAGCAAATTGGATCAGAGTTCCCAGACATCGACTCACTAAATCTAAGAACAACTCACTGAATTACAACCTGTATAATATTCTCCCTACAGATATAAAAAAAATGAACATGTTCAACTTCAGAAAACGAGTCAAAATATGTCTGACTGAAAACCCTTTCTATTCCCTTCAGGAATTTACAACCTATATGAATAGCAACGGGTGCGGAGATACTCACGGAATGACATAATTATCAATCAACATGCATTATTGTCACCTTAAAATGGACCCTACATACATAATATAGTGTTTACCTTTAATTTTACTATTCTCATGTTCAGTATTTTTATGTTATGTCTGATTTTTTCATTCATGTATATACTATAAGAATTATGATGTGTCTACTATTTTAACTTTACTTTTTGAAAAATGACTGTATTTAACTTTTTATCTATACATATTTTTATATTATCTCATATATAACATTTAAATTTTAGCTTTCTATCATTGGACTTGTCATAAATGTATCGAGTATACATAACATGATGAATAAATCTATTCTATTCTATTCTATTCTATTCTATTCTATTCTAATTCTAATTCTAATTCTAATTCTAATTCTAATTCTAATTCTAATTCTAATTCTAATTCTAATTCTAATTCTAATTCTAATTCTAATTCTAATTCTAATTCTAATTCTAATTCTAATTCTAATTCTAATTCTAATTCTAATTCTAATTCTAATTCTAATTCTAATTCTAATTCTAATTCTAATTCTAATTCTAATTCTAATTCTAATTCTAATTCTAATTCTAATTCTAATTCTAATTCTAATTCTAATTCTAATTCTAATTCTAATTCTAATTCTAATTCTAATTCTAATTCTAATTCTAATTCTAATTCTAATTCTAATTCTAATTCTAATTCTAATTCTAATTCTAATTCTAATTCTAATTCTAATTCTAATTCTAATTCTAATTCTAATTCTAATTCTAATTCTAATTCTAATTCTAATTCTAATTCTAATTCTAATTCTAATTCTAATTCTAATTCTAATTCTAATTCTAATTCTAATTCTAATTCTAATTCTAATTCTAATTCTAATTCTAATTCTAATTCTAATTCTAATTCTAATTCTAATTCTAATTCTAATTCTAATTCTAATTCTAATTCTAATTCTAATTCTAATTCTAATTCTAATTCTAATTCTAATTCTAATTCTAATTCTAATTCTAATTCTAATTCTAATTCTAATTCTAATTCTAATTCTAATTCTAATTCTAATTCTAATTCTAATTCTAATTCTAATTCTAATTCTAATTCTAATTCTAATTCTAATTCTAATTCTAATTCTAATTCTAATTCTAATTCTAATTCTAATTCTAATTCTAATTCTAATTCTAATTCTAATTCTAATTCTAATTCTAATTCTAATTCTAATTCTAATTCTAATTCTAATTCTAATTCTAATTCTAATTCTAATTCTAATTCTAATTCTAATTCTAATTCTAATTCTAATTCTAATTCTAATTCTAATTCTAATTCTAATTCTAATTCTAATTCTAATTCTAATTCTAATTCTAATTCTAATTCTAATTCTAATTCTAATTCTAATTCTAATTCTAATTCTAATTCTAATTCTAATTCTAATTCTAATTCTAATTCTAATTCTAATTCTAATTCTAATTCTAATTCTAATTCTAATTCTAATTCTAATTCTAATTCTAATTCTAATTCTAATTCTAATTCTAATTCTAATTCTAATTCTAATTCTAATTCTAATTCTAATTCTAATTCTAATTCTAATTCTAATTCTAATTCTAATTCTAATTCTAATTCTAATTCTAATTCTAATTCTAATTCTAATTCTAATTCTAATTCTAATTCTAATTCTAATTCTAATTCTAATTCTAATTCTAATTCTAATTCTAATTCTAATTCTAATTCTAATTCTAATTCTAATTCTAATTCTAATTCTAATTCTAATTCTAATTCTAATTCTAATTCTAATTCTAATTCTAATTCTAATTCTAATTCTAATTCTAATTCTAATTCTAATTCTAATTCTAATTCTAATTCTAATTCTAATTCTAATTCTAATTCTAATTCTAATTCTAATTCTAATTCTAATTCTAATTCTAATTCTAATTCTAATTCTAATTCTAATTCTAATTCTAATTCTAATTCTAATTCTAATTCTAATTCTAATTCTAATTCTAATTCTAATTCTAATTCTAATTCTAATTCTAATTCTAATTCTAATTCTAATTCTAATTCTAATTCTAATTCTAATTCTAATTCTAATTCTAATTCTAATTCTAATTCTAATTCTAATTCTAATTCTAATTCTAATTCTAATTCTAATTCTAATTCTAATTCTAATTCTAATTCTAATTCTAATTCTAATTCTAATTCTAATTCTAATTCTAATTCTAATTCTATTTTATTCTATTCTATTCTATTCTATTCTATTCTATTCTTTTTTTTTTTTTTTTTTTTTTTTTTTTTTTTTAGGCATCGACTGCTAGGGTCATTAGCCTTTACTCATGGTAGTCATCAAAGTGTTTTATAATTTTTTGTAAATTCCAGTCTCTTTGAGAAATAAAAGTGTTCGGGATACAGTACTCATGTTATTTTCCAGGCATGCTTGTAAGGTGTTCGTTATTCCTATTCTTTGTTTGATTGCTCGATGTTCTGGGCATTGTGTGAGTATGTGTTTGACAGTAAGTCTTCTGTTACAGTGTTGGCATCTAGGCTGTTGATCTCCTGCCAGCATAAATAGGTTGGTCAAATGTGTATGTCCTATCCGTGCTCGGGTAATAACAACTTGATCTCTTCTGCATGAGTATGATAGCGGCGTATGTGGATGGACGTTCTGCTTTATCTCCTTCAATTTTGACTCAGTTCTATCCCATTCTGTCTGCCATTGTCCTAAGATAGCGTGTTTCAAATGGGTTCTTATATCATCAGCCCTGATATACATGTCCCCAGCAACAAGCTCTTGAGCAGCTTCTTTGGCAGCACTGTCAACAAGTTCATTACCAGCTATTCCATAATGACTAGGAATCCATAAAAGCGTTATTGATTTATTTTGAGTTCTCAGCCAATGTATACGGGCAAGTATTATTTGTACAAGTGGATCTCTACTGAATGGGTTCTGTAGGGCTTGTATAGAACTCAGAGAGTCGGTACAAACAACGAATTTCTTATGTGTGTTGAATTCTATAAATCCTGTACTCTGTAAAATAGCATATAGTTCTGTTGTATAAACACTGGCTTCACATGGTAATGTCCATGAATGGCAGATTCCCAAACTTGATATGGCACATCCAGTTCCATTATCAGTCTTCGATCCGTCTGTATAGATGATGTGACAATCTGAGTATCTGTCAATGATTTTGTGAAATTCCATAAGGATGATGATTCTGTTGAATTCACCTTTTTTATATTTCTGGAGGTCGAGGCATATATCGAGAGGGCCCATTTCCCAGGGAGGCACTTCGGATGGACCCATGGTATAACTCCTTGAAAAGGAATAGTCAATCTTATTGATGAATTCTACAAGTCTGATTCCAGCAGGACGGGTGATAGTTGGCCGTTGTTCATAGTATTCATAGTCTTCTGTAATTATCGGTAGGTAATTAGGGTGGGTTGGGAGTGCACATAATTTTGAGCTATAACTCGTGAGTAGTTGCAGTCTTCTATATCTCAGTGGGGGAATCCCTGCTTCACAACAGAGTGATAGATATGGGCTCGTGCGAAATGCCCCTAACGCGATCCTCAAAGCCTGACACTGTATACTATCCAATTTTTTCAATCTCGATTCACGAGCTGACCCATATACCACGCAGCCATAATCAATCTTGGATAATATAAATGATTTGTATAACCTCAGAAGTATTTCTCTGTCACATCCCCAGTTAATACTAGCTAATGCTTTCAGTGGGTTAAGCGCTTTCTTGCATCTTAGTATCAGATCGTTTATATGTAAGTCCCATTTCAATTTTCTATCAAATATTATTCCTAGAAACTTGACAGAATCGCTGCATACTAGTTCATGTTCAGACAGTTTCAGTTTCGGATCATTATGAACTGATCTAAGTCGACAAAAGTGAACACATTTGGTTTTTGCAGCAGAGAAATTGAACCCTAAAGTCTTCGCTCGGTTACAAAGGCTATTTATGGCTTCCTGAAGAGTTCGCTCTATGTCGTCCATAGATGATGCCGAATAGAATATCGTTAAATCATCAACGTATAAACATCTTCCCACTGTTGGATTGAGATTATCTAGAAGTCCATTAACTGCAATAGCAAATAGTACTACGCTCAGAGTAGATCCTTGGGGCACTCCATTTTCTTGTACATGTAGTTCTGAGAAAGTCAATTTATTCCTGACACGGAATTCTCGTTGTTTAAGAAAGCTTGCGATGAAATTTGGTAGTCTTCCCTTCAGGTCCCACTTTCGGAGTTGGTCGAGAATATTAAAACGCCAAGTTGTATCGAATGCCTTTTCTAGGTCGAAAAAAACTGCTACTGTGTGGTTTCTGTGGGAAAAACTATCCTGGATTTCTTTCTCTAGCAGAACAAGATTGTCAATTGTAGATCTGTGGCTCCTGAAGCCGAACTGTGCATCTGATAAGAGATGATTGGATTCTAGGTACCACATAAGTCTGATGCTTACCATCTTCTCCATAACTTTGCTAGGACAGCTTGTGAGTGAGATGGGTCGATAACTACATGTGAGTTTAGGGTCTTTCCCTATTTTGAGGACAGGAATAATTATGGCTTCACGCCATTTCTCTGGGTACGTGCCATCGGTCCATATTTTATTATATAGATCTAACAGTATTTTTTTTGATGAAATTGGTAACTGTCTGATAAATTCATATACAATGTTGTCTACTCCTGGTGCAGAGTCTTTCATTTCAGAAAGTGCATTATCCAATTCTAGCAGGTTGAAGGGGTGATTATAGTTGGATATGTTTTCTTCCTGAAAGTCAATTTCTTGCTCTTCTGCTTGTCTATGAATCTGGAATTCGGGGTCGTAGTGTTTGGAGCTACTGGTATACTCAAATTGTTTAGCTAGATGCTGAGCAATCTCTTCTCTACTCATTATGAGTTGGCCATCAATTTCCAAGACATGTGGTGCATCCGTGACTCTCTTTCCTAGGATAGCGCGAATTTTTGTCCATACTTCCGATGCGGGTGTTCTGGCTGTGATAGTGGAGACATAAGTTTCCCATGTAGCTTTTTTACTCTCGCGTATGGCGCGCCTTGCTTTTGCACGTGCTCTTTTGAATGCAATAGTGTTCTCTTGTGTGGGTGAACGTTTCAGAGTAGACAAGGCGTGATTTTTATCTGCCACATGCTTGGCAACATTGTCATTCCACCAGGGAGTTGATTTGGTACCTTTACGACCACTAGATCGTGGAACCGATATTTCCGCTGCTGACAAAATCTCCCTACTGATCAGTTCTGTGGCTTCATTAATATCTGTATCTGGCAGTTGTAAGTTCCCCAATTGTTGTCTATACAGATCCCAGTTAGCATTTCTTAATTTCCATCGTCTGGGCAATGCTTGAGAAATGAATCGGCCAGCAAATTCAATTGAAATTGGAAAATGGTCTGTAAGATGATCTCCTAAACAGTTCCATTGTAAAGATGTCGAGAGAACTGGTGAGCACAAGGCTAAATCGATAGCTGACAAAGAGTTGGATCTTAAGTTTACATAAGTGCCCTCACCGTTATTTAGGAGGATAAGGTTCATTTCATCGATAAAATTTTCGATAGTTTTGCCTCTGTTGTCCAGTTTGTTCGAGCCCCACAATGGATTATGGGAATTGAAGTCTCCCACAATCAAGAAGGGGGCCGGTAACTGGTCAGCAATATTTTCCAGATCTCCAACATTCCAGTCACCGTCAGGTAAGTAGATGTTGCAAATCGAGAATTTCATCGGATAATAAACTTGGACAGCGACCACTTGTAATCTGCTCTGTATAGGAATATTCCGGTGGGGGATATTATCCTTGAGGAAGATAGCTACACCTCCTCTGGCTCTAAGATCAGGAATAACATCCTTCCTGTAACTATTATATCCTCTTAAAGAGAAATTCTCTCGAGGTTTCAGGTGAGTCTCCTGAAGACATATGCAGAACGGTGTCCTTTCATTGAGAATATTTTTGAGTTCCGGGTAGTGGGTCATACAACCGTTACAATTCCAGAATATTAGGTTTTCCAGATTGAATGTGACGGTAAGGTGTATTTGTGGACAATAGGTATACAGAATAAAATAAATGTATATACAACAATAAAGAAATTCATTTTCGAGGTTTGCCCTTAGGCCATCCTTTTTTCTTTTTGGTACTCTGGGAAGACTGAGTGTTTGAGGAGTATATACTACCCTCTGAATCTTCCTCAGAGCTGACATTTGAATCTCTAACGTCGTATCGCTTCCTTTTGATTTGGGGAAGCGGAGTTTTGGGTGGGGGTGGGGGCGGGGGCTGATACGTGGAGGTTGTGGGTTGAGGAGGGGTAGGTGGGGGGAGGGTAGATGGTCCCAATAGATCTTTAATCACCTTTGACAGGTGGGGGATTATTCTAGCAACTATGTCGTTCACGTTGGCGTTACTAGTTTGAACAGACTGGGCGTATGTAACACCTATCCTAGGTGTTGTGATTTGTACTCTTCTTTTCGCTTCTCGATAAGGAATTCGTTCTTGAACTTTAACTTTCTGAATAGCTTGCTCGATTTTCAGTTGCGGACATTGTCTGGAGTTAGCTGGATGTGGTCCTTTACAGTTTACGCATACCTCTGGTTTTTCGCAGTCTGTCCCTGTGTGAGATGGCTTCCCACATACACAGGTTTGATCTTTCTGGCACCATGATGACATGTGACCAAACAGTTGGCATTTGAAACACCTCATTGGGGCTGGAAAATATGGTCGAACTTTCAGGTTGTAGAAAGCTGCTCGAATATTGTTAGGTAGAACTGGTGAATCAAATGTGAGAATATGATTGGGTGTTTCCGTAATAATTCCTTCTCTTTTTGTTTTCATGCGTTTTACTTCAACGATACCTTGATCTTTGAGACCATCTAATATTTCTTCAGTAGTGCAATTGAGAAAATCTTTACAATACACGACACCTTTGACATTATTCAATGTTCCATGAGGGGTTACTTGTACTTCGAAGTCTGAGAGTTTGCTAACTTTCATCAATCGTAATGACTGTGCTCTTGAAGAAGTTTCCACTAAGATACCGCCTCTTACTTTCCTTGTCTCTTTCGTATTACCAATCAAACCATACATAACTTTACTGATCAGAAAAGGGTTGACTTTCGAGAAATCCTCCCCATCCAATCTCTTAATGAGTAAGAACCGAGGGACAGGTCCCGTCGTCTCTGTATTCATATCATTTCCTATTTCGTTGGAGTTAGGAGTCTCCGTATTTTCTGGGTTATTTGGGGTATCCATATATTTCCCACGAGTTGGGATGTACTGGGTATAACTGTGGTAGTGCACCCTTGCCACAGAGAGGCTAAATACAACCGAAGGACGCCTGGTATCCGGAGGGAACCGTTAGCGATCAACTACGCATGACCATTCATCCCTCAGCACGGTTTCTTCCACCTTAGATTTCGGATTCTTTCAGGTTTACTCCTGTTGAGCTGTCCTTTGCTTCACTACTCATCTTCGACCTTACCGGCATGGGTGGCCCTGCCAGGAATATAAAACTCCCGCCGGCATCGCTCTCAGAATCATTGTAGCTACTGAGCCCCTCCACCACGACAAGGTCACACAGCTCCTCGGAGGGGTCTATTCTATTCTATTCTATTCTATTCTATTCTATTCTATTCTATTCTATTCTATTCTATTCTATTCTATTCTATTCTATTCTATTCTATTCTATTCTATTCTATTCTATTCTATTCTATTCTATTCTATTCTATTCTATTCTATTCTATTCTATTCTATTCTATTCTATTCTATTCTATTCTATTCTATTCTATTCTATTCTATTCTATTCTATTCTATTCTATTCTATTCTATTCTATTCTATTCTATTCTATTCTATTCTATTCTATTCTATTCTATTCTATTCTATTCTATTCTATTCTATTCTATTCTATTCTATTCTATTCTATTCTATTCTATTCTATTCTATTCTATTCTATTCTATTCTATTCTATTCTATTCTATTCTATTCTATTCTCTCAGTATTTCGGTGCATTCTGAAGTTTGTGCGAGAGAGTAGGTTTCGATATTATTGACTTCAAAGTCTCGTATGTATTGATCCATTTCGTGTATCCTATCAGTGTATTCGACAAATTGTGGAAAAAAATCACATTTCAATACGGGAGATCATTCTAAAAATATGAACTGAAATAATTATTTAGGTATAAGATTATATAGGTTTTTTGTTTCTCAGTGTTCTGATGGCCTTCTCCTTCTCCTTGTTCTTTGCTGGGGGGTTCACCTTGGCTTCTTTGCTATAATCTCTGTTCGTTGTTGTTTTCAAATCAGTTGGATTGTTTCTGGATGATGATGAGAAAAGTAAGTTAGGATGCAGCTGCTCTGGTCTTACTTCCAGTTTTTTTCTGATTCTTCTGAATATTTCGGTCTGATTGTCGGGGTTGCTGGAGCACTGAATATTTTCGGTAAGCTTACATGCGATACTGCTGTATACCGTTGATAGAGGGCAGTAAATATCGAACGTTTCCCGATATTATATTACATTTCGTATATAAAATGTGGAATACATTGAAAAAAAATTCATAACGAAGATTTTTATCGAAAACCAGGGTTAATTTTCTTAAACAATCAATGAAAAAGAAGTAAGTTCGAAGTAAACTGATTTGGATTCGGAAAAAATAATTTATTCTCGAATTTATTTCACATAAAATGTATTATCAGTAAAATGATTGGGCGATAACTGACTGCGATTCTCTGTCCGTTATTTTTGATTTCAGACTCAGAATAAAAAATTGATTATTTTTGTTAATAATACTCAATTATTTCATCAATTGAAGAATATCAATCATCCACAAGCAGATACAATAATTTGAGGTTTATTGCATCGAGGATAATATTTTGTGACATATCATAATTAATTTAGTGTCATTGGCCTAATGATTTTTCGATGTGAATTTCTATATTTCAGGTAATGGTTGAGAGAGAATGGCTCGACTGTATGTTTTCGGATGATACAGGCATCTGATATTTTCAGGAGATAACTTGATGCCCGCGGTAATTCAAGGCTTTTTCTTGTCTTTGAGTTGATTATTTGTATTGAAAATGCGTCTTCAAAATTGGTTCTGAGTTCTTGGTAAAATTCATAGAATGCCTCATCAATGTCTGTATTACTTCCCCAGTTTGTTGCTAGGCAAAGTAGTTGAAATTTATTGTAATTTTCGCACTATATGACCTTCCATATTTCTGTTTATTTTTATTATATTGATAATGGTCGAAACACAACTTACTGATTATAGCTCCGTGATCAGATAGAAAGATGACCAGAAGGTTTAGCCAAGAACTGATCAACAAGAGAAATATCTTATCATCAGTTAAAATTATATGTGTTGTCGAGAAGGATCCCCTAAAGTGGTCTCTCTATAAAGAACTGAAAAGAGATTATGATAAATTAGTTGTTATCACAAAAAAAGGCTTACGATTCATTTTCACTAAATTCAAAAAACTTGAATAAAGCAAGTTGGGGATTAGTAAAATTCGAATGCAATAAAAAATTTACCTCAAAAATTTGCAATTCAATAACAGCTGAAGACTTTAACAATTTTTTCATTTCAGTAGCTGATAAAATAATTAAAGACATTCCACTCATCTCAACTAGTAGTTCTGACTACTTAAAATCAATGTCTCCTGTCAATTGTAACTTTTTTTTATATAAGACGACCACTCATGAGGTGAGTCAAGTAATAAACAAGTTGAAAAAATCTTCTTCATCGGATGTCTATGACTTGAATGATACTTTTCTGAAAGAATCTGTTGGCAGGTTAGTAGAACCACTAACACTCTTGATAAATGAGTGTTTCATACAGGGCAAATTTCTTGATGCCTTCAAAATTGCAAGAGTTGTACCTCTACACAAAAAGGATAATGTTGAAGAGGTTGATAACTATCGGCCAATATCTATAATTGTTATTTTTGCGAAGGTTATTGAGATAATTCTGAAAGTTAGATTACTGGACTATATCGAGAGGTTTAAACTTTTTCACTCTTCCCAATTTGGATTTCGTAAAAATAGGTCTACAACAAAAGCACTTCTCGAGATCGTGAAAACATAGTCGAGGATTTGGAAGGACATGAACACTCATTATTGACCATGTGTGACCTATCCAAGGCCTTCGACTGTGTTTCCCATGAAATCTTACTAGAAAAACTTGAATTCTATGGGATACGAGGTACGCCATTGAAATTATTCAAATCATATTTAGAGGGTAGACGAGGGTAGACAACAATATGTTCATCTATCGAACAATTCCAAATCTGAACTGAAAAATATTCAGCATGGTGTCCCCCAAGGATCTGTTTTTGGGCCACTACTTTTCATCATATATATCAATGATTTATGTTCTCATATGATGATAAAGTGTCAAGTTGTACTCTTTGCAGATGATACGTCCTTTATAAGTGCAAATACCAATATTTCGCTTTCAGTTGAAAACGCAGCATCCATAATATCGGAAGCTGAAAGTTGGTTTTCTGCTAATAATCTTCAACTAAACAAGACAAAAATTCAAAATCTTGTTATTTCCAGTAATAACCAAATCACGACAGGTAACCACTGTAAATTGCTTGGGGTTTTCTTAGATGATTGTTTGAATTGGACACCATGTGAATCAACTTAGTTCCAGGTTGTCAAGTGTTTTATTCCTACTTAGACAACTTAGCCATTGTTTAAATCCAAATATGTTGATAAGCGTATATTTTGGCCTTTTCCACTCTATGATCAGCTATGGTACGGTATCATGGGGTGACTCAGTTAATTCTTTAAAAATATTCAGATTGCAAAAACGAGCAATGAGAATACTGACTGGCGTGGGATATAATGAACACTGTCAACCATTATTCAAGAGACAAAGAATTTCACCACTTCCCTGTATTTACATACTACAAAATTTGACAGAAATTCATTCTAGGAGGCACAGCGCCCCAAAAGTTTCTAGCCTGCACCATCACAACACACGCTCTGCTACTGCAGAAGATTTACTTGTGCCACGTTACAGATTAGTAAAATCAGAAAACAATTCATTAAATTTCAAACTCTATAACAAATTACCTCTTCAACTCAAATCCATGAATGAAAAATGTTTTAAAACTAATGTTAAAAAAATGCTACTTGAACACTGTTTCTATTCTATTATGGAGTATAATAACAAATTGAGTTAGTGAATACATCATATCACCTTTTAATTTGTGACTAACAAATCTTGTTATAATTTTTATTTTATGACTATTTTACATTATATTGTTTTGTATGTTTGTTTAATGTTCTATGTATTGAATTGTTTATACACTATTGTTCCACTGACTTGCTATAAACCATATATTGTATGTGTCACATAGTCAATAAACTATCTATCTATAAAATAAAAAAAATATGCTCAAATCACCTACCACTATAAAATGAGATGTAGCAGGTAATCAGGTTTTCCAGTTTATGTACGAAACTTATAACATCGGAGTTTTGGGCTCTATACAAACAGACTATGTAGGGGTTCAGTGTATTGCAATGTACGAGAGATATTCGAAAGTTTTTTCAGCAAACAGCATATTGAATTTATCTATATTTTCAGAAGGGAAACGATCTAATATTGTTTTTTGTATGAAAATTATATTACCACCATGAATAGCTTGAGTTCTACAAGACTTACCCGTATTCGCCGTTTTCTATCTTGAGAGAAGCTTCCTTGAGCTCGCTTAAAATTCAAGCCAAGTTTAAACTTATGCGTTATGCACCGTACAACGATAAACCTCACTTGGCCAAGCATGAAAAAATCCTGGCAACGTTGTATTGTTTAGGCGTTTTCAGATATTTTACGTGTCAGTCATTGATTGTCCGGGATTTCAAGCTTTCGAATTTTCAATTTTATTTGCTTATCTATATATAGTTATTCAAAGCATAATGAGTGAAAAAGTTAGAGTTCAAAACTTCATCATCGGAGAAGGTCCACTTGTTGAGAATTATTTCACATAAATACGCCATAGAGAGAGTTTAAGAATAGGGCTTCTGGTGAGAAGAAGGAAAATACCAGAGAGCAGATCACAAATGATTTCAATTGTATACTTCATTTACTGATATTCTACGCATTATGACTTCTTTGAAGAAATCAGTGAAAGAAATGGAGAATAGAAAAAAACTGCTCAGTAAAACCTTGGCGGATAAAAAGAGGAAAGTTCGTCTCACTGGCGTAGGCCCCCTTCCAAAAATAAAGAGGGATGATACTGTGATAAACATGAGGGAGGACTTCACTATTAACTAAACACTAGCAATCAGATAAGCATCTATTTCCCATCACTACATGAATCATGAATCGTACTCTCGTATCCCACAAGCCGGTCTCCCCTCTGCCGTGTCGTCATCAATGCGGTTGGCTATGCGCATATCACAATACTGACGATCTTTCAATGTCGATAATCAATAGAAATACAATGGTGGGTTATCGAAACAAATTTGATGATGATGGAGATGACACTATTGTGTGCGTAGAGACCCTGATGAAGAAAATGATGTTGAAATGTTGGAATACATAGTTGCAATGAAAGACAGCTAAACCACATGAGAGAAGAAAATGCTCTAATAATGAGAAGAAAGATTAGAAATAGAAATATCAACAGAGAGTTACTTTGGAAACAAAAAAATTCGTATAGAGTATTCATATCAAAAAGAGTTCGAATATAGTTATCAGTGATGGTTATTATTATGCTACATTTGATTTTAGAAAAAAAAACATTGTATTATTAAATTTTTTTCATCATATATTATGTGTTATGATTTCATTGATTATCGGTTGAAAACTAACGTAGCTGCAACAAGTAATTTCATATTTTCATAGACTGTGGATTCCTTCATCCTCCATTATTGACTTCCATCGTTGATTTTTATTAAAAAATATTGAAATATTCAGTAGAAATCAAAAATACCGGGTTGTGATATCTACATAATCCTGTGGCTTAAAATATAAAGCCGCCGATTGTGGCCGCTTAGAGTTAAGCGAGCTTAAATGATTTTGTGGATACGGTGCATACAAGTTCGTAACGTTAAGCGAGCTTCATCCTCAAGCTTAGCTTAATAGCATACGGCAAATACGGCCGTTAGATGCAATCGTATGACCAGACAAGAAAATATTTTCAGTTATGTTCTACCAGTGCTCCTTCAGAATGATTATGTCAGTTTTATATCTCATGCTCTGGATATTCAATTACATAATAGTATATTATGATACAAGTTTTATGAGACGCTATTTTGTCGCACGAATAATAATTCCGATAGCTCGAAGTCTCTTTTTAAAAACTTTATTATATTTTATCTGACAACAAAAAGTGAGGAACGAATATATTGATGTTTTACATATGAGGTTGAGTTAAGAACTGAGCTGAGAACGGCTTCCTTCTGGTAGTTCGACCATCTTGCTGATTTTACGGAATCGGTAGATTCACGGAATCCGTACTGTGGGATCAGCAATGTCAGCATCTTCTTGTGGGAACCGTCGTAGAGTGATGACATAATTCCTCCCCCCATAGTTTCGGCTTCCGAGGGTTAGAGAGGAAGACGAACATCGCAGTGGTCAACTTCTGGGGATGTTGGGTTTCGCACCCTGCTGGTGATCTTCTTGTATATCAGGTAGAAAGCGACAGCAATCAAAAGTACGTATAAGATTACTGTCCAGGCACTAGGTACATAGGGTGGATTGGAGAAATGAAAATCGGGTTGATTTTCTACCATCTGAGTCCGGATTTCTTGTAATTCGTCTAATCTGAGATCTTCTAATTCGATGTCGATGTTGGCTTTTGGAGACATTGTGACGGCAACGTCTATGTCAGGAAACAGGACCGGCTGGTTCGGGTTTGTATATTGTTGTTCGTTTGTTATGGTTAACTGATCGATTGTAAATTGGCAACCCATTGGAATTTCGATGAGGTATGTGCCAATCACTTTCCGAATTTCTTCTTGCTTGTAACATTTGAGTTTTGTGGTTGTTTCGGATGGAAATAATCCGATCCATTGGTTAGATGCGTCCAGGTGGTTCATCATTGGTTTGGTCAAGTGGACTCGAGTTTGACGGCATGTGGAGGTGTTTTTGATGTTGAGTAGCTGGATTTCGCAAGGTCCATCTTCTACTTCACGTAGCTCTTGTTTATCGCAAATGTACCATTGAGGAAGGATTTCTTTACAAACATTGCTCAGGAATGCAAAATACATTATGTCTTTTATCAAGAACTTATTCTTAGGAATGATTGCCTTAAACTGACCCTTAGAATATACGGGGGCTGAATAAAAGTGGTATAGCTCGAAATCGAAAGGAAACATTATTGGTATTTGAAGAATGTACGTGATTTTATTGTTCAATATATAGCTATCGATTTTTATCAATTTCTCGAAGTATTCGGTATTATTGAAAGTTACTGCGAAAGGCAGTTGTTTTGATTCGGTTTGTTCACTTAGTTTATTCAGTTCGATGTATAATTCATTTATTGAAATGATACTCGGGTGCATAACTTGTAATTTCGAGAAAGTTATCGAGTTTTCAATGTCTTGAAGGATGGAATTAATTATTTCGTACATATTTATAATTTGATTGAGAATATCTTTTATTAACATTGCATTCTCTCTGTATGTATGGCTTTCGACTATCAATGCGATCTGATTCAATTTTGTTGTGATTAATTGTTCATTATGATTTATTCTTCGGATCGTTGTTGAATTTTTCTATTACATTCAGAGATAGAGAGTATTGTCTGCCCATATTAGAGACTATTTGTTTTTGTTTTGATTCTAGTTGAGAAATCAATTTTTCATAGCGTTGACCATCATAGGCATCTAAATTACCAGTGACGGACTTGAAAATTGAACCTAAACCGTCAATTAGTCCCCTTTTGCGTATTTTATGATGTGGAAGTATGTTTCTCAGCTTCAACTCCACTTTCTCTTCAGTGAATTGTAAGATTTTTAGATAGTTTGATGTATCAAAGGAATAGTCTTTATTTGTTAATATTAGGCTTGTAATATTGTGAGATTTCGAATTCAATTTCTCCATTTCTGAAATTATGGGATTCATATCATAGTAGTGTATGAGTGTATGTGTGTATTGTTCGACTTTGGCTGTGCCAAGTTTCACTGGAATGATGCCTGGATTATTTTCTAGTTTTTGAAGAAGAATTTTTTCCTGAAGGCCGAGGATCCCCGGGATTCTGAAATAACAGAGACGGACGTTTTATTTTTTCGTATATGTTTGCTTGAGTGGGCGTTTCAAATTGTCCATATGTATTTTCTCTTGTGATGGGGTCGAAACTGTTTTAGATTCATTGTTCACTGTTGTCAATTGAGTGGGTTTATTGAATTTGTTAGCTTGTTTCTGTCTGATGTGTTTTTTCACGAAGGTCTTTTGTCCTGGTTGAAATATTTCGGGTTTGTCTCAGTTGGAATTGATCTTTTGTATGTTCTTTGATTTGAGTGCAATGAGATCCGAATTGATTTTGGAATACAATAATTTCGATTTTTCCCTATGATCGTTGATATAGTCATTTACCAATATCTGATCAATCTCCATATTGAAAGGGTTATTATCAGTTATATGTCCATTTACAACGTCAACTGGTTTGAACTTCGTTGTAGAATGTAAGGAATGATTATAGGCCAAAATCGCATAAGTTATTTTTTTATTTATCGGAGTTTTTAGGAATCCTTTTGTATTCAATATTCGAATATGTTCAATTATCGTTGAATGGAATCTCTCAACAATTCCATTGGATTGTGGATGGTTCGGACTACAAAAGTGAGTGTCAATTTTGTGTAGTTTCAGCAATTCGGTTACAACAGAATTTTTAAATTCAGTGCCATTGTCTACCACTATTTGTTTAGGGGTACCATGATGTGAAAAGAATTTTATCAAATTATCAACAATTTCGGTCCCGCAGGACGAATTCAAATGATATGCTTGCGCATATTTCGAAAAGCTATCTACAATAGTTAGGAATTTCGACTGTTCCAGTGTAAATGTATCCAAATGAATTATCTCAAATGGTTTGGAGGCTGTTGGGGTGATATTCATTTCCATTCGTATAGGGTGTCGTTCGTATTTACTTTGTTGGCAAATATCACAGTTATTGATGAAAGTTTGTACTGATTCTTTGATGTGAGGCCAATAGTATTTTTCTTTAATTCGGTTCACAGTCTCGTCGATTCCACGGTGGTTTGACTTGCTTTCATGATAATTTGTGATTAACTCTTCGATGTCGTTTTTGTTTGTTATGTCTATTAGTAGTTTTGTGCAATTTTTGAATTTTATAGAAGGCCATTTTAAATGAGTTTGCAGAACTACTGAAAATCTTTCATAAATCTTAGGGTTCTCGAAGTAAAGGTGATATTGAATATTTGGTGCAATATAATCCTTGATAAAATTTATAATGTCGTTTTCGAAATTATGTTCAGAAATTTGAAGTTTAATGCGCTGTTTTTTCTCGAATAGAATAATGATTTTCGGCTTCGCGGGAGAATGTAAGACTGTTGAAATGATTATTTGATTCTGACCGAAATTAACTGGTGAATCTGTAGTTGGAATACCTACTACGGGATGTTGGTCAGCGTTGGAATGCATGGTGTCATCGTCTAGTTCTTCGTTCTCGTTGTCATTTTCAAAGTCTTTTATTGACTCGTCCATCTGTACTTGCATGGAAATGTCGTCCAAATCGCGCCGTTTATTTATACTTTGTGATTCAAAAATTTCTCGAATGATTTTTTCATTCTCGGGGTTCCTAGGTTTATTTGTCATGTCTCTTACTAAGTCTTCAATTTCGTCAGAAACTGTCTTGGTGTGAATTTCTATGCGCGAAAGTGCGTCGGCGTTCGAATTTAGTTTCCCTTTCTTGTACTTGATGTTATAGTCATACTCCTCTAATTTTATACGCCATCTCGTTAATTTTGAGTTGGGGTCTTTGAGAGAAAAAAGCCATTTTAGAGGTTTGTGGTCGATGACAATATCAAATTTTCTGCCAAACAAATATGGACGGAAATATTTTGTGGCCCATACTATTGCCAACAGCTCCTTCTCAATTGTCGAATAGTTCTGTTCTGAATCATTCAAGGTTCGAGAAGCATAAGCAATAGGCAGATCTCTACCTATCGGTCCTTGGGATAGGACAGCGCCTAAAGCGAAATTACTGGCATCGGTCGTCAGAACAAAGGGTTTTGAAAAATCTGGATACTGTAGTATTGGTTCATTAATTAAAAGATTTTTACACGTATTAAAACAGTTTAAAAATTCTTGATTATGCTCAATTTTGGCTCCTTTTTTGAGACACTTGGTAAGTGGTTTTGTTACCTTAGCAAAATCGTTTATAAACCTACGGTAGTATCCTAATAACCCCAAAAAACCTTTTATCTGTTTGGTGTTCTTTGGTATTGGAAATTGCTTAATTGCCTTTATTTTCTCGGGATTTGGTTTTACACCTTGAGGAGTAACTATGTGGCCTAAATACGCGACTTCTTTTCGCAGAAACTCGGACTTATCCAATTGTATCTTAAAGTTGGAATCTCGAAGTCTTTGAAAAACGCATCTGAGTCTCTCTAGGTGTTCTTGTAATGATGTTGAATAAACGATTATATCGTCCAAGTACACCAGACATTTTTCATTTTGGATTCCACGTAAGATGTTGTCCATGATTCTTTGAAATGTAGCGGGGGCGTTCTTGAGCCCAAAAGGCATTCTTAGATACTCGTAATGCCCGTTCTTTGTGTTGAAAGCTGTTTTTTCTATGTCTTTTTTATCCATTTCAATTTGGTGAAAGCCGCTAACCAAATCAAGAGTTGTAAAATACTGGCACTTTCCCAGTTTGTCGAGAAGGTCGGTTATATTGGGGAGTGGGTATCTATCATCAACAGTTTTTTCGTTGAGCTTACGATAATCTACCACCACTCTCCATTTTTGTTTACCCGATGCGTCAGATTTTTTTGGTACCACCCATATAGGCGATGACCACGGAGAATTGCTTGGTCTTATAATATTTTGGTCTAACATTTTCTTGATTTGACTTCCTACCTCTTGTTTGTGGATGAATGGGTAACGATAGGATTTTGTATACACTGGCAATTCGTCTACGGTTTTAATTTGATGTTTAATACGATTGGTGAAGGTTAAGGAATCTTCTTCATTATAAAAGATGTCTGCAAATTCCCTACACAATTTCAGTATTTCACTGCTTTCTTCCTGGTTCAGATGATCTATTCTGATTTTTGATGAGTCTAAGTATTTTCTTGAAAACTGGTCATAATTATGAAGTTCTATTTCTTGAATATGTTCGCGGTCAAACTTTTCTACAGTTATAGGTTCAGAGAAATCTAATGTTATATCGTTCGTGCTGTTGTTAAGAACATTTGGCAATGAATTGTTCTATTCGAAATAATATCGAATCAGATATTTTCGTTTTGTTCAACAGTTCTGATGAAAAATAGAATGTGCAACCCCTCTACCCCTTTTACAAGGATATTGGAAAATATTGATAGGTAGCCTATTTATCAGTAGAATACGCCCACAAGATGGCGTTTCTCTAACTCACCAGCAACTTTGAAGGAATCTCTCCTGTTTTCTATGCTTTGTTCACAATTGAATTGCATATTTTGAAACTAATTGATGAACATATCATTTGTGAACACATTTGATGGAAGTTTGTCTTTGCTTCATATCATTATAGATTGATGAAGGCAAAATTTGGTGGAAAATTCATTCATAAACAAAGATGAGTTATCAAGAAATACATAGGTAGTGACAATAATGAGCTTGAATTTTTTATTTTTCAACGCTCAGAAACTCATTACCCAGATCTCACATAATAGAAAATCACCGGGTGAGACAGTTCTCTATCACGACACAGTGAATGCAAAATCTATTTGTCTTTTCTTCCAAACACGTGACAAATTTCACGACACAGGCCCGCCTAACAATTAGCAGACCGGATTCGAGCTTATTGGCCCTCATTACTGCAGGGTAGTGCAAGTAGTGACTCTGAGATCTGCACTATCAGAGCACTCAGCAGCGTTTAAAAAAAGACTCGGAATCAGCGACTCCATGTGGCGGAAGAATTAAACACTACCGAACCGAAGTCATGAAACATAAAGCGGCTGATAGTTTGACTAATGTTTTCATTCTTCTGTGTGAAACTGACGATACTGCAAACATTACTTCCACAGCCCGCTTCGAAATTATTATTCATATAAAACCCAGAGCATTGCTTCTTTGAATTAAAAAATTTTTTTTTTTTATATTTCAAACAAAAATGATTTGCGCTTTTCAAAAGTATGTAACACTTATCTGATATTTTGTGTATTAACCCCGTACACAGATGATAATTCAGCAGACCAACCCTCAGAATTTCATTGGGTAAACTTGTGCGAGTTAAGCTCAATTTATAAACTCCGCTGCCGTAGCTACAGTTGACGCTAAAGTAACTGTTCGTAGATGGAATATGCTAAAAAAACATCTGTTCATAAACTCAGCAGCTAACGCAATTGCCGTCAGATGTATCCTCGATACATTTTGGAAGCGGAGTTCATGAATTGAACTTCAGGAAAGCGGGAACCTTACCTGTCATAGTGAGATTCGAAAACACTTCATGGAGCATTGGAAAAATTTCCGCTTTCGACAGGATTCAAACAAGGTCGACTGGTGAATACCTATCAGAATACTGACGCTCCTACCACTGAGCTACCAGGCTCCTCCATTCGTCAGGAACTTCTTGTTGTCCCATCAGCTGCTCCCCAATAGCTGACGCTTTCAGAAAGTCTCGATTTCTTGATTTCAAAATTAAAGAACATAATATGATAACACTGCAAAACTTTCATGTATGAAATGGTTGTTTTGGAGAGTGTTTGCAGAATGCATCAACTATGCGGGACAGGCCTATTGAAGTTATTATTATCGAGCTCTGCTCCAATATAGTGCCAACTCTGGCAGAATTATATCCTGCTCACAAGTTCCACCACATAACCATACTTATCGAAGTCTAAAAATTTTCAAATGAGAATAAGAAGGCGTGATATGGTGAACATTTTCTCCTGATCCTAGTCCCTTAGTTTCATTTCTTTGAATAAATCAATTTTTTCTCAAAGGTTGAAATATATCACCATCTAGCCCTATATGTATTCTAATAAGAAGTTGTGAAAGTTAGACGACTGTCTAAGTTAAAGAAGAATCCTTTGAATTCGGGTATGCAGTCAACATTTGTTACTATTTTTCTATTTTTTTTTTCTAGTTCACTGTATGTTGGTAACAAGGTCATGAACAATATGTCATTGCTCACCAATTGTCAACTTCACAGTTCAGTCATAACTCATAAGTCATTCATAAACATAATTTCCTCTTTAATCCAACATGGCCTCCATAAGAGCCCTTGTGGAATTTTAAAGTGTTTTTTGTATTATTTTAAACAAAACAATCATTTTAACCAATGTTTTGTATAACTTTACCTGTCATTAGTTTATCAAGAGTGTTGTCCATTGCGACATGATATTTCATAAAAAATTACGGCGAGTGAAAGGAGTTTATAACCTCACTTTCGTAAGTACACACGTGCCAAATTTTTTTCCATACCCTTGTTGACTGCATACCCGAATTTAAAGGATTCTTCTGTATACTTATAAGTATATCTTCTCTTTTCATTTCGAACACCTATTGATCTTATTTAATGTGACCAGAAAGTCAAATAAGCAAATTCATGTTAATAAATCTAATTTTTCGGAGAACGTCAAAGTTTGAAATATAGTGTTACAGTTTTGATAACTGAAATGTTTAATGATTGATTATAATCATAATGAGTGGAAGATATTTTTTAAATTGATTCTGTATTTGGAAAACCGATAACTGTCAAAGAAAGGAATGAAATCTCTGGATACTTTAACAAGAAGATTAATTTCATGATGGTAGCTCAGAGCCGAAACATCTGCTCATCAGTTTTTTGAAGTTTCGATAACAATGTCAACTCATTTTTCTATTCCTCTCGGTATAAGGTCAGTGAGAAATTATGACGAAATTGCAGTTTTTGAATTTTTGCTGTATATCTCCCATAATAGTCGGAAGTTTTCTAATTTATTGCCGGCATTTTCTTGTATATAGGCTCTTGATTGCCAATTAGCAAAAATGAGAACGAAACTGAAAAAAATCTGCTGTAAATGTGAGATTGGAGATATTACATTTGAAACGATGGTGTATTTTGAATCAATATCAATCATATTTATCACATACCTACTGAATTTGGAAATTCTTCAGAAATATAATTTATAAAAAATTTTACTACTTTCTTCGAATATCAAACAAATCAAAAAAATCTTACTTAGGCAGATACGTTAGTCTCAAATAAAAGCTCACATTTTGAAGCAGATATGAACATAATATTTTCCTGCATGTTTTTTAGAAACAGAGATGATATACATTTTTATATCAGAATTCTCATCATTATGTTTTGAATGAAAATATTTTTTTTCTATTTCAGGATCACTGTCAGCCCTATCAGCAGGCATTTTATATTCATGGAGTTCTCCTTTTATAGTCCAGATCACAAATGATAAAGAGAACTATAATATTACTGTGGACCAAGCCTCATACTTCACAATGATACCTCCAATTGTGATGATATTCTCATGCAATATTGCGTCTCGTTTTTGTGATTCCATTGGCCGAAAACGAACATTACTAATGATAGCGATTCCTCAGATATGTTCATGGATACTATGTATTATAGCAAGTGATGTATACGTATTCTACTTAGCAAGACTATGTTCTGGTATCGGGGATGGGATAATGTTCAGTGCTCTGCCGATGTATATTGGAGAAGTATGTACGCCCGAAGTGAGATCTTTTTGGGGAACTTCTCTTAATCTGATGGTATCCGTTGGTCAGCTGCTGATTAATATTGTTGGCAGTTATTGCACTGTTCGACAAACCTCATATATATTCATTGGCCTCCCAGTAATATTTCTGCTAACATTCTCTTCGATGCCGGAGTCTCCTTATTTTCATATAATAAAAGGAAAAGACGATCATGCACGAACCTGTTTGAAGAAACTCAGGAGGAAGAATGATATTGAAGATGACTTCAACCAACTGAAAAGTGATGTTCATAGACAAATATCTGAATCAGCGACGTGGACAGATGTTGTCACAATACCTAGCAACAGAAGAGCCCTTATAGCTGGAGTTTTCCTGAGAATATCACAGCAATGTACAGGATTCTCAGCCATTGGAGTATTTAACAAATTTATCTTTGAAAATTCTGCTGGATCCGTCAGTTCGTCGATATCTGCTATAATTACCTCTGCAGTATCTTGTATCATGGCTCTCCTAGGGGGATTAGTGATTGCACGGGTGGGAAGGAAGTTATCTTATATAATTTCTCTCGTCCTTTCTGCTTGTATGTTATTATTATTGGCGGTATTTTACTACATGAAGGAGTATTATCCTGAGCTGGATATGGTTTCTTTCGGATGGTTTCCTTTAGTAGCTTTGTTATTATATTTGGTCTTTGCTGGTATGGGCATCAGTATTATACCAACAACTATGCTCAGCGAACTATTTTCAGCTAGCATAAAAGCGAAAGGTTTGAGTATTTTATTGCTTGTTTTCGGATGTATTCAATTTCTAGGAAATTATTTATTCATGTTCTTATTTTTGAAATTCGGTATATACAGTCCATTTTTATTATATGGTATATGTTGTATTATATCTGCGATGCTTTCTATATATTTGGTTCCTGAAACGAAGGGTAAAACCTTAGAAGACATACAAAAGTCAATGAAGAATGATGAATGTGTGGTATCAACATGCTGAAAATCTCCATATTTTTTCCATTCTAGACTTTACCGTTACTTGATAAAAATCCATGATGTCCAGAGAGTCAGCTGCCCTTTAATCTAACCAGGCAGCAAGTGGGAAGTCGAATAAAAACATCGAAAAAAATTCAAATTTCGTTTTAATGTGATCATTCTTTTCTCTGCTACGAAAGTTGAAAAAATATATCTAAGTGTTTACGCAGTTCTTATGAATATTATCAGAACCATGTTTTAATAAACATAAAAAATTTATAGCTGTCTGTTTTATGCAAAAAATATAAAAGAAATAATCCCGCGTTCATTTGTTACGTTATTCGTGAGTGAAGTGAACGACGATCGAGTTTCCAACTGATAATTAATTTATTTATTTGAGAGGTTATGTACAAAAAGATTAAGAATTCTTTTGTGGAATTTGAAATCGGAATATTCAAGTGGAACAATATGAGAGTGATGATAATGATGAGAGTAATCAGTTCTTGAATTACGAGTTTTGTTCGAGAGTTTTTGAAATTTCAAATTACCTTGATAAGCAATTCACTCCCTGCACTTGGAGTCAAAACAATCTATCATAGCTCTTGAAGTGTTGTGATAAAAAACTGTCTCACCCTGTACATTACTATTATGTCAGATCTGGGGAATGAGTTTCTTAGCGTTTAACAATTTTGAAATTGTTAAAAAATTCAAGCTCATTATTGTCACTATCCATGTATTTCTTGATAACTCATATTTTTTTATGATTGAATTTCCCACCAAACTTTAACTTCATCAATTCATAATGATATAAAGCGAAGACAAACTTTCATCAAATGTGTCAACAAATTATATGTTAATATGTCAATTAGATTATAGCATGTTGAGAATAAAAGGGAAAATATTCTATCCAATTAGAAAATCAAACATAGTTTCAAATAAATGTCTGGTAGACTACGAGCAGAAAACAACTACTTTCCTGGTAAATACCACGCAGAACATTGAATTATATCTGCTCGTAGTCTATGCAGCGATTCACACAGTGAATACAGATGGCAAATGATTCATTCTTCATAAGACGTGACAAATTCACATCGAGACAGGCACGCTCAACAACCTACAGACCGGTTTCGGACTCATTGGCTCTCATCAGTGCAGGGTAGTTGCCTGTTCCAATGCATTTTCGTCGCATCTATTTGACCGCACTGAGCCGCGTTCCAACAGACAATTGGAAGTGGCGACATCATGCGGCAGAAGGAAGAAACACTCCAGAAAGAAATTTCCTAAGTTACAGAACTTGGAAGTGGCTGATAACTCGACTAAGCTAATAAATGAAAAATTGAAAAGCCATAAATTGGACAAAGATTTTTAGAAAGAGAAAATAGTCTATCCAATTAGAATATCAAACATAGTTTGTCGCATGATGTCGCCACTTCCAATTGTCTGTGTTTACTGAGTAGCCGAAAGAAGTCTAGACATGTCCTTTATTCAACAATAATGATACCGAATTTCTACATCAGAATCATCCTCAGGTAGAGCTTCATTGTCTGTGTTTACTGTTGAGCCGAAAGAAGTCTAGACATGTCCTTTATTCAACAATAATGATACCGAATTTCTACATCAGAATCATCCTCAGGTAGAGCTTCATAATCGTTGGGTTTTGGAAAATATTCACTTTGAACTAAGAGCAAATTGACATGTCTATCCAACTTGTGTTTTGTGAGTCTTACGGGTACTACTTCAAAATACTCTCTACCGTTTGCCTGGATCAGTTCCAAACCATAAACGTTCACCGAAATAGTATTCAACCTTTCAAATTTACCAATTTGATTAAACATTAGGGGAATTTCCAAGCCTGTGGTATTGAGATCTTGCTTGTAATGAGGGTACGAGCTGGGCCTATCTACACGATAATGATTCGTAGGAGGGTATAAGGCACTAACCACGCTCCAAAAAAAGCAGGCATCATCAGTGTTCTTGATATTGATACAAGCATGCTTTCGTGAAATTTGGTCAGGCAGACCGATGTATGAGGATCCATTTCCAATTTCTAATTCATTTATGTTGACTTCCAAAGAAATGATGCGATGTAAGGCCCAGCCACTATCCTTTTCTTGAAATTCCGAGAGCTTATTCGAAATGACATCAGTAACATTATCTTGGAACCAAAGGTCTAAATCCGTTCCTATATCTATTGAAGCATTTTTTGTGTTGAAATATTTGAATTCGATTATGTCGCCATCTTTAGATTTTTTTATAAATTCTCCACAAAAGTTGGTATTGGTCTTGATTAATTGAAAATTATTGAGACATTTTTTGATCCTAATTTTGAAAATATGACAAGCATAGGTCAGAAATTGTGCTACGTCCTTGTGAGAAATATTAATGATGATACCCGTCCTTATTCGGATTGGACATCCCTCCATGCTATCCGGTTTCTCTTAGGACTCGTGAGACCGGATCCAATATGTTTAGCGTAAAATCTTTTAAAATGTCCCACGTTCGTTTGGAGTTTTCTAAGTATTTCTGATGTCAAATCAGCCTCACGAATTGCTTTATTACAGATTTGAATATGTTTTTCGATTTTCTTTATCCAAAAGCTCTTTTCATTGATTGTTAAATTTTTTGTTTCTAGTTCCTTGAATTTCCTAATAATTTCATCACTCACATGACCAATTTCGTTAGTATTTTCCATTATTTTCCACGAATAAAAAGAAACGTTTCACTCACCAAAATCTTAAAACTATTATGGATGTCCCCGCCTTTCTCTTGTGACCAGTTGACTGGAGGGTTGTAGATGGGCACTGTTGGTTTCTGAAAAAGTTCAGTTTTGTTAAATGTATGCACACTTTAAAGAAGTTGAGGAAATTCATCCTAGACATTAGGCAGATTACTCACATTTGATTATTTCTTCACAATCTCAAAGTTGGAGGACAGTCGTGCTAACCCTTCGAAAATAAGAGAGTAGTCGTCAGGGGTGAAGAGTGAAATAGACACGACGAAAATGCATTGGGACAGGCACCGCTTCGAGTGGAGATCTTACGGTCTCTACTCGGATAACTACCCTGCACTGATGAGGGCCAATGAGCCCGAAACCAGTCTGTAGGTTGTTAAGCGTGCCTGTCTCGATGTGAAATTGTCACGTCTTAGGAAGAAAGAAACATTTGCGATCTGCATTCACAGTGTGAATCGTTGCATGGACTACGAGCAGATATAATTCAATGTTCTGCGTGGTATTTACCAGGAAAGTATTTGTTTTCTGTTCGTAGTCTACCAGACATTTATTTGAAACTATGTTCGATTTTCTAATTGGATAGAATATTTTCCCTTTTATTCTCAACATGCTATAATCGAAAGTTTACAATGGAATTGTATATTTTGAATCTAATTGACATATTAACATATAATTTGTGAACACATTTGATGAAAGTTTGTCTTCGCTTCATATCATTATAAATTGATGAAGTTAAAGTTTGGTGGGAAATTCAATCATAAAAAAATATGAGTTATCAAGAAATACATGGATAGTGACAATAATGAGCTTGAATTTTTCAACAATTTCAGAATTGTTAAACGCTAAGAAACTCATTACCCAGATCTGACATAATAGTAATGTACAGGGTGAGACAGTTTTTTATCACAACACTTCAAGAGCTATGATAGATTGTTTTTTTTGAGAAATCTCATCTAAACATATATGGGTAGGAGTTCTCATGAATACATTTTGTTTGTTTGCGAGATTTTCTACCAATATTTTCAAAATATTGAATAAAAATTTGGTACACCTACTTAACATTGAAAATCGATATGTTTGACTATTTCTCCGGAAACCTACAAGTTGATACAATTCTGGGAGTCGTACACAACCAAAAACTCCCTTTAGTAGCACCTCTGTATTCAATAAAAAATCAATTCAGATAATCTTTTCGGTTTGGATACTTTTTGTTCTCTTAAGATTTTTCGAGATACATGCCAACAATGATTCAGTTGTGATGAAACTTTTTTTGAACAAATCTACTTTATTTGAAGGATGAAAAGGGATATTTTACGTCTCATCAAATTCAAAAAATTATAGTTCTGGTACCGGTAGAAGATGAGTAGAAAACAACTACTTTCCTGGCTAATATCACGCAAAAGATTGAAATACATCCAATAGTAGTCTATGCAGATATGCACATAGTGAATGCAAAATCTACATGTCGTTTCTTCCTAACACGTGACAAATTTCACATGACACAGGCACGCCTAACAATTAGCAGACCGGTTTCGGGCTTATTGGTTCTCATTACTGCAGGGTAGTTAAGGCGGATTCATGCAACATACATTATAATTACATTTTCATTATACTATAATTACATTTCATATACATTTCCACTGACAAATTGAAAGTGTTCATGCAAGAATTTACATTAGGGATTTGCACATGCACATTATAACTGACAAATGAATGAGCCATTTTGAATCATCTGTGTTTTGAATTGTTTGTTTATCTTTATATTTCTTAATTTCATATAAAAAAGAAAAGAATACGATTCCGTCATTATTGTGTCAGGCCAATATGAGAAACTGGTGAAATATCTTGAATATTATATTTTAGAAAAATGTACCATAAATAATCACAAGTCACACTTGTTTTGAGCGTTGAAAGCTACCAGAATACAAAATAAACCCGTCAATGACAATTCTCATCCTTCTGCGCATGTTTTCATTGTAAATATAATGTAATGATAATTTATAGTTGAATGTTGGCCAACTTTTTGATGCGTTAGTGTAATTATAATTTGATAATGTGCTTGCATGAACACCGTAATGGGAACTATAGTATTGAACATTTCTTAGTGTAAATGTAATTATAATATAATTATAATGTAATTATAATGAGTGTTGCATGAACCCGCCTTTACCAAGTAGTGACTCTGAGATCTGCACTATCACAGCAGCATTCAGCAGCGTTTCAAGAAAGACTCGGAATCAGCGACTCCATGTGGCTGAAGAATTAAACACTACCGAAGTCATGAAACATAAAAGCGGCTGATAGTTCGACTAATGTTTTTATTTTTCTGTGTAAAACTCACGATACTGCAATCATAATTTCCACAGACCGCTTCGAAATTGGATATGATGCATTTTGGATCCCCTTCTGTATCTCTCAACTTGAAGAAAAAGTTGAAGATTTCTCCCATGCAATTTTCTACGTGGAATCTAGTGGCGTAGTCAGATTTCTCAAAGTGGCTGTCATTATTATTGATCCTAGAGTATTGCTTTTTCAAATGACTTCAATTGAAATTTTTTCAATATTCTTAACAAAAATGCATTGCGTTTTTCAAAAGTATATATACTCATATGATATTTTGAGTAGTAGCCCCGCACACAGATGATAATTCAGCACACCAACCCTCAGAACTTCATTGGGTAAACTTGTGCGAGGTAAGCTCAATTCATAAACTCCCCTGCCGTAGCTACAGTTGACGCTAATTTTATAACTCGTTTCGAGTTTGAGGTTTTGAAAAACTTTTATTTTCAAAACGGTGATACAAGGTATGTAAGATGTGAACAGTACGAATATAAAGTCAAGACTAACTACATGAGAAATGAACTATGGAAAAGGTGAAATAAAAATGCAGATTCAAATCCTAGAATTTCTCTCGCATCTCATGGGAACGAGAAGTGCTGAGTTGCGGAATTGATGATGTGGCTTCTTTCCCATGGTTTCCTTGAATAGGTGGAATGTAACTCCTCCTATCCCAGAAGGATCCATACACGGGGTGGATCCATCACTCGTCGTCGTCTTCGATCCTTGGATAGGGGCAAGGTGGATATAGGATGGTGAAACAGCTCTTCAATTGTTTCTGCGAAAAACTTGTAGACCGTTTGAGAAGGTACTAATATTTCCACGACTTGAATGAAGATGGCGGTGAGATCGATTATCGAAGAAGATTTCTGTTGCTTACGTATTTCTGTGGTTCACATCTGACAGACGTGACTTGAAACGACATTAAAACAATAAATTTTCGATAAATCTTGCATGAATATCGATATTTTGACTCTTCTCAATCATTTTTCATCTAGAACAGATGAAACTGATAAAAGTATGACAGATGCAGAGTTTCTGTTTTACCGACACAAGGTATGTCGCCATCTCTGTTAATTTCAGGAAATATTACTACGGTATGAAATCAAGTAGGCAAAGGTCTACAGTTTATTCTAGTGCTTGTTAATAGGAAGCTGTTTCACCATCCTATAACCACCTTGGATAGGGGTGAAGTCTTTTGGTGGGTTGTCTTGGTTTTTCAGGTACCTCACTTGGTGCCTCTTGATGTATTGTTTTGGTACGGAACGTCTGGACCGGTATCGGTATATCAGTCCGAGAATTGATATAGCTATCAATAATATATAGATAGGTGTGGCCCAAATATAGGATATATCTTGCTTCATAGTATTTGTGTAAAGTAGAATTATCATTACAAAATGAAAGTTGATTTGGTTGATGGTGACGTAGAACTAGATTCTAAATCTTCTATTTTCAAAATACTAATATAAATGATTTTCAATCTTGCAAAGGTGATAGCATTCTCCAAATTATCGAGTATTTGCAATAGGATAGTATTGCTCCTAACTGATCTAAGGCAGTTTTCGCTGAGATGTAACTATTGAAGTCGAATAAAATTTTGTCCAGCTCTTTATCAAGTTCGTTGATTTTATCTGATATTTGATTCTCGTTTTGTTTGATCATTGTTAGAGATTTTTCATAATCATTTATTACCTTCTTCGTTAATGAGATCTGTTTGTTCAAAGTATTGCTATGTTTTCTTCATTGGTTCTAAGGGTTGTGATAGCGTCGTCATATCTCCTGCCATCATCGGCGTCTAGATTACTGGAAATACTTTTGAAGATGGTACCTAAGCCGTCAATAAGTCCCCTTTCAACTCTTTAACTCGGATGTAAGGAATTAAATTCTTCTCTAGCAAGATTGAGATTGAAAAAAATGGCGTTATCTATATTTTTCAATTCGATATAGTATAGAGGGTGTGACTTTGAATAATTCTTCCTATAGATTCATATTGATTGAGGTCAAAGTAGTGGATGAACGTGTGATGAGTGGCCTTCAATTTGGCATCACCTAGCTTATATGGTAGGATTCCGGGATTGGAATCCAAGCTGGTAATCCTAATTTCCAGAGCATTGTTGGCTTTCAGAGCGAGAATCGTCCTGTATTGTGATACATTTTTGATTAGATAATGGTCCTTTCAGATTGTTTTTGTGGTAAGTAGTGGTTTTTTTTTGGTGGTGGTGGTTAGAGCAATAAGTTTTGTTTTGTTTTTCAAATAATTCGTTTTTGTTGATCTGTTTATCATCCAAGGAGTAGTGGACTTTGCTTTGCGCATTGTTGTCGTTAAAATATTAATTTCTTGATTTTTCTTCAAAGGGTGAGATTTGAATCTAGGACTTGCTTTATTACGAGCTCTGGTTTTGTGGTAAACTAAGGTGTCTGGCTGATAAGTTAATGGCTCGTGTCTATTTTGATTAACTCTTGCTAACACTTTTTCTTTCTGCTATGTCATCTGTTTATTGAGTTTTTTGTAAATTTCTTTGGTGCATTCTTTATGTTGGTCTATATAATTGCTATATAATTTTTCTTGGATATCGATGTCGAAAGGACTATTTGAATTGAGGTGTCCATTAATGATATCTATAGGGCGCTGTTTGGTTGCTGAATGAATGGCATGGTTATAACCAAGTATTGCATAAGGCATTTGATCTAAAATATTCAAATCTTCAATAATTCTAAGGTGCTCAATGATTGTAGAATGGAACCTCTCTATTGAACTATTTGAATTGGGGTTCAGCGCTGTAGTATAATGGATATCGATTTTGTGTAATGCATTCTTTGATAATTGTATTTTTCAGTTCAGTTCCTTGGTCTAAAACAAGTAGTTTAGGAGTACCATGGTGTGTAATGAATGTGAAGAACGCTTTTGCGATGTGAATAGCAGTTAATCCAGTAAGCGGGTATGCTTGCGCGAATTTCGAAAACTTATCTATTATTGTGAGGAATTTTTGACCTCTGATCGTGAAAACATCTCCATGAACTATTTCGAATGGTTTGTTTGATGTTGGTGTTAGTTCAAATTTTTGTTCTGGTGGATTTCTGTCATATTTCATTCTTTGACACAACTCGCAATTATTCATGTATTTTGTGACTGTACCCCTGATATTGGGCCAATAAAAGCGTCTCTTTATTTGGGCTTCTGTTTCTATAATCCCACGGTGATTGGTTTTTCCCTCGTGACACATTTTTACGAATTCGTCACGAGAATCTAATGAGAATACATCTTCCAGAACATTATTACACAAAATTAATTTGAATGCGGAATTCTTGAATGTGTTTTTCAGTATTTGGCAGAGCTTCGGAATGAAATCTTTACTGTCCAAATTAATCGCGAAAGTTTTGTTAGTCGTTGTGAATTCTTTGAACGTTTTTATCACATCCTCTTCAAAATTTTGTTTTGAAATTTGAATTGTTCTCGTCCTATTTTCGAATAAGCGTTTAATTTTTGGGAGTTCCGGTGAATGTAAAACTACCTTGAGAAATATTTGATTTTTGAAATTATTGATTGCGGTTTCAGAAATAGGAACTTCAAGTATGGGATTTTCATGACTTGTGTGTATGGTTTCATTATCATCTTCTTCGTTTATGTCGTTGACATTGGGGTTGACATCATTCAAATTTGGGCTTTCGTCAATATTTCCAGCTACTGATTCTGCATCATTTTCGATATTATTTTCATGTTCGTGTATAGTGTTATTACGCGATGTTGATGCTTGTGGGTCATTTGAGAGTGATTTGTTAAAATCTTTCATGTATGAAAAAATGTCGTTAGTGTTGGTCTCATTGATTTTTATTCGAGAGAGGGCATCTGCGTTCGAGTTCAACGAACCCTTTTTGTATTGGATGGTATAATCATACTCGTCCAATTTGAGTCTCCATCTGGTGAGTCTTGCACCTGGATCTTTTATTGAAAAAAGCCAGTGAAGAGGTTTATGGTAGGAAAATATTGTGAATTTTCGGCCATAAAAATATTTGGTAGCCCAAATAATTGCAAGAAGTTCTCTCTCGATTGTGCTATAGTTTTGCTCTGCTTGATTGAGTGTCCTAGATGCGTAAGCCACTGGCTTGTCTTGACCAACCGGTCCTTGTGACAGCACAGCTCCAAGGGCATATTGACTCGCATCAGTACAAAGGTTGAAAGATTTCGTGAAGTCGGGGTATTGGAGAATTGGATTATTTGTTAATAGTTCCTTACACGTTTCGAAACACTGCATATATTCTGAGTTGAGCTCGGTTTTTGCTCCTTTCTTCAAACAAGATGTTAGGGGTATTGTAATTTTGGAGAAGTCTGGAATGAATTTACGGTAATAACCCAGAAGACCTAGGAAGCCTTTTATTTCCTTGGTGGTCTTAGGAATTGGAAATTTTTTTATCGCGATTATTTTGTCAGGGTTTGGTTTTATACCCTCTGTGGTGATCACGTGACCTAGATAGGCGGTTTCTTTCTTTAAAAATTCCGACTTATCCATTTGAATTTTGAAAATGGTTTCGCGTATACGATTGAATACTTTCCTCAGATTCAAAATGTGCTCTTGAAGAGATGATGGAAAGATGATGATATCATCAAGATAAACGAGACAAATTTCATTTTGGAGTCCTCTCAAAATGTTGTCCATTACCCTTTGGAAGGTAGCAGGAGCATTTTTGAGGCCGAACGGCATTCGTAGGTATTCATAATGCCCATTTTCGACATTGAATGCTGTTTTTGGGATGTCATCTGGACTCATCTCAATTTGGTGAAACCCGCTAGCCAAATCTAAGGTGGAGAAATAGTTACACTTGCCAAGTTTGTCCAAGACGTCGGTGATATTTGGTATCGGGTAGCGATCGTCAATAGTTTTTTCATTTACTTTTCTATAGTCTACCACGATACGCCACTTATTTTTACCGGAAGCGTCGGCCTTTTTTGGGACTACCCAGATGGGGGAGGACCATGGTGAATTGCTTGGCCTTATTATATTTTGTTGGAGCATTTTTTGAATCTGTGAATTAACTTCGGCTTTGTGAACAAACGGGTATCTATATGATTTCGTATGAACGGGAATTTCGTCGGTTGTTTAAATTCTGTGTTTTACTTGGTTCGTGAAAGATAAGTTATTCTCGTCCGTATGAAATATATCTGCATATTTTCTACACAATGGGAGAATATGAGATTTTTCTTCCTCATTCATGTAGTCCGTTCTAATTAAACTGTCTATATCACATTTACTACTGATTTCTAATATCGGCTGAATATTCATATGATAAAATTCAAATTTATTCTGAACTGGATAGGTCTTAATTGGATGTAAGATCGTGAAGTTTGTATCATCACTCGAGTTATTATGTATTTCTACGAAAGTCCAACCATTCGTTGATATTGACAAGGTTTCTGGTATTGTGCAATTTTGAATGGTTTGTTTGGGAATGATGATTTCGCCAGATTGAGTGGTAACAGGAATTCTTATTTTTGTCACTGTATTTCCAGGCAGAAATTTTTCATAAAATATTGTTGGATTCCCATTGAAATATTTGATTGGAATGCATGCGTTGGGAGTCGAGAGCTTCAAATTTGAAAAGTCTAGATTGACATTCAATATTTTTATGATGTCGATTCCTAAAAGACCATCGAAAACATTAAGGAACTTGTATGCATGGAATTTAAAATTTTTGCCTTCAATGAATTCTTGGAAAGCTGATATATTCACAGAAATGTTGTGTTTAGAAGACGCAAATGAAGTGGAGACCACAAATGGATCATTCATTTTATATTGGGAAAATTATTTGTTAACAATAATTGGATCTAAAAATGATTTTGTTGCCTCTGTATCTATTAATAATTTCAGGGGTGGATTTTCGATAGTAATGTAAGGCAATTGCCGAACATCAAAAGATGTATGAAATTCAATTACGTCTCTGGATTTGGAGCAGATTCCAACTGAAAATCCACGGCTTCCTCGAAATATTCGGGATTTTCCGAATAATCGTATTTATTTTCGATTTGACCCTCTATCTGATTTTGGAAATATCTAAATGTTCGGTGTTATGCAATTCTTCTGAAAACCATTTCCAATTTGTCGATTGAGCTTGAGGTCTGGTGTTTGCCGTGAGCTGTCTAGAAGTAGTACTCATGGAAGTTGGTTTTGGTTGGTTATAATTCTGAGCGTTTTGGTTTGGTTTCCAAACATTTCTTGGCGGCCCAAAAACTTGATTATTCGAAAAAAATCTCTGGGAATTTTTAGGTTAAGGTTGAATATTCACAGCACCTGTTGGGAAGGGTGGTCTCGGTTGTGGTTGAGATGTTTGTGGGGCAAAATCAGGGTTTTGATATCTCTGCTAGTAAACATTTTGATTGAAATTTTGACCGAAGTTTGATCTCTGCATTTGCTGTTGATTTGTTGGAGAAGAATATTGATAGGAAGTGCTGGGGTTTTGTTGTCTACTAGGATTTCTCTTGAATTGATTCGGATTCGAATTTTGATTTGAATGTGGAACAGAATTTTGGAGATACCTAATATTATCTTCCTTTCTGATGAAGTTTATTGCCTCCAACATAGTTTGAGGTTCTTTGGTGCGAACCATTATACCATAAGGGTTTCTCAAACCTGCTAGAAATACTTCAAGACCCTGCTGATTGTACATATTTTGTTTGAAAGCGCGCAAATTTTGGTCTACTTCGTGAATCGCCAAGTAATTTGAAATTGTGTTGAGTACTTTTCTAACTCTATCATGAAATTGGTACTGGGTTTCACTGGGACCCTGTCTCAGGTTATTCAAATCTAGGGACAAACAGGTCTCATTCGTGTTGCGATGCCGTCGGGTACGCACGTATGTACTCAATGCTCAGATAATTTTATTGTAAACTCAAAAAACATTCGATGTGACCTATGTGAAAAGTTTTTCCATCTGCAATGTGTGAGAATAAAAGACCAGATATCAAAGTTTTTGCAAGATACACCTAATTTGAAATGGTTTTGTGATGGCTGTTTATCTACTGCTGATGATAGATTGAAAAAACCTTGTATAGATGATGAAAGCAAAACCAAAGAAATTTTGGAGAAGGCTGATAAGTTGATAGAGCTATTTGAAAACCAAAATGCTGTGAAGAATAAACCTTTGTGGTCAGAAATTGTGGAAAATAAGAAGAAATCAGTAGAGCCCCTCATTATCAAGCCAAAAAATGGTAAACAAGATAGCAAAGACACTAAAAAGGAGCTAGTAAAAAAAGTTAATCCTGCTGATATTGCATTATCCGTCTCAAAAATAAGAGAAACCACCAACGGTTCCATAGTGATTCAATGTGACAATAATGACTCATTACAAAAACTGAAAACAACCACAGAAAAGGAATTAGGTGATGATTATGAAGTAAGAGTTGGGAATTTAATCAAGCCACGTATAAAAATTGTTAATATTATGGAGGAAGATATCGCTGACTCACAGATTTTTTTGAACCAGTTAATAAGTCAAAATTTCCCAGATACAATGGTAGGTGAAATGAAATGTCTCCGAGTATACGAAACAAAGATGAATAAACACAGACGGAATGTTTTGATTGAAATGTCTAGTGAACAGTACAACTATTTAGCAGAAAATAAAGACAGAATATATATCGGCTGGTCGAGTTATAAATTTTACGAATTTGTTAGTGTTTTAAGATGTTTTAATTGTTGGAAATATGGGCACCGTGCTGATAATTGTAAGTCAAATGTCGTGTGTCCTTTATGTAGTCAAAACCACAAAAAAGAAAGTTGTGAATCTATAAAGCATGAATGCACTAATTGTAAATACGCTGTGAATGTTTTGAAGTTGAAAGATATTAATTTTGAACATAATGTATTTGATGTAAACTGTACGAGTTACAGAAGGCAAATCGCAATAAATAAAAACAAGGTCAATTATCAATAGCAATTAACAACAGATGTTAGTAGGTTAGGTTCAGGTTATAAAAAGGGCAGCACAATTGAAAATAAGAAAGATCTGTTTTTGTCATGTATCAATGCAGAGAGCTATTCTAAACATCGAGATGACATAATTAATTATGTTAATAAATATAAACCACTGATTCTGTGCCTAACAGAAACATGTATAACTGAGGATTTTGAGATTGCAGAATTATGTATCAGTGGATATGAAATCTCACGATGTAACTCAAGCAGTCGGCATACCGGGGGTGTACTAATTTTTACAAAAACTTGTTATCGAATCTCCAATATCAAAACAACTGTTGTAGATATGAATTTTTGGGTCCTATCTCTTGATATTAAAATAAATGATACTTTGTATGGTATAGCAGGTGTTTACAGGTCGCCAAATGGTAGTCTCAATGTATTTTTCGAGAACTTTCTTGTGTGGTTCGATGATTATTATGATGATCATAGTAATTGTAGTGTAATAATCACAGGCGATTTTAATATTCATTACGAGAATAACAATTACAGCAAACGTAAACTCCAAGAATGTATTGAAAACAATGGTATGAGGCAATTGATTACTGAGTATACCAGGGTGTTCGGGGATTCTAAATCTACAATTGATTTAGTCATAAGCAACGACTATACAATAGCGGCTTATGTGGAAAAAGATTATATAATATCTGATCATTCTATAGTACAAATTGAAACACAATGTGCAGCTACTGTCAATTTGAATGATACTAAAAAAATTCGTCCGGATATCAAGTATGATGATATGGTCAACATATTAATTGAAAAAGATTGGGGTTATTCGTTAGTTGATGTTAACGATGTTGCTGATATTTTCACAAATAATGTTCTATCAGCCATCGATTCGGTAGCTCCGAGTAAAATAATTGTTTATAATAACGATAAGGGTAACGCATGGTTCGATAGTGATTGTTACCAAGCTATAAAAGATAGAAATATGGCGTATACAAAATTTTCACTTACTAGATGATTGGAATGTTTATAAAGAGAAGAGAAATGCATGTGTCAGAACTTTGAATAACAGTAAAATTAAGTATTACGAGAAAGGTATAGATATGAATAGGGGTAATTCAAAAACAATGTGGAAACATCTTAAAACAATTGTTGGAGCGAAAACCAGTAGAACTAATTTCGATAGTATAAACGTCAATGGAATTATTTTCAGTGATAACTTAGCCAATGTTTTGAATCAGTATTATGTAAATAGTATTAAAGATATTTTTGGAAATGTAGATATTCTGGATGTTGATAACGATATCATTTTGCAAACGGTACCTCTAAGTTCAGTAAAAATGGAACACTTTGAACAAATAACTATTGTGCAGCTGCTGGAATTGATAAAATCTCAGAATAAAAAGAATAGCACCGATGAAATAGGTCTCAATATTATTAAGAATCTATTTCATGTCGTGGGCTATCCTTTGCTGAATATGATTAATTTGAGTCTAAATCAGGGTGTAACTCCACAGATATTCAAAACCTCAACTATAGTTCCCGTTCCGAAAGTATTGAATACAAACAAAGCTGATCAACTAAGACCAATCAATATGTTGCCTTTTTGTGAGAAATTGTTGGAACTAGTAGTGTACAATCAAATAGTTAAATTCTGTTCATCGAATAAAATACTCCAAAGCTACCAATCTGGATTTCGTAATTCGCATTCTTGTGAAACAGCGCTTCAATTAGTTGTGTCTGACATGAAAAATATCTTAGATAGGCCAAGAGTTGGCATCTGTTCAGTTTTTATTGACCTTAAAAGAGCTTTCGAAACTATAGACCGTAATATATTATTACTAAAACTGAAGAAATATGGTTTCGATGGGGTGGTTTATTCTTGGATTGAGAACTATTTAACAAATAGGTTTCAGGTAACAAAACTTAATAATTCAACATCGAATCCAGAATTGAACAACATTGGTGTTCCTCAAGGAAGTGTACTTGGGCCACTACTTTTCATTATCTATATCAATGATTTAGGCAACGTTCTACAAAAATGTAAAATTCACTTTTTTGCAGATGACACACTCATCTACTATTATGGTGAAGATTTTATTGAAGTGGTGCAAACAATTAATTTCGAATTGAGAAAGATGTCTGGGATGTTTAAAATTAACAAATTGAAAGTGAATGAAACTAAGTCGAAATTTATGTTCATTGGTAATCCAGTTTTACGTGCTAAATTCTCAACCCTTAATTTGAGTATCAAAATAAATGACCAGTGCCTAGAAAGTGTGAATGAAATCAAATATTTAGGTTTCATACTGGATAATGAACTGAAATTCATTAGCCACATGGATTATATATGCAAAAAAATAGGTAAAAAAATTGGTTTTTTGAGAAGAATTTCATCATTTTTATCAATGTACGCTAGGCTCACAGTTTACAATACACTTATTCTACCACATTTTTATTACTGTTCCTCATTAATTTATACCGGATGCTCCAAAGCAAATTTTGATCGGTTACAAGTCATTCAGAATAAAGCTATGAGAGTAATTTTGGGTTGTAATAAGTATACTAGTGTGGAATTGATGACGAATTGTTTAAATTGGTTGAAGATCGATGAGTTTCTTTATGTACAAACCATGATATTTATTTTTAAAATCGTGAATAACATCCTACCTCAATACTTACAGTGTCAACTGGTTCCCATTTCACAAATACATGAAATTGGTACAAGATTAGCATGTTCGATGAATTTTTATGTTAAAACGAGCAATAAAATGAGTTCAATGAGGAATTTATTTCATAAAGGAGTAATACAATTCAATCATCTACCGCAATATATAAAAAATAGTAAGAACGAAAATGTATTCAAAAAATCACTGATTGCTCATCTGAAAAATAATCCGACAGGGATTTAGTGGTCCTATATTCATTCTTATTTGGAAATCTGTACCTATTTACATACATTTTTATATTTACATACTTGTATATTTGTTTATTTATTTATTTATTTATTTATTTTTACACTATGTTGTTATTTATATATTTTTTTTATTGGCTTGGCATTGTCCCCCTTGTTGTAAACATTATCTTTGATAAATAAAGCATTACTTACTTATTTCTGTGGTCGCCGAAATTTCTGATTAAAACATCTCTTACTTCAGTAATAGTTTTTACGAAGCTACACACATAAAAAGAATTACTTAATTTGATTTGATATGCTTTGATTCAAGACTATGGCTTGTTTATATATACTGGAATAAATGTCTGCTCAATTCAAGACTATTATGTTTCCAACTAAATACACTCATACCAATGTTATAGATTTCTTGAATCGTAAATGAATGGAGTTCTTCGTGAGAATAATACAATATTTCAGATTGATAACACAATATATTCAAATCAAGACAATCATAATCTCTCTATGACTCGTATTTTTCTTGAACAAAAAGAATCAGATTTTCAGTTTTAGCTGTAGATTGTTTTGTATCAAGAATTTTATCAAATTAGAGTAATTATATCGATTTCTTGAAATGAGAATCATCCTCAACTTCCGTTCTCTTATTGGGGCTCTAGTTATGGGAAGCCACACTGTGCCGCCATTGATGCATCGCCAAAGTCATCCAATGTTAGAGGCTGTCGACTCAGCGTATTATTAATATAAAACTATTTGTAATCGTCATTTGATAGCTTTACTTCATCGAGACCCGTTTGAATAAAGTTCATGTAGTTCACTTGTTGTTTTTAAAAAGTCACTTTCCGCCTACGAATCCAAAATTCTCTCATCAATCACATCATCACTTGCAGACCTTCTTCTTGACAACCTTTCCCCCTATTCGTAGAGATTATTTCTGAACTTGTCCACCAGTTTACCTCACAATAAAGTTGTATTCCTCTGGTTTCAAACGACTGAAAAATATAAAATATATCATTCACAACTCCATGTAGGTTCAATGTGAGAGATAATCTGACTCAGCACAATGTATAGTTATTATATTTCTTCAAATCTGGGTTCACATTCTTACTACTGGATTCATTTTCCTTGGATCGAAATTTGGTAAAAAAATGTAATAATATGTTAGGTATAATATGCAATATCAAAATACCTATAAGATTCTACAAGTTCAAGAAGCTCTTTTCCACTGTTCAATCAGTGTTTGGACAAATTTAAACGTTCATCCGCACATAGGTACCTAACCCCAATTTTCACTCACTATGCCGATTCTGGTTATTCAAGTTTTTCACGAATTATCAGTTTTCGAGATGATATAGCTACGTTAATTGATTGGATACACAATAATACCTACCCAAGAATGAACGTCGATAAGATATAGGCATGTATGTAACTTACCTCTAAAAGTGGTAATTATATCCTCAGATATCTCCTAAGACCGTAGTTTTTCTTTCATGGTAAGCCGATATTTCTATGCCAATAAAATAGGTTGAACTGGTTGAACAATGATGGATGCACGACAAGAGCACCGAAACAACACACTCACACCGTTTGGCAACATTCTCGGCTCGAAGGGATCGCAATTATATTCAAGAAAATGTTATGGTCAATCCAAAGAAACTTTCTCAGAGATTTACTTATTCAGAGATTAATTGTTAAATGTTTTTTCGAAAGAAGACATTCCGTGATATATTTTTCAAGAACTTCATTATTTTTTCTGGATACTTTGAATTTCTTGAATTGAGAACATTTTGTTATACCAAATGAATATTCCAGTGAAATAATTTTCTACAATTGACATATTCAATAAATTTATTTCAAATAAATTATTTCAGAAGAAGAATGCGCTTTTTCAAAACAAGAATTGGACGTTGAACAAATATATCGTTTTCATTTGAGAATTTGTTTTTATGTGTGTAATATTAACGACCTCGCGAGCTGGGCCATTCAATTTACTAATAATAGTGCGAAAAATAATCACATTTTGATAATTATTTGAATTTTCGTTATCATAAAAGTAGGTGGAAATGCTAGCAATACTTTCAAGATAAAAATTCAATTCTTTAACGTCACCGTTAAAATCAGGTATAGTTTCAGCGTGAACTTTAGTGAAATTTGGAACTGCCATGATATTGATTGCAGGTATATTCTCGACTGATGAATTGTCGGTTGTTAATGTAATATTATTAAGTGAATTTGCAAGAAAACTTATTTCTAACTCTAGGGGATCTTCACTATCACTTGGGGAGGGAAAATCACTAGAGGAGTCTGAAACGAAACAAAAACGACTTACAGCAAGAGTATCGTTTTCATCGAACTTCAGGCTTGTCGAATTTTTCTGGTTGCGTCTGCTTCTTTATCCTTGGTACCCTTAGTATCCTTAGTAACTATATTGTCCTTTTGTATCTACTTTTCGACGATCGAACGAACAGACACGTAGGAACTTTTTCGATTGTTACTCAACTATTGAAATAGAAAAAGTTATCCGCGATGGATTCTTTTGTAACAATCCTACCGACTGCGCCAATTTTATAACTCGTTTCGAGTTTGAGGTTTCAAAAAACTTTTATTTTCAAAACGGTGATACAAGGTTTGTAAGATGTGAGCAGTACGAATATAAAGTCAAGACTAACTACATGAGAAATGAACTATGGAAAAGGTGAAATAAAAATGCTGATTCAATTCCTAGAATTTCTCTCGCATCTCATGGGAACGAGAAGTGCTGAGTTGCGGAATCGATGATGTAGCTTCTTTCTCATGGTTTCCTTGAATAGGTGGAATGTAACTCGCAATAGTCATAAATGACGTCACAAGGCCACTGTGACCAATAATTTTAAATGGGACCCTATGGCAAGTGACAGCTCGTTTGAAAGGTATTGAAAATACCTATTCAGTCATACCAATTTTGTTTGGGTTTCGGCTGATTTTGATTGATAAATTGAAGAAATAAGAAAATTATAGTTTCGCATTTAATCAATAAAGATTTTAAAGTACGCCTCTGGTTAATTGTCAAAAAGGTAGACGTGTTTGAATTTTCTACTTGTCAAAAGTGTTTATACTTTGAAAATTTACCGAAGCTATTGTTTAACGAGACGTTTAAGTGTTCACATAGGCAAAATGGTACGTACTACAGCTATCTTAATAATCGGTGAATGTAGAAACAATTTCCATGCAGCGGAACGACTGTTTAATGAGAGGTACCCCGATCGCCCTATATCGAGGGTTTATTTGAGGGAGCTTCTTCGGAAGTTTGAAGCATCAGGTAGTGTTCAAGATGCCAAACGATCTGGTCGACCAACAATTAGTGATGACAAAAAAATTGACATAATTGGACAGCCCAAGTTGCGTCTATCTGTGAAGTCAGTCATAGGGTGTTGGCTAAAAACAAATTTCATCCATACAAATTAAAAATGGTGCACCAACTTTCAGATGATGACCCCGACCGAAGAATAGAATTCTGTGAAACTATGTCCAATAAAATAAACCAACAACCAGGCTACATACAGACAATTGGTTTTAGTGACGAAAGTACTTTCTTTCTCAATGGAAATGTTAACACTCAAAATGTGGGGTATTGGAGTGACACAAATCCTCACATCTTTCGTGAAAAACATACTCAATTTCCAGAAAAAGTAAATGTTTGGGCAGGTATTTTGGGAAACCACATAGTTGGACCTCTTTTTCTCAATGCTAACTTAACCGGTGAATTGTATCTGGAGATGTTACAAAATGATATTGAGGCGTTAATTCTTGAAATTCTGGAAGATAATTCAGATGAATTCGACAACTTGGAAATAACGTTTCAACAAGATGGTGCTCCTGCACACTATTACGGTGCAGTAAGACGTTACCTAGATGAAGAATATCGTGGTAGATGGATTGGACGACGAGGTTCGATCGAATGGCCAGCTCGGTCACCGGACCTTACACCATTAGATTTTTTTCTATGGGGGTACTTGAAATCTAAGGTTTACGCTACAGCACCTGACAGTATTGCCATTCTGAAACAACGAATTGTTGAAGAATGTAGGGCGATTTCCGCTGACACACTGGGACGAGTACGACAAGAGTTTAGCAATAGGATGCATTACTGCCAGGAAGTAGATGGAGCACATTTTGAACACTTATTATAAGAACTGGTTCTCAAATCTTTATTAATTAAATGCGAAACTATAATTTTCGTATTTCTTCAATTTATCAATCAAAATCAGCCGAAACCCAAACAAAATTGGTATGACTGAATAGGTATTGTCAATACCTTTCAAACGAGCTGTCACTTGCCATAGGGTCCCATTTGAAATTATTGGTCACAGTGGCCTTGTGACGTCATTTATGACTATTGCGTCACCTGTTATGACCAGTTGAGAAGCCTACATCCGTTTATTTCCACCCTCCAAATTTCATTATTATAAGTATACCCGTTCATTGATACGAGGGGGGGAGGGGACTTTTGACTAGCACTGTATATTCAGTCATGTATACAGGGTGTATCCAAATAACACCGAAAAAATTGAAATGGTGATTCTGTGATGAAAATTAATGTGAGTGTTTGGTATAAAATTTTTAGAAAAAACCCTCCCCGGAAAAGTTACACCCCTTCGAAAATTTAAAAAAAAAATGGTTTTTCTTTTTTATTTTCCCTGTATATCAAGCTGAAGACACGAAACTTGGTAAACATATTATCTGTCAATAAGAGTACACTTTTTGAAATTTTTTCAACCCTGAAGTATGCTTAGAAGGGGTTGATTATTTCAACCCCTAACATATTTTTTCTTACAACTTTACAATAATCAACCCCTTCTAAGCATACTTCAGGGTTGAAAAAATTTCAAGAAGTGTACTCTTATTGACAGATAATGTTTACCAAGTTTCGTGTCTTTAGCTTGATATACAGGGAAAATAAAAAAGAAAAACCATTTTTTTTTATTTTCGAAGGGGTGTAACTTTTCCGGGGGGGGTTTTTTCAAAAAATTTTATACCAAACACTCACATTAATTCTCATCACAGAATCACCCCTTTAATTTTTTCGGTGTTATTTGGATACACCCTGTATAATCGACTTGTGAATGCTGACCTCGCTTTTCCAATTCCCAATACCGCTAGGTACTTCAGAGTTAGAGACCAACTACCAAAAGTCAATACTTGTGCGAGGTGAAGGAGAGCGGAACCCTACAGCTTATAGTGCATTCCAAACCACTTCTAAGGCGTCGGTCGAAACGACGACACGATCAAAACCGTGAACCAGTTATTTTTATAACATGATACACTTCTTACAATACTCGAAACACTATCACCGAACAACTGTCGCTAGTGGGGGCTTTGGCTATACTCGCCCCTATGAAACCTCAAATCTGATGACCTTTATTCTTGGTATATCACCTCAACAATGTAATAATTCGATATTTGGTAGAAATCGTTGAAAATGTTTTTGCTGCCATTCAATATTCAATATTATCATAATTCTAGAGATATATTCATGACCGAAAAATCGTTATCGAAGATTGAACATGACATGAGTTTGATATGTATTGGCATATATATCAAGTCACGGATATGATCGACCTTCAACGTCTAATGCAGGATAAAAAACATCATTTATCGATTATTGAATTGATTATCTTTGGAAAGTGATTGTTGCAATAGCATCTAAACAATGTGATAATTCGATATGTTGCCCGTGATTTCTAGAACGTTTTCTTGATGATATTCGATAAATTATCGAAAATATACGTTTTCAATGGATCTTCGATATTATCATCAAATAAAGGATATATTTATGATAAAAAAATCGTGATCGAACATTTCGATCAAGACATGAGTTAGAAGTCATATGACAAATGACTGGACTGTGTTGATCATATATTGGCATATATTCAGTCATGAATGTGATCGACTTTCGGCGTCTAACGCGGTATAGAAAAAACATATTTTTTCAATAATTATATTGATTATCTTTGAAAAAAGATGTTGGCAATATTGTCTAAATAATGTAATGATTCGATATTTTGCCAGGGATTACTGGAACGTTTTCTTGATGATATTCGATAAAACATCGAAAATATACGTTTTCAATCGATCTTCAATATTATGGTCATATAACAGATGTATCTATTTCCTATATTACTCATGTACATCACCTTTCTCGAAACGAATGTTTCATCACTCATCGAGTATAAGTTTATTTCACCTAATTTATTATTTATGATCAAAGAATCGTAATCGAAGATTTTTATCAAGAACTTGACATAAGTTTGATGCTAGTTGATGTCATATGGCGAACGTCTGGAGTGTGTTGATCGTTAATTGGCATATATTCAGTCTCGAATATGATCGAATTTCAACGTTTAACGCTGTATACAAAAATACATATATTTTCAATTTCTAAATTGGTCGTCTTCGAAAAGTCATACTTGCAATATCATCTAAACAATTCAATTGATACTATATGTTGCCCGTAATTTCTGGAAAGTTTTTGATAATATTCGATAAAATATCGGAAAATTCAATTGATCTTCAATATTATCATCATGTAAGGGATGTTTTCAAGATCAAAGAATCGTGATCGAAGATTTAAATCAAGAACTCGACATAACCTGATGTCTGGAGTGTGTTGAACATAAATTGGCATATATTCAGTCATGGATATGATCGACTTTCGACGTCTAACGCGGTATGAAAATGAACATCATTTTTCAATCCTTAAATTGATCGTCATCAAAAAAACATTCTTGCAATATCATTTAAACGAAGTAATGATTCGATATCTTGCCTTTAATTTCTCGAAACATTTTCTTGATGATATTCGATAAAATATCGAAAATGCACTTTTCAATCGATCTTTAATATAATCATCATGGAAGGGATGTTCTCATGATCAAAGAATCGTGATCGAAGATTCAAATCAAGAACTCGACATAACCTGATGTCATATTATGGCAAATGTCTGGAGTGGCTTGATCATAAATTGGCATATATTCAGTCATGGATATGATCGACTTTCGACGTCTAACACGGTATCCTTGAATTGATCGTCTTCAAAAAAACATTCTTGCAATGTCATATAAACGATGTAAGATTCGATATTTTGCCTTCAATTCCTCGAAACATTTTCTTGATGATATTCCGATGAAATATCGAAAATACACGTTTTCAATCGATCTTCAATATAATCATCATGGAAGGGATGTATGTATTCATGATCAAATAATCGTGATCGAAGATTTCAATCCAGAACTCGACACAACCTGATGTCATATTATGGCAAACGTCTGTAGTGGGTTGTCTATTAATTAGCATATATTCAGTCATGGATATGATCGTTTTTCGACATAAAACGCGGTAAAGAAAAATCATCATTTTTCAATACTTGAATTGATCGTCTTCAAACAAACATTTTTGCAATATCATCTGAACAATGTAATGATTAGATATTGCTTCTGGCTCATTTGGATCTACGGAGATATGGGTCGAAGGTCTTGAATTTATGATATATTCTGCTTCAACCAACAGAGTATTCAATATTTATTCCTTTGGATTAATAGATTTCAGGCTAAACTTGAGGGCTCCTTTTATTGAACGTACCATGCGCTTCCATATTCCTCCCATATGAGGAGCACCAGATAGGTTGAATTTCCAGGACACTCCTTTTTGACCAAATTCATTTGCCAATCTGTGTTGATCCAGAGATTCCACATATTCCCGAAGTTCTTGTTCCGCCCCAATGAAATTAGTTCCATTGTCAGTGGTGAATACCTTTGGTTGACCTCTTCTTGCCATAAAACGACGAATATCTAGGATCGTTGAACTCGTGTCTAAGGATGCTGCAATCTCGATGTGAATTGCCCTGATTGTTAGGCACGTAAACAAGACACCATACCTTTTTTCTATTCTTCGTCCGATCGACACTGTCATTGGGCCAAAAAAGTCAATTCCCACATAAGTGAAAGGAAAAGTATATGCATCTAGACGTTTTGTGGGCAACATTCCCATTTCTGGACACACTGGCTCAGATTTTTTAATCCTGCAAACTTTACAGTTTCTGAAAACTCGTTTCACAGCAACACGAATATTTTTTTTTTGTTATTGGCATAAGCACTGAGTCTTTTTGCCACAGAATGATTTTGGTTATGCAACTTATTTGTGATTTATATAATTATCTTTCCATTTATTATGAATTCTACTAATGCATTATAAAACACGAATATTCAGCACCCAATATTTCATCCTCAGGTTGTTCACCACAGTCTCCAAACCTATATGTCCAGATTTTTGATGATATTCTTTTATCAACAATTCGGTGAATCTATGTTTTGGATCAAGTATCAAAGGGTTTCTGCATTCATATGGAATAGCTAGTTCTTCATTATCTGGAATTCTTTCACCTAATAGAATCAATTCATCGTCATCCAGGAACACAGAAAGCTTGAAAAGACGACTTGATTTCGTTATACTTCTTTTTTGTTTCAGTAACATAAATTCTTCCTTGAAACTTTCAATCTGACATTTCCTGATCCATAATTTTTTTGCTTCCTCTTGTATTTCTGCAGTGAGATTCAACTTATTCGGTCTACGTTGTTTCGAAATCTTGGTAACTTCATTGAAGTGTAAAATCCATGCCAACGCTCTCACTAGTCGCTTAAACTTCGAAAAACGTGAAATATCAGGAAACTCCATTCGAATGGACGCATCAAGAGTGTTTGTAAGAAGCAGGCTACTGATACCTTCTTCTGTACATTTAGGTTCATCAGGCCATTTCGATGATTTCAGGAAATCAGGTCCATCAAACCATAATCCATTCGTTTCCAAGTTGATTGATTTAAGTTCCTTGGTAGCTTGATCGGCTACGTTGAGTTCTGATGGTAGCCAATGCCATTGTGAAATATCAGTGTCTTCATGAATCTCTCCCAGACGACAAGCTACGAAAACAGAAAAACTTCTTGTAACAGATCTTATTTGTTGTAAAACTACTAGAGAATCAGTCCAAAAATGTACGTCTTCAATTTCGTATTCGAGTTCATTCTTGATAGTCTTGGCTACTCTACATGCAAGTACTGCACCCTGTAGCTCCAATTTCGGAATAGTTTGTTGATATATTGGTGCTACCTTGAATTTTGCAGTCAAGAAAGAAGTGTAAATTAGTTCATTCACCAGTGTTCTGAGATAAGCCACTGTTGCATACGCCTTATCACTCGCATCACAAAATATATGCAAATCTACTTTACCAACACGATCTAGACTGGTGAAGTAATAGCGAGGTATCTTGAAAGGAACTACTTCTCTTATATCCTTGATCCACTTCTTCCACGACGAGTAGAGTTCTTCAGTTATTTCTTGATCCCAGCTCATGTTACTTCTCCAAATATTTTGCATCAATATTCTGGCCTTTACCATGAGTGGAGCAAGGAAACAAAGTGGGTCAAAAACAGACATAATCACCCTCAGAACTTCTGTTTTTGTCGGGACTTTCGCATCATTCAATATTTCGACTGAGATTTTCTATAGATTCAAAGCGAATACGAATTCTTCACTTTTCGGACACCAAGTGAGTCCAAGAAGTCTCTCAAATTTCATCTTGAGTTTCTGCACGTAAAGATTCTGGAACTGATTGCATGACGGCATAAGAATTGCTCATCCATTTTATCATATCCTGCCTGCTTATGTACGTGAATAACACTTCTTACTCTGGTGATCGCTTCATCAACTGTATAACAGGAGTCTAAGTAGTCGTCGACATAGTGCTGCCGTTCCATTGCTCTCAGAATACCAGGGTAATCCTTCTCGAACATGAAAGCATTCTTGTCCTTTACAAACTGTGCGATGGATGGAGAGGAGACTGCGCCGAAAATCATAACGTTCATGACGTAGATATCTGGATTAAGATGTCTTTTCCTCGCCATAGGAACAATTGAGCACATCTGTCCTCTTCTCTCATCAATATCTGATGAAACATCTCCTGAATATCACCACCAATAGCGATTTTTCCTTGTCTGAAGCGCCATAAAATAGATATAAGAGATGGTACGTAGTCTGGGCCTTGAAGCAAGAAATCATTCAAACTTGAACCTGCAGATTTTGCCGCAGCATCGAATATCATTCTCAGTTTTCCGGGTTTATTTATATTCCAAACAGCAAAGTGAGGAAGATACCAAGTTTTCGGACCATCCGGTACTTCTGATGAGAGCAACATCTTTGCATATCCTTTCTGGATGTATTTCCTTATATTCTCTTCGTATTGCTCTGCAAACTTGGGATCTCGATCCATCTTCCTTTCCATACACCATAATCGTTTGAAAGCAGTAGTTTTACTTTCTGGTAATACTGAGTATTTTTTCCAAAGATGTCCAATTTCATAGCGTTCTCCTACTTTTCTGCACGTTCTCTCCATGATTTCAACTGCTCTTCTATCCTCTATAGACTTCACCTTCTGTTTCTGTATCTTCACTCCAAAATCCTCAAGACGAAAACTTTACTTCACTAACTGGTGAAGCTCTTCATCTCCGATTTGACGACAACAAAGATTAACATGAGACACTCCATTTGTTCTTGTGTCGTTGATCGGCCCATGTACTGACCATCCTAGTTTAGAATGTGACATGATTGGCTGGTTGATTCTTGGTTGAATAATACTTCTAGGTACGATAAGACCACAATTGTCTTGTCCAATCAGCATTTCGGGTCTCGCTGACTTGATAGCATTGAGAAGTTCGCGATAGGGAAACTGCTTGAATATTTTGTCTATATATATATATCTCTTGTTTTGGTAGTCTCAAATCCTTTACGGTTCTAACATGTGTCAATTGATAAAATTGTGGATGTTTCTTATCTGCTGAAATGTTCAACGAAACCATTTTAGAATTGTCCTCGTAATGAGTGATGTCATTCGTCCATTGAAAGCAAAACGGAACTGATTGACCCTTCAGTTCAAGTTTCTTAGCTAAATCTTCTATCATGGTGCAGGTAGAACCCTCGTCGAAGAATCACTGGAACTAATCTCAATAAAACATCTCTTTGGTTCATAAGGTTTGCACAAAAACTTATAGGTGATTGTGTTCGTGTGGTAGTGGGACGTTTCAATGTAGAACTTTCCTTTTTACTGGTTTCTTGTGGGTTTTCGGCTGTAGAAGAGTTTTCTACGAGATGAAGCAAATTGTGATGTCTTCCTCGACAACCTTCTGTACCACATCTTTTCTTCAGGAAACACTTAGCTGCCACATGTTCACCTTTCAAGCAAAGGAAACAAAGCTTCAGAGATAACACTGTGTCTCTTCATTCAGCAACAGTCTTGGCAAGAAATAATTGGCATTTCACAATAACATGATCGTTTTTCTTGCAAAAGCTGCATTCCAAATTTTTGCTATTGCTGGCAGTCAGAACATTCTCTCTCTTTGTTGGATTCTTGGAAATGTTTCTTTGGAAAGGGTTGCTTATAGATGTCATCGAGTTTATTTCTTCCTCATACCAGTTGGTGAAATCTTCTAGAGACGTTTGCAGACCTTCTACGTCACGTTGATGTTTACACTTTCCCCAACTATACTTTTGGATGACTGGAAGTTTATCTACAAGATTTGCCAATAGCTCTGGGTTATGCAAATAAAGTGAAGCATTCTCATTCTTCATTGTGGTCACCATGTTTGTGATTGTGTTCAAATAGTGAATGCAAGATTCCAATTTGTCTTCTTTAATGTAACTGATTTTCTTCACCTTATCTATCAACGACAAAACAATCCATTCAGATCTGCCGAAGTTCATTTCCAACATTCTCATTATTTTTTGAACGTTACTTGGCGATATCAGTAGAGCTTTCACCGTTTCTCTAGCCTTACCCTTCAGAGCTCTATCTGAACGGGTAAAATTTTCTTCATCTGTTAATCCAAACTGCGTTGTTGATCTTCTGAACTCGCTAATGAAAATAGGCCACTCGGTTAACTCTCCAGAAAATTGCACGAGATCCCGCATTTTTTGACGTAACAGCACTTTATTTGTACTATTTGTGTTGTCAATACATTTTCTTGCGATATCATTAAGCATATTTTCTTTATTATACCTGTTTTTATCATCAGAAGAGTGAAGAGTGTAAGTATCATAATTATTAGGATGCTCTTTATTTGACCAACGTTTCATTTCATCCCCTTGACTATTGTTGATTTGATACTTGACTTCTTCTAACCATTTGTCCATCGCCTTATTACTACCATATAATTGACTAGAACACTCAACTCTGTATTTCAATTTCTTTTCTTGCATGTTCTCTTTGTTTTTCGATGCATTTCATCTTTTCTTGTAACTCTTTTTCATCCAGTTCTTTCTGTTTTTGAAACAATCTCAGCTCTAGATTCAATTTCGAAAGAGTAGAGCTCTTAGACAATACAGATTTTTCATCTCGAACTATTTTTTCTGGTTCAATAGCATGAATGGTTACCGGTGCGATTTCTGACCTTGCGTTCCGACTTTGTACCTTATTTTTAGGCGATTCTTCTCTTGCATTAGATATACTTGAACTGAGATTTGCCATGTCCACTGTTGAAAATCTCTTTGGTGGAACACCCTTATTAATTCGGCTGCTTCTTCGGACCTCTCCAGGCCCTGCTACATTTCCGGCACTGCTTGCTTTTTCCATAGCGGTTTATTTTATGCTCGAAGGACCAAATGTAGAAGTTGAATCCGACTGTTATCAAACTTATTTTATTGATTAATCGTGACAGTTATTATATATAATCTTCTTTTTCAAAAACCTTGGGAAAATCAGACGAAAGATACAAATACAATATGAAATATTAAGTTCGTCTGTAACAGTACCCATATTACTGAATTATAATGAGTCCAATAAGCTTCCTTGTGTGTTTGGAATTTGTCATGGTTCGTTGTGTTCTGATTTACAATAAGACGTTCAATTTTTTCGAATACGATATGTTTATTTATGAATTCAAATAGTTCATATCTAACCGAAACAATAACTTCTTGAATTTATGATGAAATTCACAGTTCCGCAATTGAAAAAATAAAGTTGATGTTGGCCTTCGGACAACAAGACGTCGTATTGAAATTTGAAGCAGATCAAATCAAAGGTGACGGGCTATTTCGGTTTTCCTCGCTTATTTCGAAAACTATTCGTGATATTACCGATTTGAAAGAATCGTTCTATTTAGTTTACCAAAATAGATAACATTCATTTAATTTTAGCATGAATCATCGTTTCTGCATTTGCGAGGCGAAGTGATGACAAAGTCGAACACTCAGAATTTGTGAGTCAAACAGAGACATTTTTGGTCTGAATGAAACATGCTAGATTTTCTGCAATCAAAACAATTGATATCAATTTAAATAAATGTACTCTGTGAAATAACCAACATTGTGGCTCACGCAAATCTTACTTTGACCAATTTTCTGATAGGAAGACGTCAATAAGGGCAATGAGACAAAACATAAGAAGAAGAACCCCACCTCTATTTCTTCATTTGAGAGATAATAAATGTTATTGGAGTGGAAGTACTGGAAGTTCATCATATTTTGCAAGCTTAACTGAATGGATATAATTACTTTGAAGCTCTCCCTAGAAAAAATCAAGAAAATGTGCTGGCCAATCAGGAACTAATCCAGGCCATATGGAGAAACAACCAAATATTTATTATTTGTAGCTGTTGCCAAATCAGGTTTTTCTGCAACCGACTCAAAAGTCACCCAGATTTGTGTTTACTGGGTATATCCATTCAGTTGCTAAGTATAAAATTTTAATTTTTCAGTACTTCCTCTCTAATAACATTTACTATATCTCTCAAATGGAAATCGAATCTTCAAATTCTAAATACTTGAATCTTTCAGACCAGGAGAAATAGAGCTTAGGTCATAGTTCTTCTTCTCATTTTTGTCCTATTGCCCTTCCTGCCAGAAAGTTGGTAAAGCTTATATTTGCGTGAGCCACAATGGTGGTTATTTCACTTACATTTCAGAAGAAGAAGAAAATAAACTTCATTGGACATAAAATAACAAAGATATCTTATGCCAAAAGGCTAACGACCGAAGTCTTCCTGCCACATTTCATTGATTAGATATCAATTATTTTGCGTGCTCGGCTTCGCTGTCACTTCGCCTCGCGAACGCAAAATTAGCTTGTCAAACAAAGTGTCACTTTCGATCCTAAAATTCGTATCTCAAGGTCAAACTATTTGATCAAACTATGGACTATGGAAGTGTGATGTCATCAATGACGTCACATCAAACAGCAGCTGAAATTAGAACATGTTCTAAATATTTTACTTGTTTGATGAAAAAGTGAGGTTGGGGTTGTTTGTTAACACCGAAAATCTAAACGTCAGAATACTTTGACTTGAGTTTTGGACTGTTGGAAATGTCTGCTGCTTGAAATTGGACCAAGGAGAAAGTAACGTTTCTAATAGATTTCTATAGAAACAAAGAACTTTTGTATAACATCAGACAAAAATATTACCATAATTGAGATTAGATGTCAGATGCATTGAATGATATTGCTAGTAATTCTCACGGCCAAATAACTTGTAGGTGTTCTGAATCACTCGTCATTCTTGATAATAAGTACGTACATGAATATTCCATATTTTGAAAACACAGTTCAATAGGGAACTGAGGTAGTTTCGATAATTATTTGGATCTACCAATCTGATTTCTTGAAAAATCATAGGTAGGACTCCTCTACCAATATTACTTATTTGGAACCTTGCCTTGTCCATATTTTTCGTTTCTTCTTCACCAATCTGAAGGGGTGCGCAACTCACCATGAAATAAATTTTCGGAGATTTTTGTGTATTATTTCTATTCATATATTGTTGAAAAACGCGTTTGGATCATGATTTCTCTTCCGTTATGATCAATGAATTTTTTAAATATTTGAACAAACGTCTTCAAATCGTGTGAACAGTCTCGTCTGATTATTTCAAACATTTGAATCAAAATCAATTCTCGGGTGTTGTTTAATTATTAATTTCACAAATGGATTGTATGGTTTATGTTTGCATACAATTGTATCAGTTTCATATTCAACATGATGAATACTATGCTGTTTATTCTTTAAGTAGGTCATTTCTGAAATTATGTTAATAATCATATCACAATGTTATACACTAGGTAGCGTATTTTCGAATATTAGGATTTAAAAATCAACTTTATCGTCTAGACACTACAAGTGAGTCTGTAAGAGAAACGCTAAGTTCAAGAGCTGATTTCAGAATAAAAATAGACGACTTGTGAGTCAGTTGCAAAAAACAAAATTTCCTTCAAAGACGGTGTACGACCTCCAGTCAGAGCGATCTGAAATTCTAGATTACTTAAATATAAAACTACCACCTGAAGTTTGTAACAATGTTCAAAAATGGTTTATGATTGGTGAATCAATATTTGCTATCAAATTCACTATCTGGAAATGGAAAAATGACTTATATCTTCTTTGTGTGGCCTATAGAAAAATGAGAAGGAACTGAATAATTTCTCGAATTTTCGTTGAATATATCTATATTACTCCACATAAAAATTTCACATGATTAATGCGTTGAAGTTATCGAATCGCCTCTGCATATTTTTCGTAAAGATCATCCCAGAATTTCACACGTTCACTCTCCAGATTCTCGGTTATTGTCAAAGTTTTGTCAATATCAAGTATTTTTTCGATTTTATCATCCTCTAAGGGTTTCCAGATACATCCATTCAGCGTCTCGTCTAATTCAGGAGTGGGATTTCCGGTTCGGGCAAAGTTTGTCCAAATTTTGACAAACTTTTGAATATGTCTGTCTTCTTCACTACCTATAGTGATAATGGGGGACAAAAAAGCGGTGAAGAGGTAGGACAAATCATCACCATGTGCAACACCCTTCACTTTCTTCATCGGAAGTTTATTGTTCCAATTCTGAAGGATATTACCCAGTGAACAATTCTTCAATCGTCTTGTTAAAATTCCGATGAATATCATGGTGCGTAAATATTTCGTTAAGCACATTTTCTTCAGAAGATTCAAGGAACTGTCGAGACTCATTCTGTATAGATATATTGGAGCTGAACCGTGAATATTTAAGAGTAGAGCTGATTTCTGAATACCATGAACGAACTGGTTATCGCTCACTAGCTGAAATGATAAAAATAATAATGAGTATATTATAAAACCACTTTTTGATGAAAAATTGCCATCATCCCAGCATGAGAATATGATCAAAATGGGGATATCACTACCTTGGAATACAAGTGTTGGAATGAACATACTTGATAAATGATTAATAACTGCACGATACTCGAGTGAATTGATCGTTTTTTGAAGTATTGAAATTAATTCAGAAAACATCTGATTTCTTCTATAATGACGTTGAAGCTACCAAATTATTTCCTGAACTCAGAAGTCAAAAGTCCAGGGTACTAATATATGGCCTACTTCAATACAAATAACGATAGATTTTAGACATTCCTAATTGAATTCTGATTTAGTGATTGTAAACGTACCTACCTTAATGTGAATAAAATATTCATTCATTCATTCAATGTGAAACGGAAACTTTACCTTCTTGTTCTGACTTCAACAAAAGGCACTTAAATATACCAAGCATTTCAAACAAAATTAATCCATTCAATATTAACAATTGTTCTAATATAAATATAAATATTAATATAAATAAGAATTGAAATGTTCGAAATTTTGTTCTAATAAAGAAATGTGTTTCAAATATATCCAAACAAAAATATCATGTATCAACTCACTTGATATCTATAGTGTATATTTTCTTCATTGATGTCTTCATCCTTATAATAAAACTCCTTGATTTTTTGTGCTACTTCCTCTGTCCTCTCACTCTGATGTGGAATATTCATATTATACGGGATATCCTTTTCAAATGTCTTTGGTAAAGTAGTATCAACACCATATTTCCTGAATATCTCATAAAATATACCTTCCAAAGAATTGTAACCCATTATTATTGGTATTTTATGACTTTTTCCAGATTTCAGTATAATTTCTGGATCTTCTGTGAGAAATGCTTCTTCATTTGGGTATTCTATAACTGGTCCGAATGGATGAATATCTGCAGCGAATATTGTCTGAAAGAAGGAATATATGTCAAGTATATCGCTTATAGTAACACTAGTTGAATCCATTTGAACGGCTAGTAACTGTATTACCAGAAATAGTTTGCATTTGGATTCTTCTGGTTATTCTTTATTCATTACATTTCGAACCTTCCAATAAAGGATATAGGTAAACATATAGGAGTGCCCAAAAAAATATTTTTTCTAATACGTATTCTCTTTCTTCTACACTGATTTAATTGATTTATGTTTTGTATTGGAGAAAATTGAAAACAGTTCGTCGAGCTCAGATTTTGCATCATCGTTCAGAAACCAAAATGGCGCACACCTGAACTGTTCAAATTTTTAGACATGCTGGAACTTATTTGAGTACCTGTATATCGGAAACAAAGTAGGTGATTTTTCCAAACATATCCTATCATGCGCTATGGAAAAACACAGTCGTAGTTTACGATTTCGCATGAGGAGAAAATATTCTGAAAATTGAAGTTATGATGCAAATATTAACGTCATTGGAAAGGACAATTTCAAACACTACACAAAAAGCATTAATGAAGCGATTCTCGTCTTATGAGTCGTATAAGTGTTGATGATTACAATTTTTTTGCAAGGACCAGCAACACAACAAGCAATGTTTCACTTACGCCAATAACTTGATTTTGGAAAATGGGAAATGGGTTAAACCCCAGCTAAGAGTACGAAACTGAACCTATCGGGAGAATCCATGGTTAAAGTTCTGGACATGCTGATTGCACAAATCCTATATCGCGGGTAGTACCGTATATCGATGTAGTAATATTATGTTATAAGATATAGGTAACTCGTTGATTATTCAGCTACTATATAGCACACTTCCATAATGTTATTAATAATATTCATCTACAAATGTATGCCGATGATACTCAGGTCCTTTATTCATTTCGCACAACAGATATGCTCAACAGCTGTCAAAAAATCAACACTGAATTGAACATTATTCATTAAATTCCCCGTGATCATTATCTTGCTCTCAATCCTTACAAATCGACAGCTCTACTCTTCGGTTATAACAAGTCTCGAGCAACATTTATTACTAATATGCAAATTTCCATCAATAATGTCCCAATAAATGTTACTGACGAAGAAAAAAATCTAGGATTGTGGACCGATTTCACCTTGAGATTTCAAAAACATATATCAGATTGTATAAAGGAATCAATCTGGCAACTTAAACTTCTATATAGCTTCTACTCCTTATTTTCAACCTATGATGAAAATATATCAATTACTCAGACACTAAGTAGATGCTTGACAGGTATGAATACCAAAAATGTTTTACGAATCATTTCACTAGGCATGCAGAGCTGGTGTAAGTACTAGAATAGAGAAATAAAATAGGCTGGAAAATCATGAACTTTCGCAAAATTTTACTGTACACTTATGTTCACAAGGTCATGTGATTATGAATTGAAATCGCTCTTGACTTGATTATTTGAAAATCTACAGAGTGTTATATTTGGAAGGGACTGATGTGAAATATAATAAATGAAACAAACGATTTACCTGTAGAAAGTTCGTTCCATATTATATGAACAAATACTTCATACCCACCCGGCTCTGAAAAGTGCCCCTCAAAAGCGTAGGAGAACAGCGGTCATCAGTTAAAAAGTGTGTACAAAAAGTACGATACCTTCATCGAAATAAAGCTACTACAGAGTGTTATAGTTGGAAAAGACTCTGTTTATATAATATTGAACGAAGTTCCTACAGGTAAGTCGTTTGTTCCATTTATTATTACTGTAGGTGTGATACCCCAACCCCTTCATCACGTCACGTGAATACTCATACTTGGGATGATACAATCATTTTGAATGGAGGTATAGGTTGGCAAAACGTAATCCATACTGATGGTAATATCAGGAATTGAACTATTTCCTAACTCAACTTCATGTTTCGCAGAGCTCATTTATATTATGAACATCAAGCGACGCACTTCAACAAAGAAAAAAAGTTAACGTTTTTGCCATAAAATAAAAAATAAATATGGGGAAAATAAGCTTAGGTATGGGGTGTGGCGGTAGTGGACTGAAGTGGAAGAAGAAGAAGCTGTCCACACCCAAACGCATGAGAAATATAATAGCTTTTTGTGCTACGCTAAATGAGGAATAGGGGAGCGCTCACCAGAAACTTGGGCGAAGCAACTCTAAAGGCCATCGGTGATGCTTAAAAATTCTTGAGAATGGCAGAGGGAAGGACAAATATTCAGACACCTCACATAATACCAATTCCTAAGGTTAGCGGCATTCTCCCACTAATCCAATTTTTGCGGGATTATCAGCATTGGGTAGTTTGACTGCAGGCAGCGCAAATATTGTTCGCGCTATCTCCGCCATAGATGATAAGGAGAAACTTGCTGAGGCGAAACGCCACAACACACATATGGAGGCATTTGCTCTAGGTAAAATCGGCAAAAGGGTCATTTGAAACCATACCGCAAAGGGTTGGGTATCTATTTGAAGTCTCAAACTCCCAAAACTCGAAGGGCTTCAACAAATGTGGAACTATCACAACATATGAAAAATATAGGAAAACCGTACTTCCGAAGTATATATATGAGGGATAATACACTCTCATCTGGCCCGCGCCGTACAGAATCAGCCATATTGAATTTAGATAGCGAACAAGGCGATGGAACGCATTGGGTTGCATATAAAAAGAGCGGTAAATTAGTCGAGTATTATGATGATGTACCGCCACCCAAAGAGTTGGTAAAATATCTAAATAAAGGACCGCAGGCACTTAGAGCTACGAAAATAGTATATAACTATAAACGCCAACAAGACTACAACACAGTCTGGTGTGATCATTTGTGCTTGAAATATTTCTCGGAGAAGAACGCTAGCGAAAAGTAGCTCGCGCATCATGGATCGAGAAAGCATCATGCATTATTGGCTTACTCTAAATCACGCTCTCTCTTGAAAATAAGTGAGAAAAAACTCGCTGATCTACCTAAGAAAGTCCTTATCGAATTTCGTGAGGATCATTACGGTGACTAGAAATGTGATAGTCATCACGGTAGTGGTGATGTCATCAACGATGGACCGATACCTTGTAAAATGTTCTGCTGTTATTGTCGAATTAAAATGTAGATGATGCACTTTTGACATAATATAGTGCTCTAGATGACTCCATACAGATGGGCGTGTGAACTAAGAATTACGAAGCTGTGATTAGATGAATCACTACCACCATAGTTTAAGATATATATTTGTAGCAGTTTTTTACTTCGAATAATAAAAAATGAAGAATGTTGAATAATGTTTTATTTTTCCTATTTTGTACAATAATTGAAGTAGTTAGTTTGAAGACTATAAGTATGCTAGACATCCCCTTGTACCCCACCCTCTTCTTGTTCTTCCTGAACTTCTTCTTCACATTATTCATCTTCTTCGCCCTCTTCTTCTGAAGCTTCCCTCAAATTATATTTTTTGATGACCATAGTTGGTAGGATCTGATTCAACTAAATCATGAGGGAAGCATTCCAAACCCTCTTTCATCATTGCTTCAAGGAACTGCTCCAAAGTTATACTCCCATGTCCTGAATGGCTGCATAAAAATGGACGATATTCCATCATGCTGAATGCTGATTTGATTTCTTCTGCAGCTGGCCAAATATGACTAAAATAATGCATCAACATATCCTTAGTTAAAAAAACAAAAAAGTTCAGGAGGTGATTCGACAATTACGTTTCACTATATAGCTCAAACCCCTAGCTACAAACTACTCACCATCAATGGTAAACGCGATGACGGTGCCGAGAATGTGAGAACTACTATATACAAATAATCCTCAAACTCCCTCCCACTAATCATAAAAATATTCTAATGAATTACTGGGGCGAAATCACGCCTTCATACCAAACCTCATAAGTGTTCGCTTCTTCGCACCTGTGTATCGCGGTTCACTCCATCCCAAATATGTTATAAAGACCACAGGTGATTATATGGAGATCATGTTCTGAAATGGAATCTGAAACTCTTTCAGGCAAGCAACTTTTCACAGTTTCTCCACGGTGGCACATCTTCCAAACCTAGTTCCAAATATTGAAATTTTCTTAATTGTTCAAGCTCCATTCAAGACTAGCGGTGAATTTATATCACTCAGCGTTTTGGTTATTAATCGGGATCAAATCAATTTCAGGCGAACCCATCACCAGATTACACACGTGAAAGAGAGTACAAAAGGAAATATATAATATATAAATTTACTAACGTAAAAAATTCAAACACTTATTATTTCACACTTTATGATTCAGTATTTCTTCTATAACAATAACCGCAGAACATTTTTCAAGGTATCAGTCCATCGTTGATGACATCACCACTACCGTGATGACTATCACATTTCTAGTCACCGTAATGATCCTCACGAAATTCGATAAGGACTTTCTTAGGTAGATCAGCGAGTTTTTTCTCACTTATTTTCAAGAGAGAGCGTGATTTAGAGTATGCCAATTATGCATTAGACATTTATTTTGTTTGATGCTTTCTCGATTCATGATGCGCGAGCTACTTTTCGCTAGCGTTCTTCTCCGAGAAATATTTCAAGCACAAATGATCACACCAGACTGTGTTGTAGTCTTGTTGGCGTTTATAGTTATATACTATTTTCGTAGCTCTAAGTGCCTGCGGTCCTTTATTTAGATATTTTACCAACTCTTTGGGTGGCGGTACATCATCATAATACTCGACTAATTTACCGCTCTTTTTATATGCAACCCAATGCGTTCCATCGCCTTGTTCGCTATCTAAATTCAATATGGCTGATTCTGTACGGCGCGGGCCAGATGAGAGTGAATTATCCCTCATATATATACTTCGGAAGTACGGTTTTCCTATATTTTTCATATGTTGTGATAGTTCCATATTTGTTAAAGCCCTTCGAGTTTTGGGAGTTTGAGACTTCAAATAGATACCCAACCCTTTGCGGTATGGTTTCAAATGACCCTTTTGCCGATTTTACCTAGAGTACAAAAGAAAATATATAATATATAAATTTACTAACGTAAAAAATTCAAACACTTATAATCACACACTTTATGATTCAGTATTTCTTCTATTGATTGCTCGCTATGCTGCTGCTGCTGCTGCTCGTGACAACTATACCTCTGAATCGCCAATTTATAGTCCTCCACTCCAACCAACGCGGTCTTGATACATAGTGGGAAAATGACGCATGCGCACGCAACAGCAGCATTCAAGGTAGCCCCCTCTCATTTCAGAGATGTGGAATCACAAGGTAGCACTCGCAAAAGATAATAGAGCCCTTCAAGGGTACACTCCTTTCAAGGCCGCATTAACCCCAAGGCCGCATCACCCCTAAGGCAGCACCAACTCCCAAGGCCACCCTCCTCTCAAGGCCAACCCAAGGTCACCCCTCCCAAGGTCATACCCCCAAGGCCACTTAGGGGTGAGTGACCTTTGAAAGAGGTCCGGAACCGGCACATAATTTGTTGCAAATTATATGCTATACAATTTTCAAAATTAATGTTAACATCATTGGAGCGATATAAACCGAGAGGAACTGATTAACTCACGATGGAGACCGATATTTTTTTATACTTCTGAGACAACTTTTAGTACATCAAAATATAGGGTTATACCAGTTCACAGCTTATTATCTTTCATTCTGAGGTGAAAATAATATATTACTGAAATACTTGGCCAAACTCATAGAACATTAACAGAAGCTATAACTCCATAATTTTGATATTGCAGGTTTCGATGATTAATATTCTTCTCTATTGCTACTCATTACTTGATTCGTGCTTTCAATTCATAGAAATATCATAAGGATAGTTTTTTTCGAATGGAAATGTTGGAGGTTGATACATTTTACAATGTTTTCACCCTGTATCTACTGAGTTAATTTCTGAATGAAAGTCTCCTAATTTCAAAGATTATATTTTGGATTTGCGGTGCAGTTTCTGCTTAATTCTAACGAATTCTCACAAAAAATTTTTCTGAAAATTTATCCATACAATATGCTGCCCAATTCAATGACTATCATGTCAAGTTCTTGCATGAGACAATGCTGATAACCTTCTGTATTCTAACAATTCACTTAACCGTTTCTGGATTATGAAAGTATTTCAAGTTTTATCATTAGTGTACTGTGTGGCCATATTATGTGAACTAAGCAGAATTGATTTTTGGGATTTGGTGGTTCTGAGTATTATTGAGGAGTTCATACGGTAGGTATACTATAATGATGAAAAAGGACTTTGATAATTACATAATCATCGTTAAATCACCGGAAATATCATTGAATAAGGCATAATCATCTATCGCCCAGAACACATTTATATGATTTTCTATGAAAACCGCTAATGAGAAATGAGAATATCCTCATCATGCATAATAGCGAATCAAAATTCAATGTTTTCTTTCGTCATGAAGACATTCAAAGTTGGCAAAAACTTACATCTACAAGTTTTGGTTGTGCCTTAACAATACTTTCAGCACTAGCACTGCAGAGTTTATGGAATATAGTTTTCTCGTCCGTTTCACTATATCCCATCATCTTAGCAAAGTCCAAAAGATTCGGTTTTCCTCTAGCCCATCCATTGAGTGCACATCCACTTTGTATGATTGCTTTGTGGAACAGCCCTATGAAAAAATGTCGAAATGGTATTCTAATACGCCTAGGTGTGGGTTTATGATTGGAGTATAGTATGGAACATCATTTTCTCGAAGACATTACAGCATGATTCATGATGACTGAAATTCCAACGTGATCGTTGGGATATCGTGAACCATGAGAGATACAAGGTCGGTTGAATGATAGCTGAGTTTGGCAAATTGATTCCCAACAAAATGCTGGTACGGAAATACATCACATTTTTCGATTCACGTTTGTTTCGACTCAATAAACTACTTCAACTGTATTTTTAGTTATTATACTGTTTCCAATGATTAACATCATTGGATATTAATTTATTGATATAAGTAGATATTCATTAGTGAACCTGGAATGGATGAAGATAGTAGTTAAACAACAGGGCTAGTACCATAGGTATAGGACATCATTTATTGATATAAGTAGATATTCATTAGTGAACCTGGAATGGATGAAGATAGTAGTTAAACAACAGGGCTAGTACCATAGGTATAGGAAAAACCATGTGTTAGAGAGAGAAAATGGGGATATCCATATCTTAGAGAGAGAAGGCACCAAATATGATGCGTTAGAGAGAGAGAGTACATGGATATCCATGTATTAGAGGGAGATGGTACGTAATATGATGTGTCAGACACAGATAATGTCGGAACTCGAATATGATGGAAAATGACGTAATCATCGTTAGCGCTTGCTGAAATTGATTGATTAAAAAAAGTATAATCAGACTGGAAATAGAATCGTGGACCTGTCGTTTTCGAATCGCGCATCTTATGCACTACGCCACCGTTCTCACATGTATTTACATCGATGTTATTGATAGGAGTGCGTACATTGTGATCAACAAATGAGCACCTTTAATCATGTTGCAGTATCGATACAAAATCCATGTCTATGGTTGTAGAAGTATATGTACAAGAATTCGACTCAATAATAACATATTTTCTACATGCTTTCAGAAATGATGAACAATGAAAGTCAACCGCCGTAGATTCTGCTCTGCCATCGAATAAATAATGATTTAGCGGTCTCGCGGCTCGCTGCGGAATAATACGATTGAGATTATGTAAGTAGTACGGGGGCGCATGAATATTTTCAGCGTTAGCAATCATAGTTTCTGAGGCTGTGAAGGCATATTATTGATATAAATCTGTGTAGAGTGTTCGAAAAGAAACAGGTGCATACGAGTTACATATACAGGTTACATAAAAAACAACTAATTGATGACATATTAGGTATCTTGTCTGATGGATTAGAAATGATTGCCATAGCGATATTATGAATGTGATTTCCAGAGATAGGGCAGAGTTGATCCACGTGGTAGCTAACAAAAAATATGTTTATGTAGATTATATGAGTTCATCACGATATTGTTCATTTAGAAAAAAAATTATTGAATGCAAGAAATTCAATGGTTCTTTCGCGATATGTATGTCACTTTCAGATACGGGTGGGTCAGAGGTTATCCTCGTGGAAGCAAATATGATGTGTGGATGGAATAAGTATAATATAATATTGTTTATTCAAAGAATAATTGAATGAAATAAGTATATTTGGTCTTTCTCAATATGGAGGTTACTTTCAGAAACGGGTGGGTCAGAGGTGATCCTCGTGAAACAAATATGATGTGTACATGAAATGATTATAATATGATATTGTTTATTGAAAAAATATTTGAATGCAAAAATTACAATTGGGCTGTCAATAACTGATGTCATTGCTGACATGGAATATCAAGTGACATTGACACAAGTTTGACCTGATGATTCAGGAATGCTATGGGAGATGCTATGGGCTATGAGAGATGTATTATAAACAATGATTCTCCATCACGTGGTGATGGTAAGAAAACCATATTTAAAGGCGAGTAAAGCAACTAGAACATCATTCTGCAACCTGCATTCGAATCTGTGTTGCTGTTGTTGTGGTTGGTGTTCTGAAAACTGAAAAGTGAGTACTTTTTTTCGATAATCATCTTCTTATTCCCGAATTTATAGAAAATTCACATATCATGCTTCACAAGTGTAACAATATTATTTTGAATTTACTGGTGAAGATAAAAGTACACTTTGACCTTATTATTAATTTGTTTCTTTAATTATAACGCATCGTGAAAATTGCTGTTATGTGATATTTCGTTCTTCGTTTTAGATGAATCTGTCAGAACTAAATGAATTTTCTTTGATAGAAGAGAAAAAACCAATAGCCAAGTTGGTCGATCTACCGATAGGGCAACTGCATATCATCAAAGGGGCCAAACAATTCATCACGAAGTTTGGGAAGACTATTCTGATAGAATTAGAGGAATTCTTGTCGAGTTCTGCAGACATACCCCTATGTTGACCAGTTCTCGAACGAGAAATTCTCACTAGTGTTCCGGGGAACGCGAGAAGTTGGAAAGCAAAATCCGGCAGCATCATTTGAAATAATCGAAAACTGAAGAAAATATAGTTGGTGAGAATATTAATCGTACTTACATCTCATATAATGAAAACTGATGATATTGTAAAACAATCTGAACATCTCATATTAGCTATAAGAAAACAAAAAAAAATCCTTGTAGATAATTTCACAGCTAGAGATGTTGAAATTTGGTTGAATCGCTTGCAATCACAAATAAGGTCATGCAGCAAATTGCTTCATAGATGTAATAATTTGAATTTGTCGATTGGTATAATAAGAAAACTTCAGACTAACATTAGACATTTGAAACACTTCAAGTGTTCAATTCTGAATAATCATATTGGATCGGGATTGCATTTTGATTTGAGACATAGAGTGAAATGGGGAAATGTAGTCTCATGTTTCTCTGGTAGAGTCAAAACAGGTTCGATAGTGAATTTGAAACTTAAGGATTTGGGCTCATTTTCAACAGATGCATTTATTGTTTTCAAAAGCAAAATCATCAAAGTTTTGAAAAAATTTCCAATGATCGAAGTGAATTCAAATTTTTGTGAAGAATTCATCAAGAAATGTGGAGATAGCGAAATTACAGATTTAAAATATTTCAATACTATTATAGACGTAGCGACAGACATTAAACATTGGTTTACTGATAATGTACGTGATAAAATTATATGCTTGTATAAATATAAAGAATACTGACCAAGCTTGTTTTTATTGGTCGATCGTTAGTTCTTTGTATCCCGCTAAGACGAATACAGAGCTCACTTCTTCATATCCATTTGGAAAAACTAATTCCACTACCAATTCCACTACACAAAATTTACAAGTTTGAAAAATCGAATAATATTTCTGTTAATGTTCGCTCTGGAATTGGAAGAAACTCTAAATGATGTTACTTTTCACAAGGTAGTTCCAGCTAGACTGACAAAAAACAAATTGGATCGACATGTCAATTTGCTTTCGATTCAAAATATTTACTTCCCCAAATTGAACGATTACGAAGCTCCTCCAATAGATGATGATTCAGAAATTGGATTTCATTATTGTTGGATAAAAAATATGTCTGGATTATTCAGTAGACAATTGAATAGAATGGAGAATAAAATATTTTTGTGTTATAGGTGATATACTGATATAAAATTCAGATTCATAGACTCATTTCGGTTCATGGGTACATCTTCGGATCAATTAGCTTCTATCATGTCACCAGATAATTTCGTAATATCAAAGAGCGGAATCAATTCTGTTGATGATGATAAATTCAAATTGTTAATCAGGAAAGGTGTATTCTGTTATGATTATATCGATAGTTTGGAAAAATTGAATGAGAATTCACTTCCTCCCGTTGATTGCTTCTATAATAAACTGAATGATGAAAATATTAGTGAAGATAAGTATGCCCATGCGCAGAACGTTTGGCATTCATTTCAAATTCAAAATTTAGGATTATACTCGGATTTGTATTTGAAAACAGATATCTTGATTTTGGCTGATGTATTCGAACAATTTAGAAAAAAATGTTCTGCAACTTATGGCCTAGACCCAGCATGGTATTTCACAATGCCGGGAAATGCCTGGGATTGCATGCTCAAGTACACCAAATGTAAATTAGAATTATCGCATGATGTAGATATGATAATGTTTATAGAAAAAGCAATTCGTGGTGGAATCTCCGTTTGTAGTAGCAGATTTTCAGAAGCTAACAATAAACACATGATTGAGTATGATCATAGCAAACCTTCCAAGTATCTGATGTATCTTGATGTTAATAATTTATATAGATGGGCGAAGTGTGAACCTCTACCCTACAGAGACTCCGAATGGGTTGATGACATCACTAATTTCGATATAATGTCAATTCACGATGATTCTCCCGAAGGTTATATATTACAAGTGGATTTGAAGTACCCTCATAATTTACATGATTTGCATAAAGATTTTCCATTCGCTGCCGAACACCGCATACCTCCGGGGTCAAAATTACCAAACTTAATAACTACTCTGTACGATAAGAAAGAATATACGACACATTATCGGAATTTAAAACAAATGTTAGCTAATGGAATGATATTAACTAGAATTCATAAAATTCTCAAATTCAAAAAATCAGCGTGGTTGAAAAAAACTGAGCTGAAAAAAACTGAGCTGATATTCAACAAACTTTTATATGTGGGGATGGTAGTCCTTGATCTTTCCAAATTATGCATGTACAATTTTCATTATGATTATATGATGACGAAATTAGGTCCCGAAAAATGTAAACTCATGTACATGGATACTGATAGTTTCATATATGAACTGAATTGTGATAATGCTTATGAAGAAGTGATAAAAGCTGATCTTGCAAAATTTGACACTTCAGATTATCCTGAGAATAACCGCTATTATATTCCTCGAGTAAATAAAAAAGTTCTGGGTATAATGGAAGACGAGGCAAAAGGTACAGTTATCATCCATTTTGATGGATTTAGATCCAAAATGTACACTTATGAATTGGAAGTGATACACGAAGAAATAAGAAAACATGTTTGGAGCGAATGAAATCAAGTAAGGATAGGATACACTTTGAACTGATGATATGGGTGTAACCAAAAAATCCAAAGGTATCAAAAACAATGTGGTGAAGAACAAAATTACTTTTGAAGATTATGTGAATTGCTTGAAGGATTTTAAAAGCCAAACTGCGAAACAATGCTGTATACGTTCGTATGCTCACGATGTTTTCAGTATCGAACAAACAAAAATTAGCTCATGATGACAAACGGTATTTATTGCCTGGGACTATCGATACTCTTCTTTGGGGACATTAAAGTTTGAATGAATAGAATATTTCTTCTTTTCAGCCTAGCACATCTCTATAGTTAAAGAAATGAATAGTTTGAAGGAATTGTGTATCAAAGCAATTTGTGAAAAAATGCGGAGAGTCACCACTCTTATATTGTTCTCTCCTCTACCATGAACTTTAACAGAAGAAGTCATCAAAAGTTATAGCAAATATAAGTGGCTTCAAATTTTACAGAAATCATTAGAATATGATGATTTCAACCTCCTAGATTTCGGGAATGAATATGATATTTCACCAGAAATTAGGAAGGCTTCAATAGGTATTGATTGCTTGGAACCATTCACTCATAATGATTCTTATTGTGTTTGGGAAAGTTATCTCAAGATACACAATTATACCTCATTTCATGTAAGCATTGCTTTTCATACATTCGAGAACTTTTATCTGAAAAAAATAAAAAAGTGATTGCGAGTCATGATCACTATCACCAATTTTTGTGGGCTTATCAGTTATCGCAAATTTATACAAAAAAATCCTCTTGGTGTCATAATGGTTTTCATACAGTCCTGTTCGATCTGAAAGAAATATACGACTGTGATCATGACTTACACAGTAGTAATAAGAAAATGAGATTTTCGGATTGAAAAAAAATATCATATTCTCCATGTCGACATTGTAATACATCTTCATGTATATGTAACATTGTGATAATAACAAAATAATATTTTCAGATTGAGAAATTGTACGATTAAAAAAATCATATTCTCCATGTATATCTTGAAATACATATTTATGTTTATATATATTTTTTATGAATATGTTCAAATATATTTCAATAAAGAAAACAATGTTTTTATTTGTTTCATTATGATCACTCGAAAATATGATACATACATCTTTTGTATTCGAAGCGTGTATGAAAATACGTCAAACATACGTCGAATGCATGTCAAATGTTTGAGACGTGTGTCGAACGTTACTTCCAAAAATAATTAAAACGAAATAATATTCATCCATTTCCTTTATATAAGATTGAAATATTTCAGATCATTGCTTCCATAGGAAAACAAATATTCTCTCAATACATTACCTAATAAGCTACAATTGGACATCTCACAAAATGCATGAAGTACATCTAAACAACCATTTTCATCATCATGGAAACTAGATCTAATCAAATCTACAATATTATGAAAATAAGCACTGAAGTTTATGTCCTCCAGCATGGCCACCACCAAATTTGCTCACTATTAAAAATTTCACTTCACCGTACACCATCTGTGTAACTTTACAGTAATCCCCACATGGAAACATGACGGCTTCACACTCTTGGCTGGTTGATGCATTGAAGAATTTTTCCAATTGTTGTTTCAGCAAATCAGTGAATACAGACCACTCCATCAATCTGAAAGATATTCTGTTTGATGCACATAGCTGGACTAAACGAGCTGGCTGGGCTCAAATCAACCCCGATATTGAAACACCCTGACGAGAATGATGTGTAGAGTAGTAATACATCTCTTCTTTGGCTGTCTTCTCGAACATTTCCAACAGTTCGTCTAATTCTCCATCAGATTCATCGCTGAATGATGCTGGTGGTGATGGTGGTGGTGTCATCTCGACGTCACTTATATCTAGCATACTAGCGTAACCACTATCTTGACTCGACATAGCTGGATACAAACTTGACTGAGACTGAAATCAACTTCATGCAGATATTTATATCCCCTTCATACTTTCCCAGACTTATCCGAACTCGAACTGTGATTCTGTTCTTGATGATGGAGATGAAAAGGCCCCCACGACTGCAGAATTTGGTGCGTGTTTTCCATAAGATTCTATACTAAATCGACGTCTTCTATCCAACTGTTTTGTTTTTTGTCAATTCCTAGCCACTTGATGTACATTTTCTTTCCCTTTCTCCTCAATACTCTTTCTATGAGGTAAATGTCAGGATTTTTGGTTTTCTGCAATTCCTCCTCATAGAAAGCACCGCTGATTGGCTGACTATGCATGTCTTCGAGTAAGTATGTTACAGGATTGGTTATTTTAACTTTAATGATTTTGAATAACTCAGTCGTCCAATTTGGCGTGTACCCTTTTTCGAAAATATGTTTAGACTTGGATATCTGCACGATATCACCAACTTTGAGCTTACGTGGACCAGCAATTTTCAAATGACTATATCTCTGACGTAAAATCTCTTTCTCGTTAGACTTGTTCACTTCAGAAGGTTTCAATCTAGTCCTACTGTGCTTGGTGTCATACTGTTTGGTGATTTTTGGCAATACATCAATCCATCTGAATTTTCCATTCAGACTGAAATACTTGTAGAGTTTATTTTTGAGTGTTCTTATCACCCGTTCAGCGATGGCAGCATTTTTCACAGTGAATGTATGATAGTGGTTTATATTATATTTTTTCATCAAGGTCTGAAATTTGCTATTGAAAAATTCTGTTTCTTGATCTGATTGCAGATTTTTTGGTATACGCTTAGCTTGGTGCAGTATTTCCGCAAAAGATTTAGTGATCTCTTCGTCTTAGTTTTTAGTGGGCGTGTCCATAGGTATTTAGAAAAACAGTCGATAACTACCAAAATCATTTTGAAACCTTTATTTTGGTGTGCATAAGGTCTCATTTCGGCCAAGTCAATTTTCCATAAATCATCTAATCCCTTGATGATGGTTCGTCGTCTAAGGTGAGTCTTGCGGGATGATGCAAGAATCTCATCAACGAGTTGAATCTTGTCTATTGAAGCCATACTATCGATGGGTATTTTTACTATTGAGTCTATTTATTGATCTTTCGATATTTTTCGAGGCATTGATCATTTGACTTTGAAGTGCATCATTGCGGTTTGTAGTACTGTTTGCGTGCTTACTGATTCTTTCATTAAGTTTACTCACTTTTCCATCGAGTACCCCTCGCACTTTTTTGGTATAATTATCAATGGCCAACTCGAAATCAAATTCAATTTGTGAAATCAAATCATCTACATACTTTTTCGTTGACATATGTTCACTAGCCGTTGGAGGGTTTCTCGAAATGAATTCTTCAAATTCATTTATTTTGTTGTCAATCAAATTCAATGAATCAGTAAAATTCTTTATCATAATATCATGTGATACAAATTGTTTTCTCAAATGAGTCAATTCAATACTGTTATTGCTACCTTTGTTCAGACTCATTGTCCAAATGACTCATCATTGCCAGTGTTATCAGTATATAGTTTATTCATATTACGAAAATTGCGAAATTTCATGAACAAATCGAACTTGAAAATTGTGTACCATGCTTTATTTGAATCCATCCTGCAATACGGTATTTTAGCATGGGGTAGTAGCTATCAGAATATAATCAATCCGTTGGATATTTTACAGAAAAAGGCTATAAAACTCATACTACAGAAAACTCAAAGATATCCTTCTCAACTGTTGTTCCATGATCTCCATGTACTTCCATTGAGGAAACTGTATGCATACAAAGTCCTTTTGAAAATTTCCAAAGATCGAAATTAATACAGTCTGTTAATATGGAAAAATATAAAACTAGACAAATTTCACAAATCATAGCAGAGATTCCTAAAATTTGCAAAAGAATAACTGAATGTATTTCCTATGTAGCACCCAAAATATTTAACTTACTCCCTTTACACATAAAAACACAAAATTTCAAAAATGTACGTTTAAAAAAAGAATGCAAGAAATGGCTTCTCACAGTCGATATCACGATATTACAAACATTATTTGATATTCAACATACATAACTCATTACAGATTAGGTAGGAAACTCAAAGTTAAATCCATCATTAATATTTTATGGAACACTGTATTCTAATGAATTTATTAATGTCATTTCGACCTACATGTAGTTCAGTATAGATTTAGTTAAAACCAAATATTGTATTTTCACATAATGTTGTAAATCTTTATAATTAATTCTCGTAATGATATATATATTTTTGTTCTTTTTATTCTCTCTCATGTTTAACAGTATTATTGTTTATACAAATTCTTGTTCGCCTGTAAGGAAGTGTAGTCACGCGCTGGCATATTGATGCCTTAGTGACCATTTTTTCTTTATTCTGCATTGAACATGTACTCTGAACCTGTAACTTTATCCCCAACTTCTGAATAAAGAATCATTTCATAATATAGCCAGCTTCCCGAAGTTCATTGATTACGAAAAGTATTTCATTATCGAGTGAGGTGTTTCCAGCTGCCTTGGAAGCTATCAACAGCTTCAAACGATCAACGAGTTCATTTGGATCATCCCAATAAATATACTCCACCGGTTTTTCATTGTACGTTAATTTCGAACCATTACCAGTCGTTGAACGTCTTCGACCTTTTCGCAACTCCATTATGAGCGGTTTTAAGATTTCTGTGTATTTCCATCTCGTAGAACCTTTAAGTCTTCCATCTTTATTGATATATCGATCACTCAATTTCAATAGCTCCTGGTGAGCTTGCACATCTTCTTCGTTAAAATCCGTAGGATCATCTTAGAAGATGAGCTTATACAGGCCTGGGGTTCCTCGTATTTGTTTACCTCCGATCTTGATGAAGCTAGTCCTTTTAACAAAGTCAAGTTCTTGTCTTCCTAGATAACGTTTTGATGTCTGGGGATCATAAGTTGGTCCATACATTGTATCTATTTTTTCACTATATGACCAATGATCTTTGATATATGGATGTGACATGACTGAATATTGATCTAGATATTCATTCATAACATTATCTGAAATATTTTGGTCAGGTATATTTTCGTGGAATACTTCGTCATCATCATCTCGTCCACTCGTGCTCGCACTCATTTTGCCTACTTCTTCCATTGGGAGAAGTTGTGTTTGTTCTTGTCCTCCTCTTTCCTTTTCTTCTACCTCTTCTTCTTCTTTCTTCAGTTCAGGTGATTCTTCTTTTTTTATACTTCTCAATGCATTATTGATCTTTGAGGATTTGACAATCTCATGTAGTGGCTCCGAAATGGGTTTGAACATTTTGATGAGCGATTCATCTCTTTTCGATCTACCCAGTTTCAATGCCAAGTACTTTTTCCTAATGGAACAGGTGAGCTCTGCAATTTTGCGTTTTCGTGCAGCTATTTGATCGTCTATGTTCAAATCAGGATCAGAGGGGAAGGCAGAACGTTTAATCAGTTTGCTGCGACTTCATGATGGGGAATGATCTGATGATGTTTGATACTTATATTTTTATATATTCATCAAACCCTTGACGATATCTACCATCATCCATATCGAAATCTTTGACAATCACAAAAGTACCATATGCAACATTCCAACATCTCGAACACAAGCATTTAAAGTCTTCGAAACTCATGTCTGGAGATACGTGTTCATCAAATACGAGCTTCAAATTGATTTCATCTTGTTTGAATAGTACAATCAGGTTACAGTTGTCTCGTATGAGCTGTTTAGGTATTTTTGAGTATGGCTGACAAAGGTAGGCAGCATCAATATCCTTGTGTCTACACATTGAAAAATATTCCCGGATTTTCTGTTGGGAATCACACGCTACATCATCGAAAAAGAATATAGAGTTCTCTTTTGCATCTGATGGACTTATAATCTCATCATTATCCTTGAATGGGTAGTAGCCAACCTCTTTCACTGCATTCAATACCTCTTAGAGTAGTTGATATTTCGCACCATTTGGATTGAAAATTACTGACAACATGACGTTCGTCTTACCACAACAACTTGGCCCACATACTATCGCTCGAAATGAATTGGGCAATAATTTCACCATGTTTACCAATGGGCGTTGATGATGTGTGAAAATCTAAATTTTCAATAGGTAACGACTGTCCTTGTTGAATGACCCCCATCTTCTGACATGATTGGCGTTTATGTTAGCCCATAAATATAGGTGTAACAGTTCCACTTTATCAGTTTCGATGTCTTCGTACGAGGGAGAAGGTGATTTGAATTCCCTGATTGAAAAGTTACCTTATGAGCTCCATTTACCCGGAGGCTATCAGTATTGTGGACGTAAGTCAGATTACTGGGCGATGCAAACGATTACTAATATTTCATTTATTTCACAGCTGGAACTAAACTACAAAAACAGTTGGCTCGTGGAGATACTGGCATTAATCCTCTAGACGCTGCATGCAAACAACACGACATTGCATACTCGCAGCACAAGTCTCTGGAAGATCGTCACAAAGCCGATTCAGTATTGGAAGACGCTGCTTGGCAACGAGTGAAATCAACAGACGCCAAGTTTGGTGAGAGAGCTGCAGCCTTATTAGTTACTTCCGGAATGAAAGCTAAACGTAAGCTCGGTATGGGATGCTCATTCCAAAGACATATCGTGGGTAAAATTAGAAAATCTCTGAAGAAGGATAACCCGACCAATCTAAAGAAGATTGCTCTGAAAGCTGCTAGACTTGCCATCAAGCAAGCTGGTGAAAAAAAGAAAATCAGAATACCACGCATCATACCTTTCAATGCAGAATCCGGGGGTATTCTACCACTATTGCCAATTTTTGCAGCCCTTGGTGCTCTCGGTAGCATTGCAGGGAGAAGTGGTGCGATAGCGAAGACAATTATCGATGCGAAGAATGCGAAAAAGAAATTGGAAGAAGATCATAGACACAATAAAGCCATGGAAGCTATTGGTAAAGGACTGTACTTGCGTAAAAACGCCAAAGGAGGCTTTGGTTTATATTTAAAAAAACTTCCAAAGAAGCTACCCAATAGACCGTTGTACGATAACGAGTTTTTGGAGTATGTGAAATTCTTGAAGATACCATATTTTCGAGGCGTTTTCATGCGAGACAATTTGCCAAGCAGTGGTCCTCGTCAACGTGAAACTGCAATTCTAAATTTAGATGTGTCGAAGTATCAAGGCACTCATTGGGTAGCTTATAGAGAGATAAATGATGTCGTTGAGTATTCTGATTCATTTGGATGTCTGAAACCACCGAAAGAACTCGTCCGATATATGGGTAAAATCAAACTATACCACAACAACGATCAGTTTCAAAACTATAATCAGTTCAACTGTGGACATCTCTGCTTGAAGTTTTTGTACAATAATGGAAGCCATTTTAGCATTCCTACATGGTGAGAAGAGGTTGCAAGACTTTACTGAAAATGAATTGAAAGAATTTACAATCAAATATTTGATACAACATGCTAGACCATGGAAATTGTTGAATGTTTGGCATGAAAAACCAAACGATTATCAGTGTAATTTCGATTTGAGAACTCGTTCACCATGTTACATTCATTATAATAGGCCAGATGCTCAAACACATGGGATGGACCTGTCAGTTCACAGTACGATTTTCACGGTTGCAATCATTTTTTGAAATGTAGAGGGACCGTTATCTATTAATAAATAATATGAGGTTATGTCGATGATGGTTTTATTATGAATATTCCTGTACCACTGGTAATGTCATCAGTCATGTCTCAGCTGCTCACGCTGACTAGTACTACCAAGGAGTTCGCTTTCACCCCTTCCACACCGATCATACTACATCCCAGGAAAAGTTATTACATAGCTGTACTAGGCTTTCACACTTACCATTCCATACCAAACATCGACGGTGAAAAATTTTACTACTACGAAAATGATAATCGTTCAATATTGAAGGAAATCAAGCTGCCAACAGGTTGTTATGAGATTGAAGACATTGAAAGTTATATTCAGGAGCATTTAAATAATACAGATTTCTCATTGAAACCAAACAACAACACCTTAGTGTGAAATCTATAGTCGATTGCACGCCATCAATTTCGAAAACGATAATAATTTTGGAGAATTATTAGGATTTTCGAAAAGGATCTTGGAGCCTGGTATAGTGCACTCTTCAGATCGACCAGTGAATATTCTTAAAGTATCTAGCTTACATTTCGATTGCAACATTACCGAAGGAGCCTTCTACGGGAACAGACCGGCCCATACTATATTGAGCTTTCTCATTACAGTCGATCCTGGATACGCAATCAACGAACGTCCCAATACCCCATCTATTTGCCTGTGAGAAGTAACTTGACAGATATCACCAACATCAGTGTTAGAGTATTGGATCAAGATCTCGGACCTGTGAATTTTCGAGGAGAGAAAAGTACTTCGCACTTGGACTTGAAAAAACGTTGAATGGGTTTGGTAATTCAGCATAATAGGGTGCCACCCACTTCAAACCTATCAGTATCATCGAGTTCTTTCAAGCGACGTGACCAGCTCTCCCTAAAAAATATTATTTTTCTCCAATCTGTTGGATTGAAAGTTAGAGATGGTAAAACGCAAGTACGTTTATTCTGTGCAATCACCGACAACATCTGCAGCATCGTTCAATCAAATAAATATGAACCCAATTTTTGATATTTACCGTCTACCTCAATATGATGAAACTATCCGGAAGGAAGAGTATCGATCCTACATCCCGTACGTGAAATCATTCGATAACAATGATATGGTGGAGATCAATGTGAATCAAGCAGATGCATTTTTCGCAATGCATGAATCTTTGTTGGAAATCAAAGGAAAATTAGATATTCATTTTGTAGAATGAGTTATTTTCTTCTGGTATCTCATTGTGAAACACCGGTAGTCGTCCATCATTCACTACTTCATGTTTCATTATTGCCCATGACGATTGACTGTAATTTTTTCTTGCATCATCGAAGCATATCTTTGGAATTTTGATATCAGTGGGTACGTTTGTATAGAATACATCATTCAACACGGCTGTCAGAATGATTAATGATAGTCGGGACATCTTCAGAGTTGTTATCTATTTTTGGTACAGGTACTTCTGGTGATGGTCTTTTACTCTGACAACTGAAAACTTCATCCCACAAAATCAGATCCTCCAAATGCTTCAATACTCTAGTTTTTTCTTCGTAGAAAGTTATATCTCTACTCAACTGACGAACACGTTCACCAAATTCTTCTAGTTTACTTCTGTACTCGTCTGAAGTCATTATGATACTGATGATCAAATCACCATAGTTCACGTTCTTATAGCTTTGTTAATACATCATTTGTCATTATCATTCTATCATACTTCATTATATGGACCGTGTATTGATAAAAAAGATAGTGACAGAATTCAAAAAATTTCAAAATGCTTGCCTACGATTCATCTATGATATTCGGAAATATGGAAGTATATCTTTCAAATTGAAAGAAACCCAGTGGGTATGCATGGAAAAAAGACGTAAAATCCATGCAGTGACTTTATTCCATAATATAATATTCACTAAGTGCCCTCCTTATTCATGGAATGAAATAAAGTATAGAACTGATGTACATACGCTGAATTTAAGATTTAAAAGTTATATTTCCCCTCCACCTCATCAAACACATTTTTTTTAACGATCATTCACCTATAATATTTTTAAATTATTTAATGATCTGCCACATGAACTGAAACCTTTAAAACCGACCACTTTCAAAAAAACATATAAGAATCTCATCATGAAATCCTGAACAATACCTTATTTATTGATTTAAAATTCTGACTGCTATCAATTGATTAACAGTGACATTGCGGAAATATATATACATATTCATTTTTTATAATTCCAGGGGTTGAACTAGGATCAATTTTAATTGTTTTAAACCCCTTTTTGCAACTAATACAATTTTTTTTTGTGAGTAATCGAATGTATTGTATATTCATATAGTTGCGAATAAATTATTATTGAATTATTATTATATGACATAGAATATTTTTTTTAATGCACCCTGTATATGTAATCGTATACACTTGCATTATTCGAACACTCTACAGAGATATCTATCAATGATATTTCTTCTCAGCCTCAGAAACTATGATTGCTAACGCTGAAAATGTTCATGCGCCCCCGTATATATACCTATCTATCTATACAGGGTGTTTCATAGTGGGTGGAACATTAGAAGTACCTGGAGAACAGAAAAACCGATCATTTCGAAAATTTGTGGGCGTGGATAATCAGACTTTCTCTATCCGTCTAAAATATTTTCATCAATACAGTGTTGCCGCTTGTATCAGAAAGTAGTAGCTACTTTGTTATTTCAAATGGAACACCCTGTATTCAATTTCATTTTCAAATTCTTCCTGAAAATCTGATTTTGTCAACCTATTATACTTGGGGTATAGCGAAAAAGATTACAGAGATATAGGGTGTGAAAAATCGAGATTTTTCAACCTTAAGAATTTTTTGTGTCGAAACTAATCATTTCTGCTGAAAACGGCTTACATGTCCCTATCTTATCTTTCCATTTACTATCTACTGACATTCAATAGAAACAAATAGAGGGTGATGCAAAACTCAAAATTCTGAACCACCCGTATTCGTTTCAATTAAATATCAATCGACAGTAAATGAAAAGTTGAGATAGGGACATGTGAGCCGTTTCGAGCAGAAATGAATAGTTTCGACACAAAAAATTCCTAAGTTGAAAAATCACGATTTTTCACACCCTATATCTCTGTTATCATTCACCCTAGACCACAAGTATGAGGCATTGACGAAATCAGCTCTTCAGGGAGAATTCGAAAATCTAACAAAATACATGGTGTTCTATTTGAAATAACAAAGTAGCTACTACTTTCTGATACAAGCGGCAACACTGTATTGTTGAAAATATTTCAGGCGGATAGAGCAAGTTTGATTACCACGTCCACAAATTTTCGAAATGATCTGTCTTTCTGTTCTCCAGATACTTCTAATGTTCCATCCACTGTGAAACACCCGGTATTATTTCGCAGCGGCCAGCGAGCGCGATACAGTACGCATCCCGGCCTTGACACTACCTTCAGAGATATGTATCGTCTGAAAGCTGAATAAGGAATCTTCTCATTGTTTATATAATATTTCTGCTTAGTTTTTATTCTATGTTTATAATCTCATTCTAGTAGTTTCCTTTGAAAGCAAAATGATCCCATGTTATAATAATTATAAGCTTCCACTGAATAGAATACGTTTATCAACAAAACTAGACCGTGGACTGCGTGGACCGTTATTCATTCGATGACAGAGCAGAATCTACGTCGGTTGACATTTATTGTTTATCATTTCTGTAAACATGTGGAAAATATGCAATTATTGAGTCGCATTCTTGTTCATATACTTCTACAACCATAGACATGGATTTTGTATCGATACTGCGACATTATTGAAAGTGCTCATTTGTTGATCTCAATGTACGCACTCCTATCAATAACATCAATGCAAATACATGTGAGAGCGGTTGCGTAGTGCATTAGATGCGCGATTTACAAACGACAGGTTCACGGTTCTATTCCCAGTCTGATAATACTTTTTTCATTTAATCAATTTCAGCAAGCGCTGACGATGATTACGTCATTTTCCACCATATTCGAGTTCCGACATTATCTGTGTCTGACACATCATATTTGGTGCCTTCTCTCTCTAACACATGGATATCCCCATGTTCTCTCTCTAATACATGGTTTTTCCTATACTTATGGTACTAGCCCTGTTGTTTAACTACTGAAGATGTTCTCAAAAATTGGATAAATCAATTATCCTCGTGTCCAATGTGTCCCCTTTCAATTCGTACTACGCCATGATATTTAATAACAGAAAACATCCTCGAACGTCCTTGAATATCAAGATCAAACAGGATATTAGATAGATAAGCACTTCATTTGCGGCGAGAGTGTGTATCCCTCGGCTTCTGCTTCATTAAAAACTTTCTTTCATTATTCGAATACTAAGATGTTGGATGAAATTTTAACGATTTCAAAAGATGGAATTTCGTTAGGTACCAGCTCAACTCACCCGTATATAGCGGTGAATTATGGAAAATATATTACAAAAAACAATAAAAGATGAACAGAGAAATACTGTTCAATATTATTTTCAGTACTGAGTATAAGTTCATCAATTCGTTTTCAAGAAACATCCGTAGCAGTGAGGATTAATGCCTCCCCAAACCAACGCGAAACTTTCGTAGCTGTCGCTACGACGGAGGTTTCGCAATTTATGCGAAAACGAAATTCGCGTGACCATCCATACCAGAGCGATAGATTTGTGGTGAGTATTATCTGCGAAAATGTATTCATCAGACGAAGAAGATGCATTATTAGTTCTTGCGTTCGAGGATGCACTAAATTCAAGGTTTGCATTCAACTACCTAATTATGATTATAATATGAATACTATTTTCCGAGGAATATTTTTTAAGACGACGACGAGAAAGTGGGTGCATAGAATAAATTCAGAACTGAACACTTCTTTCTCACCTTTTTGTAATCATCATTTGACAGGTCGAATATCATAAGGTAATTTTCAACTAATTGAATAATTGGTTAGTCCGTTTTCGCCATCTTGCAGTCGAAGACTGCGATAAAAACCGTGCTTGCAGCGAAACAAAATAACTCGCTACAGAATCGCTGAAGCCGGGCGAAATGTTCGTGCCGGTGTGGGTATTGTCATGTGTCGCCATGCTTTTCCAAGTCCACGACAATTTCATAAGCAATAGTTTTGCTGTGGCTGCGAATGCTTCGCGTTGGTTTGGGAAGGTATTTACATTCACAACATGTCGCACTGTTGGCAATCAACAAAAAAATATAGTCCAAGTAGGTCTACAACCATTTTATAGTTGACATATCGAGAGTGTTTGAAGTAAATTTTCACCACAATGGGTATTCCTCGTCTTAACAACAGCCTATTTGTATGGCTACTACGTCTCATTGGTTATTTAACTACAGTAAGTTAATAATTCTACTTCACCTTATAGTTTTTGCAGTATTATCTGAAGTTAATTGAGCAATTACAAATTGTTATTTTCACTTTAATTTTTTGTTATAACTCGGTATATTTTTAACACTTTAACTGCCATGTGTATCATTGAGTATACACAGTGGCTTGGACTTGGTTGCCACGTGTATATTTCAGTATACATAAGCCACAATCAATATTCCGCCACATGTATGCTAGAGTAACATGCTTTACGTGCATTTCTTATGGGATATGGTTCAGCGTGGCGTGGGGCAATGACAAAATAATCTTAGCTCGGACTTTCGATCAAAGTTGAATATGTTTTAAGTAGTAGAGCTAAGCCGGTACGAGCTCACTTTGACCTCAAGTAACCCCGTGGATGGCATGTCCATCAGCAGTGACCATACAGTAGGGGGGTCTAGTGAAGGTCACGAAGACATCTTCAATCTGAAGACATCTTCAATCTGAAGACATCTTCCATCTGAAGACATCTTGCAGACCACACCCTCAACTGACACTACCCCCTTAGGCCTTTTACGCTGTACCCCCCTTTGGACCCTTAGCGCTGCGCAATCCGAAGACATCTTGTGACGTCATATTCCATTTAAAAAAAAGCCAGTACAATCAGGATTCGAACCCGCACCAATACGGTGCAAAGTTTCAAGACCAAACGCTTCGTCCACGCGGCCACTGCGGGACATATCAATTAACATTTCTAAAAATAAACCGATGCGGTTATTTGTGCTTTGTGGAACGTAGCAACCTCGGCAAGCGGGGAGCAGGGGAAACGAACAATGGCTTATTTATTCATTATACATCAGTGTATGAATAGAGATAATCGCATTCAAGGTCAGGTTCGCTGCATTCCAATGATGACTCAACATATCACGCCATGATTCAACAGCGTGATGTATTCGAGCAGATCCATGGAGCAGGGAAAGGAACAATGGCTTATTCATTCAATAAACATCAGTGTATTAATAGACATAATTGCATTCAAGGTCAGGTTCGCTGCATTCCATTGATGATTCAACATGATACAATATTTCGCGTAACGTTAGAAAGATAAGAGACGACAAAGCGACTGCCACTGTTGCCAGACGTTTGAAAATATAATGCATTGATGCCAGACGTTTGAAAATATCTGAAGATATCCCATAAAGTACCTACCAAAGTAGAATGCGAACCACCACGTGGATACTTGATGGATAACGGGGTGTGGCTGCCCGAAGTTAGGCGTCTGACATCTAATATTTGGCAGCCAAATGTCAAATGTCAAATGTCAAATGTCAAATGTCAAATGTCAAATGTCAAATGTCAAATGTCAAATGTCAAATGTCAAATGTCAAATGCCAAATGTCAGTTCTATGGTTCAGTGACATCAAGTTGAAATATAATGATGAAAGCAGATTCGTGTTAGTATCACAATGACTTCAGACGAGTACAGAAGGAAACTAGAAGAATTCGGTGAACGTGTCCGTCAGTTGAGTAGAGATATAACTTTCTACGAAGAGAAAACTAGAGTATTGAAGAAGTTAGAGTATCTGAGTTTGTGGGATAAACTTTTCAGTTGTGAGAGTAGAAGACCTGTGACAAATATAGATAACTCTAAAAATGTCACGACTATCATTAATCATTCTGACAGCCGTTTTGAATGATGTATTCTATACAAACGTACCCACTGATATAAAGATTTCAAAGAAATGCTTCAACGATGAAAGAAAAATCTGCAGTCAATCGTCATGGGCAATAATGAAACATAAAGTAGTGAATGATGGACGACTACCAGTATTTTACAAGGAGATACCACAAGAAAATAACTCATTTTACAAAATGAAATTCCTATTGAATGATGGAACTCAAGAGGAAAAAGAATGGCAAGCTACACCTTTCAAGAAGACAACAACAGATGTCAACATATTAAATGAAATTTATAAAATGTTTTCAATACTATATTTGATATTGGCAACTATAATCATTTTAATAATGAATTTCTTTATGAAAACTATAAAAAAGTATAGATCGTCTTGTAGTACATGAAAAATAAACAATTCAACAGATATACGAGGTGTTTCAATAAAACTCAATAATTAGAATAATAATACATATATTGAGGAAAATATACAATACTTTTCTACTTGGGTAATACAACATATGTAAACCATTGATGTAATTGATCAACGTTTCGTTGGGTGCACATGAATTTTCCATTGGCGTGGTTAGGACAATACGTAATGGTGGGCTGGAAGTTTTCCGTACTCAATGATGAGTCATCATACAGCGTCACATCGTAAATGGTTGGATACACTGCAAGCTCAGTACACTTTGTTTTCAAAAAGTCAGCCTTCTGATTTCCTCTTACATAAATGCACTCAACTGAATGTAGTAGATATTTCTCCAAAATGGCATTCATTTCACTATAGTCAATATCTCCAGAATGATATGATATTCCATGAACAAATTTTTCCAAGTATTGTGTAGTTTTTTTATCTTTTCCGCTCACGTCAGCATAAGGTGTAGGAGGCTTGAACAAAAAGTTTGATCTTTGACGACCAATCTGAATGGTCAATTCTTTCGGATGGAAGACGCCATCGAGCGTGAAACCTTGAATGTCAACGAATGCGATTCTCATGATGGTCAACGGTGAAATGGCGAGCACGAACGGTACTCGACCACTTATATTATGCTCTTCACAACCTCCGTCAGAGGGAAGTACTCTAGCAGACAATCGTGCACGATGATGCAATAGGCCTTAGTATCAGCAGGAAATCCTTTAGCAGACTCAATCTCCAGCTTTATATCCACTGTCGATGATTTCATGCTATCTTCCTGCTTGGAGCAATCAATCACGAATAATGCATGATCTTTGAATGCTGAGTAGTCCAAAATTGGATGAACTTGTGTGGAATGTGAATAGCTCGAGTAGAAACTGGTATAGTTGTAGTAAGCAGTGACATAATCGTTTCTATCGAAATCCAACTGCATTCTTTCGTTTGGCCAATATTCTCCATTCAATGATAGTCTGATGCTAGATATGCTGATGTTATCAAAGGTAGTGACATCACTGTCGAGTTTATTGCGTATATTCTTCTGGAAACAAACGATGACGTAACGTGGGCGTTCCACTGCGGCGCTGGTTTTAACTGCCCAAATTTCATTCTTTGCACTTTGTGTGAGCGCTGGTAATTCGCTGAGACTCCATTTTCTGAATGGAATCATTATTGGTGTATCATTCTTGATGGGTTGCATCAATTGTAGTTTGATTTCATCATTGGGAAATATATGCTTGACCTTCAGTACCATACTATCTATCAAAACTTTGACTTTCGTTGCAGTCGTTACACCAGTATTGGTAAGTTCCTTGACAATTACGCTATCTTTATCGTCACGTGCTCGAACTAGACGAATCGTTTGTCTTCCGTAGACAATCGAAGTGTAGTCATTGAATACGTTGAAAATGTGCTTGAGAGGTATCAACAAACTGAACGACTTATCCACAGCATTCAGGAACGGTTTTTCGGGGTACGTCCATCCAGCCGTCGCCAAATGTTTAGAGTCTTCAGGTTTACAGCAGAGGAATCCTCGTACAGTACTAACAATTCCAGGATCTCTGATCACTTCTATCTCTCTGGCACTCTGCACATAAGTGCACGAATCAAAAAGAAACGCTCCACAATTGGGAGCCAATGACACGTTACCAGCTCCGTCAATATCTAATTTTCCTTTGATTTCCAACAAAGATTCATGCATTGCGAAAAATGCATCTGCTTGATTCACATTAATCTCCACCATATCATTGTTATCGAATGATTTCACGTACGGGATGTAGGATCGATACTCTTCCTTCCGGATAGTTTCATCATATTGGGGTCGACGATAAATATCGAAAATTGGGTTCATCCTTATTTGATTGAACGATGCTGCAGACGTTGTCGGTGATTGCTCAGAATGAACGTACTTGCGTTTTACCATCTCTAACTTTCAATCCAACAGATTGGAGAAAAATAATATTTTCTGGGGAGAGCTGGTCACGTCGCTTGAAAGAACTCGATGATACTGATAGGTTTGAAGTGGGTGGCACCCTTTTATGCTGAATTACCAAACCCATTCAACGTTCCTTCAAGTCCAAGTGCAAAGTACTTTTCTCTCCTCGAAAATTCACAGGTCCGAGATCTTGATCCAATACTCTAACACTGATGTTGGTGATCTCTGTCAAGTTACTTCTCACAGGCAAATAGATGGGGGTATTGGGACGTTCGTTGATTGCGTATCCAGGATCGACTGTAATGGGAAAGCTCAATATAGTATGGGCCGGTCTGTTTCCGTAGAAGGCTCCTTCGGTAATGTTGCAATCGAAATGTAAGCTAGATACTTTAAGAATATTCACTGGTCGATCTGAAGAGTGCACTATACCAGGTTCCAAGATCCTTTTCGAAAATCCTAATAATTCTCCAAAACTATTATCGTTTTCGAAACTGATGGCGTGCAATCGACTATAGATTTCACACTCCAAGGTGTTGTTGTTTGGTTTCAATGAGAAATCTGTATTATTCAAATGCTCCTGAATATAACTTTCAATGTTTTCAATCTCATAACAACCTGTTGGCAGCTCAATTTCCTTCAATATTGAACGATTATTATTTTCGTAGTAGTAAAATTTTTCACCATCGATGTTTGGTATGGAATGGTAAGTATGAAAGCCTAGTACAGCTATGTAATAACTTTTCCTGGGATCTAGTATGATCGGTGTGGAAGGGGTGAAAGAGAACTCGTTGGTAGTACTAGTCAGCGTAAGCAGCTGAGACATGACTGATGACATAACCAGTGGTACAGGAATATTTATAATAAAACCATCATCGACATAACCTCATATTATTTATTAATAGATTACGGTCCCTCTACATTTCAAAAAATAATTACAACCGTGACAATCGTACTGTGAACTGACAGGTCCATCCACATGTGTTTGAGCATCTGGCCTATTATAATGAATGTAACATGGTAGACGTATTCTCAAATCGAAATTACACTGATAATCGTTTGGTAATTTATGCCAAACATTCAACAATTCCCATGGTCTAGCATGTTGTATCAAATATTTGATTGGAAATTCTCTCAATTCATCCTCATTAAAGTCTTGCAACCTCTTCTCACCATGTAGGAATGCTAAAACGGCTTCCATTATTGTACAAAAACTTCAAGCAGAGATGTCCACAGTTGAACTGATTATAGTTTTGAAACTGATCGTTATTGTAGTATAGTTTGATTTTACCCAGATATCGGACAAGTTCTTTCGGTGGTTTCAGACAACCAAATGAATCAAAATACTCAACGACATCATTTATCTTTCTATAAGCTACCCAATGAGTGCCTTGATTCTTCGACACATCTAAATTTAGAATTGCAGTTTCACGTTGACGAGGACCACTGCTTGGCAAATTGTCTCGCATGAAAACGCCTCGAAAATGTGGTATCTTCAAGAATTTCACATACTCTAACAACTCGGTATCGTACAACGGTCTATTGGGTAGCTTCATTGGGAGTTTTTTTGTTTTTTTAAATATAAACCAAAGCCTCCTTTGGCGTTTTTACGCAAGTAGAGCCCTTTACCAATAGCTTCCATAGCTTTATTATGTCTATGATCTTCTTCCAATTTCTTTTTCGCATTCCTCGCATCGATAATTGTCTTTGCTATCGCACCACTTCCCCCTGCAATGCTACCGAGAGCACCAAGGGCTGCAAAAATTGGCAATAGTGGTAGAATACCTCCGGATTTTGCATTGAAAGGTATGATGCGTGGTATTCTGATTTTCTTTTTTCCACCAGCTTGCTTGATGGCAAGTCTAGCAGCTTTTAGAGCAATCGAAGCAGTCTTCTTTAGATTGGTCGGGGGATTCTTCTTCAGAGATTTTCCAATTTTACCCACGATATGTCTTTGGAATGAGCATCCCATACCAAGCTTACGTTTAGCTTTCATTCCGGAAGTAACTAATAAGGCTGCAGCTCTCTCACCAAACTTGGCGTCTGTTGATTTCACTCGTTGCCAAGCAGCGTCTTCCAATACTGAATCGGCTTTGTGACGATCTTCCAGAGTCTTGTGCTGCGAGTATGCAATGTCGTGTTGTTTGCATGCAGCGTCTAGAGGATTAATGCCAGTATCTCCACGAGCCAATCGTTTTTGTAGTTTAGTTCCAGCTGTAAAATAAATGAAATATTAGTAATCGTTTGCATCGTCCAGTAATCTGACTTACGTCCACAATACTGATAGCCTCCGGGTAAATGGAGCTCAAAAGGTAACTTGTTTATCAGGGAATTCAAAACACCTTCTCCCTCGTACGAAGACATTGAAACTGATAAAGTGGAACTGTTACACATATATTTATAGGCTAACATAAACGTCAATCATGTCACAAGATGAAGGTCATTCAACAAGAACAGTCGTTACCTATTGAAAATTTAGATTTTCACACATCATCAACGACCCTTGGTAAACATGGTAAATTATTGCCCAATTCATTTCGAGCAATAGTATGTGGACCGAGTGGTTGTGGTAAGACGAACGTCATGTTGTCAGTAATTTTCAATCCAAATGGTGCGAAATTCGAAAATGTTTACGTGTACTCCAAGTCATTGTATCAACCAAAATATCAACTACTCCAAGAGGTATTGAATGGAGTGAAAGAGGTTGGCTACTTCCCATTCAAGGATAATGATGAGATTATAAGTCCATCAGATGCAAAACCCAACTCTATATTTCTATTCGATGATGTAGCGTGTGATTCCCAACAGAAAATCCGGGAATATTTTTCGATGTGTAGACACAAGGATATTGATGCTGCCTACCTTTGTCAGACCTACTCAAAAATACCTAAACAGCTCATACGAGACAACTGTAACCTGATTGTACTATTCAAACAAGATGAAATCAATTTGAAGCACGTATTTGATGAACACGTATCTCCAGACATGAGTTTCGAAGACTTTAAATGCTTGTGTTCGAAATGTTGGAATGTTGCATATGGTACTCTTGTGATTGTCAAAGATTTCGATATGAATGATGGTAGATATCGTCAAGGGTTTGATAAATATATAAAAATATAAGTATCAAAAATCATCAGATCATTCCCCATCATGATGTCATCAAGTCGTGTTGGCACACACAAATACAAAAAGCGCAGCAAACGTGCTGCCTCCCCCACTGATTTGAACATAGACGATCAAATAGCTGCACGCAAACGCAAAATTGCAGAGCTCACCCGTTCAATTAGGAAAAAGTACTTGGCATTGAAACTGGGTAGATCGGAAAAAGATGAATCTCTCATCAAAATGTTTAAACCCATTTCGGAGCCACTACATGAAATTGTCAAATCCTCGAAGATCAATAATGCATTAAGAAGTATCAAAAAAGAAGAATCGCCTGAACTGAAGAAAGAAGAAGAAGAGGAAGGAGAAGAAAAAGAACAAACACAATTTCTCCCAATGGAAGAAGTAGGCAGAATAAGTGCGAACACGAGTGGACGAGATGATGATGATGAAGTATTTCGCGAAAATAAACCTGAACCAAATATTTCGAAAAATGTTATGGATGAATATCTAGATCAATATCCAGTCATGTCACATCCATATATCAGAGATCATTGGTCATATAGTGAAAAAATAGATACAATGTATGGACCAACGTATGATCCCCAAACATCAAAATGGTATCTAGGAACGCAAGAACTTGACTTTGATAAAAGGACTGGCTTCATCAAAATTGGAGGTAAACAGATACGAGGAACCCCAGGACTGTATAAGCTCATCTTCTATGATGATCCTACGGATTTTAACGAAGAAGATGTGCAAGCTTACAAGGAGCTATTGAAATTGAGTGATCGATATATCAATAAAGATGGAAGACTTAAAGGTTCTACGAGATGGAAATACACAGAAATCATAAAACCGCTTATAATGGAGTTGCGAAAAGGTAGAAGACGTTCAACGACTGGTAATGGTTTGAAATTAACGTACAATGAAAAACCGGTGGAGTATATTTATTGGGATGATCCGAATGAACTCGTTGATCGTTTGAAGCTGTTGATAGCTTCCAAGGCAGCTGGAAACACCTCACTCGATAATGAAATAGTTTCCATAATCAATGAACTTCGGGAAGCTGGCTATATATACTAATAACACTGGCAATGATGAGTCATTTGAACAATGAGTCTGAACAAGTTCGGACATAGATATGCTCCACATGAAGGTAGCAATAACATTATTGAATTGACTCATTTAAGAAAACAATTTGTATCACATGATATTATGATAAAGAATTTAACTGATGCATTGAATTTGATTGACAACAAAATAAATAAATTTGAAGAATTCATTTCGAGGAACCCTCCAACGGCTAGTGAACATATGTCAACGAAAAAGTATGTAGATGATGTGATTTCACAAATTAAATTTGATTTCAAGTTGGCCATTGATAATTATACCAAAAAAGTGCGAGGGGTACTCGATGGAAAAGTGAGTAAAGTTGAAATTGATAAGCTCAATACAAAATTGAATGAATTGATTAGTGGTCACGCAAACAGTACTACAAACCGCATTGATGCACTACAAAGTCAAATGACAAATGCCTTGAAAAATATCGAAGGATCAATAAATAGACTCAATAGTAAAAATACCCATTGATAGTATGGCTTCAACAGACAAGATTCAACTCGTTGATGAGCTTCATGCGCCTGCCCGTAAGACTTACCCTAGACGACGAACCATCATCAAGGGCTTAGACGATTTATGGCAAATGGATTTGGCCGAAATGAGACCTTATGCACACCAAAATAAAGGTTTCAAAATGATTTTGGTAGTTATCGACTGTTTTTCTAAATACCTATGGACACGCCCACTCAAAACTAAGACGGGTGAAGAGATCACTAAATCTTTTGCGGATATACTGCACCAAGCTAAGCGTATACCAAAAAATCTGCAATCAGATCAAGGAACGGAATTTTTCAATAGCAAATTTCAGACCTTGATGAAAAAATATAACATAAACCACTATAATACATTCACTGTGAAAAAGGCTACCATTGCTGAACGGGTAATAAGAACACTCAAAAATAAACTCTACAAGTATTTCAGTCTGAATGGAAAATACAGATGGATTGATGTATTGCCAAAAATTACTAAACAATATAATGACACCAAGCACAGTAGGACTAGATTGAAACCTTCTGAAGTGAACAAGTCCAACGAAAAAGAGATTTTACGTCAGAGATATAGTCATTTGAAAATTGCTGGTCCACGTAAGCTCAAAGTTGGTGATATCGTGCGGATATCCAAGTCTAAACATATTTTCGAAAAAGGGTACACGCCAAATTGGACGACAGAGTTATTCAAAATCACTAAAGTTAAAATAACCAATCCTGTAACATACTTACTCGAAGACATGCATGGTCAGCCAATCAGCGGGACTTTCTATGAGGAGGAATTGCAGAAAACCAAAAATCCCGACATTTACCTCATTGAAAAAGTATTGAGGAGAAAGGGAAAGAAAATGTACATCAAGTGGCTAGGACTTGACAGAAAACATAACAGTTGGATAGAAGACGTTGATTTAGTATAGAATCTTATGGAAAACACGCACAAAATTCTGCAGTCGTGGGGCCTTTTCATATCCATCATAAAGAACAGAAATCACAATTCAAGTTCGGATAAGTCTAGGATGGAGGGGGATATAAATGTCTGCATGAAGTTGATTTCAGTCTCAGTCGAGTTTATATCCAGCTATGTCGAGTCAAGATAGTGGTTACGCTAGTATGTCAGATGTAAGTGACGTCGAGATGACACCACCACCATCACCACCAGCAGCATCATTCAGTGAAGAATCTGATGGAGAATTAGACGAGCTGTTGGAAATGTTCGAGAATGCAGCCAAAGATGAGATGTATTACCTACTCCACACATCATTCTCATCGGGGTGTTTCAATATTGGGGTTGGTTTAAGCCCTGCCAGATCGTTCAGTCCAGCTGTCATTCTAACATGTTCATCATACAGAATATCTTTTGGATTAATGGAGTGGGCTGTATTCACCGATTTGCTGCAAAATCAATTGGAAAAATTTTTCAATGCACCAACTAGCCAAGAGTGTGAAGCCGTAACGTTTCCATGTGGTGATTACTGCAAAGTTACACAGATGGTGTACGGTGAAGTGAAATTTCTAATGGTGAGCAAATTTGGTGTTGACTTCTACATCGATGATAAAGATGCCAATCAAATCATCGAAGTTCATCGAGGTGTAGTGATTCATCGGGTGGCCATGCTGGAGGACATGAACTTTAGTGCTTATTTTCATAATATTGTAGATTTAATTAGATCTAGTTTCCATGATGATGAAAATAGTCGTTTAGATGTTTTGTATGCATTTTGTGAGATGTCTAATTGTACCTTATTAGGTAATGCATTGAGAGAATATTTGTTTTTCTATAAAAGCAATGTTTTGAAATATTTGAAAATAAAATGATAAACCCTTAACTTTTCGTTTTTCTTCATAAATTATGCATTTCATCAACCAAACTTGGGAAAGGAAAAAATACATGCGAAAGTGATATTTTTTTTATTGAAATAATTGGAATAATCAGGAAGTATAAAATAAAGTCATATACATTTATAGATGTGAATAATTGTGAATATGTATAAAGATATAACTAAAATGTATATTAATATAATTATGATTAATATACAAAAGAATTAGCTTCAATATTTTCCATAATTTTCTTCTCATGTATGTACACAAACTATATCACATGTTTGAACTACAATACCAATGACATTCAATCATATTTTCACAATGATGAAAATCCAACCAATCGTCTCTATCATTAATGAAAAATTAGTCTTCTAAGATGCTATAATGCCCCCATGGGAGAGTGTTATATGAGCCCGCAATCAAATAACGTTTATCGTCATGCGGACTTAGAGCGATTTTAGTCTGCTCAACACTAAAAACATTGTGAGCATAGGAGCGAATACAGCGTTGCGATGCTGTTTTTTCTGAATTCTCAGTCAGACATTGGACATAGTCCTCGAACTTGATTTCATTTTCGATAACGCTATATTTCACTCCTTTGGATTTTTTGACACATTTCCCACCCTGGATTTTGAAAGTATATAATTTTGAACGCAACCCTACGAAATCCGTCATGATGCTACCGTTAGCTTCGTCTTTCATCAAACCTGGCACTTTTTTATTTTGCATAGGAATATCGTAAATGTTATCGCTTGGATAATCACTTGTATCAAATTTTTCAATGTTTGCCTTTATTAATTGTTTGTAAACGTCATCACATTTTATTTCATAGATGAGGGAGTCCGTATCTGTGTACAAAAGCTTACATTCATCAATATCATACTTCTCCATCATAAAGCTATAATGAAAATCGTACATGCACACCTTGGATATATCGAGTATTGACATTCCGATGTATAGTGGTTTATTGAATAACAAATTAGACTTTGTCATTTCGATAGCTATGAGGTTTTCATCGAATATGGTGCGATTACGGAAATTTGGATGTGCAATCAAATTTTTGGCACCATATCGACCTTCCCATTTCGAGACCAATTTAACTACACGGTGTTTCCTAATGTTCTCCATAGTTTTTCCAAACACAGCGTTATTTGCTAACTTATAATTATTTTTACCGAAAGTGGATTTTGCTTCCGCACGTAATTTTGTATTGAGTTCAATATATGGTTTGAGCCAGGGTGATTGATCAAACTGGAGGATTTTGTGAATTTTTTTCAAGACCACTCCGTACTTTAGCGCTTGTTTGAGTACGCGGTAATGGACTACGTAGTTGTACTTGTCGTACAGAGTGGTCATCAGTTTAGGTAATTTCGAACCAGGCGGTGTACGATGTTCTGCACATAATGGAAAATCTTTATGCTTATCATGTAAACATTCGGGATACTCCAAATCGACTTCGAGTATATAACCGACAGGTGATGTGTCAGATATGTTGAGTACATTGAATGAATCAATATTCTCGATCCACTTAAAGCCTCCCAATGGAAGATATTCCATCATGGCCCAACCATACAGATTATTGACGTCGAGATAAAGCAAGAAAGTTGACGGTTTGGTAGCGTCATACCTATCACCCATGTAAATATTATTAGCTGCAGAGAATCTATTGCAACATTGACTTATTCCACCACGAATCCCTCGCTCGACAAAAAGAAGCATGTCCACATCCTTTAAAATTTTCAATTGACATTTGGTGTACTTCAACATACATGACCAAGTATATCCTGGCATAGTATAATACCATGCAGGATCCAAACCATACGTCTCATGACCGATATTGCGAAAGTTTTCGAAAATATCGGCCAAGAGCAGTATATCCGTTTTCATGTATAAATCAGAGTACTCACCCAGTGATTTCAAGCTGAAAGTTTGCCATACATTCTGCGCATGTTTATATTCAACGTCAGTGATGTTACAATCATTCAACTTGTTGTAGAACTGTTCATGTGTTGGCAAACTTGACCACTCTAATTTTTCGATGGAATCAATGAAATCATAGGGAAATACTCCTTTTCGAGTTAGCAATTCGTATTGTTTGGGGTTCAAATGAATGAATTCACGTCTCGAAATTTTCAAATCTTCTATTCTTAATGTTTGAACCAAGTTCTCCAACCCCATACTCATAAATCGAAATGAGTCGATAAATCGAAATTTCACGTTAGTTTCATCGTCATACAGGGTGAAAGAAATATATTTCTCCTTATTAATCGGAAGAACACTAACTCGACCTCGTTTTGCTATATCTCGAATAATCAGATGACCATCGTATCCACTCAGATTATGGAAAACAATAGGAACCACCTGAGACTTTTTGTAGTTCAGATTGCACTGCTCATGCGCAAATCCGCGAAAGGCCCCTGTATAATGATTATGGTCACGTACGATCTTGTCATGCTTGAATTCTTTTTCACAAATGTGACAGTGAGTTGCAGTAGAAATATCAGCTGAAACAGTCATTGGAACGATATGTAAAGTTTTAGCTTCAATTACTTTGGAAATCTGTCTCATGCGCTCCGCAAACCAGTCCATCGAATCCATACCTCTATGACTATCGTAAAATGATAAAGCATCATCATACGAGCACTTGAAATAAAATCCAGCACTAAACGGGATGTGTTTCTGGTATTTCATGGTATGTGAACCACTGACTTTAGTACTATCTTTAAATTGTTCCAAGATTGACTCAAAATCAGCATAAATTATAAAAGGAACTCTTTCTTTGTGAATGTAATCTCTAAACTCAATTAAATCATAGCTCGGAAATGAAATTTTACAATTGTTCATTTTTTGACAATCAGCAGTATGAATGTCAAGTTTCTGTTCACTTCCAAAATAATTCAGACAACGATCGCAGATGAAAATTTTGTGCTCACGTTTACTGAGTTGTGTGTTTACTAACCGAGATAGATCTTTAATCCAGCAGTAATGATACCTTATTTCGATATCATCATCTATCTCTGGTGGCGCCTCATAATCATTCAATTTCAAGTGATATTCATTCTGAATTAATAATAAATTAACGTGACGTTCTAATTTGGACTTGGTGAGTCGACTTGGAACAGTAACAAAATATGGTGGTTCTTCCGGTTTAGGTTGAATTAATTCCAAGATGTAAACGTTGACGGAAATGTTATTCAGTTTTTCAAATTTTGAAATTTTATTGATTTTCATTGGGAATTCTATTCCTTCAAAATTCAATACTCGAGAATAATGTGGATATCTGGAAGTTCGTGATGCATTTTTTTGTACGGGGTACAGAGCCGATATGATTGCCCAAGCGAAACACGCATCATCATGATTTTCAACATTTATGCAGGCCTGTTTTTTCTTTATAGCTAATGGTAGTTCTATGAAAGACGAACCACCATTATTACCCATCCCCGATTTATTTGTATTGATTTCTAAACTGATAATTCTATGAAGTGCCCACCCGCTTTCTTTTTCTGCAAACTCCTCAAGTTTATTTTGAATTGCATCGATGACGTTTTCGAAGAACCAAATATTCAAATCTGTTCCCTGATCAATCACATTGTTTTTAGTGTTGAAATATTTGAATTCAATTTTGTCTTCTTGATTGATTGCTTGTTTTATGAATTCACCACAGAAGCATGCATTAACTTTGATTATTGGCTGAAATTTCAACATATTAATGATTCTGCGTTTGAATAATGCAAACGAATCTTTGAAAAAATGATTGATGTCCTTGTGTGTCAAATTTATTATGATACCAGTGCGTAAACGTGATGAAAATGCTGATTTCATATCTTCCCACTTGACTCGTGAAGACAATTTTGATTTAACCCCTTCCCCTGAATGGATACCCCCAATATTTTTGAATGAAATTTGAATTTGTTTTAAATGGCCTAATGATGTTTGTAATTTTTTCAAAGTTCCCATTGCCAATTGTGGTTGAATTGCTTTGTTTATCAAACGAGCAGTACGTTTGCAATGACCCAACCATAATTCACGTTCTCTCAAACTAAATTTGTTCCTCGAAATTTGTTCAGCTTCCTGCAATTTTCTAATCATGTCTGCGCTCAAGGTAGCTACATCTTCGACATTCATATTCAAAAAAGTGTACATTCACGCAGAAAAAAAACTATGAAAAATATTCAAACTTACGCCTGACAATAATTGTACTGGTGATGCGGGGGAGCTGGGATGTCTAAGTTGTTGTCTCGACTATCTCGAATTGCTCCAGTGAATGTAACTGCCCGCAGATTCGTGATCCTCTGTATACGAGGGAGTAGTTTCCTGCTGCAAACTGCTCAACTACAGGTTTAATTGCGAGAGTCGCTCTAGCAGGCAGAAAGATCTTGAAGTCATCAAGTTCCACTAGAGGTGCTTCACCGTATCTGCTGACTTTGATTTCCACTTTTATGATGCGGTGTTGCACGTTAAGGGGCAGCTGATTCAGCTTCTTCAGGCACTTGCTAGACATCCCAATAGCATTAATTGTCTGGAGATTCATCTACATAGAAACAAAATACCCTCGTAAAAAAAATATCAGAACAATTGAACAAGTGAAAACTATAATTTATGGGGGTATTTGTATGAATTGTTGAAAGAAAACACTCTGTATATAAATATATGAAAGATGATTTCCAGAATCGAGTTAATATAAAACTGTACTTACGATTTGCGGTATAAAGCACAAACAATATTGTATTTCGAGAGGCAGAGGGAAAATGTATCTGCTCGTGATGCAAGATTGACGGGAACTGATTCTCCGCACTGTCAACAATCCATTTATAGATAAAGAATTCGTTACATGCGGACTCAGTGAAATGTGAGAAATGTTTGGTCTGCTAATTGTTCCAGGAATTCATGTCGATAAGAAAACATGATTCATAATATCATTGTAGGCCACGTGCAAACTTATCAATGATCTCTTTGTTCATCAATATATTGAATAAAAGGCTGATGTAAGCATGACATCATCATTGCTATCCATGAATAATTATGGTCTTGATATATGATATCATCATTAACCACCTGCAAAGTAATGAAAGGCTCCATTCATTATCGATATATCGACGAAATGTAGAGATTGCATCATCTTGTGCAATTTGGATTATTATTACAACGCTTTTTATTACTTCTAATTGAAACGTCCGTAGCATCATTGTTAGGGTGTGACCAAGAAATAGCGGCCATTTGACATTTGACATTTGACATTTGACATTTGACATTTGACATTTGACATTTGACATTTGACATTTGACATTTGACTTTTGACTTTTGACTTTTGACTTTTGACTTTTGACTTTTGACTTTTGACTTTTGACTTTTGACTTTTGACTTTTGACTTTTGACATTTGACATTTGACATTTGACATTTGACATTTGACATTTGACATTTGACATTTGACATTTGACTTTTGACTTTTGACTTTTGACTTTTGACTTTTGACTTTTGACTTTTGACTTTTGACTTTTGACTTTTGACTTTTGACTTTTGACTTTTGACTTTTGACTTTTGACATTTGACATTTGACATTTGACATTTGACATTTGACATTTGACATTTGACATTTGACATTTGACATTTGACATTTGACATTTGACATTTGACATTTGACATTTGACATTTGACATTTGACATTTGACATTTGACATTTGACATTTGACATTTGACATTTGACATTTGACATTTGACATTTGACATTTGACATTTGACATTTGACATTTGACATTTGACATTTGGCTGCCAAAACATTAGATGTCAGACGCCTAACTTCGGGCAGCCACACCCCGTTATCCATCAAGTATCCACGTGGTGGTTCGGATTCTACTTTGGTAGGTACGTTATGGGATATCTTCAGATATTTTCAAACGTCTGGCATCAATGCATTATATTTTCAAACGCTGGCAACAGTGGCAGTCGCTTTGTCGTCTCTTATCTTTCTAACGTTACGCGAAATATTGTATCATGTTGAATCATCAATGGAATGCAGCGAACCTGACCTTGAATGCAATTATGTCTATTAATACACTGATGTTTATTGAATGAATAAGCCATTGTTCCTTTCCCTGCTCCATGGATCTGCTCGAATACATCACGCTGTTGAATCATGGCGTGATATGTTGAGTCATCATTGGAATGCAGCGAACCTGACCTTGAATGCGATTATCTCTATTCATACACTGATGTATAATGAATAAATAAGCCATTGTTCGTTTCCCCTGCTCCCCGCTTGCCGAGGTTGCTACGTTCCACAAAGCACAAATAACCGCATCGGTTTATTTTTAGAAATGTTAATTGATATGTCCCGCAGTGGCCGCGTGGACGAAGCGTTTGGTCTTGAAACTTTGCACCGTATTGGTGCGGGTTCGAATCCTGATTGTACTGGCTTTTTTTTAAATGGAATATGACGTCACAAGATGTCTTCGGATTGCGCAGCGCTAAGGGTCCAAAGGGGGGTACAGCGTAAAAGGCCTAAGGGGGTAGTGTCAGTTGAGGGTGTGGTCTGCAAGATGTCTTCAGATGGAAGATGTCTTCAGATTGAAGATGTCTTCAGATTGAAGATGTCTTCGTGACCTTCACTAGACCCCCCTACTGTATGGTCACTGCTGATGGACATGCCATCCACGGGGTTACTTGAGGTCAAAGTGAGCTCGTACCGGCTTAGCTCTACTACTGTTTTATGATGAATTAATTTTATAGCCCCTTATGTTGTGAAATGAGGGACAGTTAGTTGCTTTGAAGAAAACTTTATATACCTAAATATCAATACATTATTTGAAATACAGCATATATTTATGAGGGTCTAATTATTCATTTTAGGAAAAATATTATGTCTGCCGAAGAAGCATTCTAAGCAGAGAAACTTCTCAATGCATGCTTGGCATTTAGTAGTTACTTGTTTGGTTTTAGAAATGACATATTTTCGATCATGAATATCTTTATTTCTTTGGTAACATATAACACAACGGCTTTTTTTTTCTACTTGAATAAATTTGTGTGCTTGTGCAGACGGGCGATCAGGAAGAGCAATATTCTTTTTTCCCATGGATAACATCTTGAGGCACAATTTCTCTTTGAAATCGATTATGCCATCTTTTTTTGATTCATTTCTGTTGTACAAATAATGCGCGTTTACTACACTTGCGCCACTACTACTACAGAGCTTGAAGAGCTTTATACCAAATTTATGCCTCTTTCCTTTTATATATTGACGAAATTTGAGACGCCCACGAAAAGGCACCATTGTTTCGTCAATACACAAATTCTCGTCTGGTTGCATAACTGAAAAACATTGTCCTCAGAATAAAGCAGTGGAGGTTTGACTGAGACTGAGGTAGCATCTGTGTCCGTTCAAGATTCTCACGACTCCAATGGATCCCATCCAGAAACAGAAAACGTATCTCGTGAAATAACAATAACCCCCTGATATTAACCAACCCAGCAGTGAAAAGATCGTCTTCGGCAGTCTCCAGTCCATCTCCTGAAGTGAACCCTTGTCTACAAACTTCCACCGATAACATCACCAAACCAAATGTCCCGCCACCCAAAGAGAGAAAACGAAAACTGGATAGTGATAAAGAAAGCAATGCCTCATGCGAGAAATTAATCTCTCCAGCCAAAAGATCATTGAAGAGACACCTACCGCATTTCCAATAAATATAGAACAACTGAACAGTTTTTAAGATAATTGCTTTGGTTCCAAAGAACCACCAAATGATGCCAGGGAATATACAAAGAACATTCATGGACTCCTAAGAATGCTCACTAGAATCAAACTATTATGCTCACCGAAAGAAGTATCAACTCAAGAATCACCAGAATAAAAAAGAAAATCCTTCGACAACTCAACAACGAATTCGAATCATGTTCCAATACATCAGAGTCTAAAGCTGATATCTAAATATCACAAGAAACATATTGAAAATTTCTTTTTATTTCACAATGGAATATTAATGAGTTTTATTGCCATCTAGAAATGTTCCATAAGCTCAAATCCGAACTGTTGCTTGCAGTTATATGTATACAGGAAACACATTTCCGAGAAAACAGATCATGTCAACTCTAAGGTCATGATGCTTACATAAAAATAGGACTAACCAATAATGAGCCTCTGGGGGGTCTCTATATATGTAGATGACTCTTATCAGTTGAAAGAAATTCTATTAACAACGAATTTAGAGTCGGTTGCAGTATCAATACACTCTAATATCAAAATCAATATCGGTAATGTATACCTTCCACCCAATATCGATTTGAAGGTGGTAGATATAGATAACCTCCTTTAATGAGTTTCAAAGTCTCTAGAATCATTCTAGGGGACTTCAATTCGAATAATGTAGTGTGGAGAAGTAATTTAACTAGCAGGAAATGCAAGATTCTCGAAAACTCCATAAACAACACAAATCTCGTTATCGTAAATACTGGACTCAAAACTAAGTTTAATTCTTTCTCTGTAAATCACTCAGCTATAAATCTCACATTAGGTGAACCATAATTCGAACCCAGCATGGAATGGGAAGTTCGTCCTTACACTTATGAAAGTGATCATCATCCGATTACTATTACAAATGAAAGAACTACTGAAACTACCCCTCATATTCTACCTCGATGGAATATGTCATCTGCAGATTGGCCTTTGTATGGCCGAATTGTAGAGGAATTAATTCCAATCGAATTTCAAGAAAACGAAGATATAAATAGCATGGTGGATTCTTTTACACGTATCTCAACTGAAACAGTTTCAATATCCATAAGGAAAACACCTATTCTGAAACGTCATTAACCAGTTCCTTGGTGGAACAAACAATGCGAAGATGCTATAAAATTCAGTAAACATGCATTCAATAGGCTCAAGGAACATCACTCCCAGGAGAACATCTTATAATTCAGATAACTCAGAGATCAAGCTCGACGAATTTGTAGAAGTAGCAAGAAAGAATCCTGGCGAAGCTACGTTGGTTCTATTAATGTATCCATGCCAATTTCAGAAGTATGGAAAAAAGTTACAAAAATCAAGGGTACAAATCCATACCATAAAATTAAATCTTTAGGCACAAATGATGTATCCACGTTCTAACCAGGAAATTTCCAATGTATTAGCTGAAAACTTCCAAGAGTGTTCAAGTACCAATAATTATAATCCTCAATTTTCAGAATATTAGCAAACCGAAGAAAATGAACCATTCACAATTTCAGAAGACCAAGGAAATCCCCTCAATGTTCCGATAACTATGACGAAAATGGAATATGCAATGATCTATACCAAAAACACATGTCCTGGTCCAGATGGAATTCCATATATGCTCCTCAAAAGGCATACATCTCTTGATAATATACAATCACATTTTCTCATCCAGACAATTTTCAGATAGCTGAGAAGTAGCCACAGTCATTCCAGTTTTCAAACCAAATAAATCTAGGACAGATCCAAAATCATATAGACCAATATCGCTAACGTGCATAATGTGCATAATGTGCACTCTTAGAGAACATTCGGAACCGAAGATTACAATTTTTTTGAAAACGAATAATCTTTTGATTCCACAGCAAAGTAGATTTCGTGAACATCGATGTACAACAGACAACATAGTGAGACTGGCATCTACCATCCACGAATCGAGCATATGATTCCATGTGGAGATCCGGTATCCTACGAATATTGAAAGAATATGGAATGAATGAAGATTTCTTGGCGTTTGTTAGAATTTTTTTGAATAATCGCTCATTCCATGTTCGTGTGAATGATGATTTGTCAGACAAAAAAATTCAAGAAAATGGTACCCCACAAGTCGGAAATTCCGAGTTTAATGTCGGAATTATCGAGTTTGAAGTCGGAAAAAAATAATTCCGAGTTTGAAGTCGGAAAAAAATAATCCCGAGTTCAAAGTCGGAAATTTCGTGTTCAAAGTCGGAATTCCCAGTTCAAAGTCGGAAAAAATACAAAAAATTTCGATGGCCCTTATAAACTTTCGTATCATATAGATCATACAAATGTAATTTTGTAAATTTTCCAAAATTCAATCTCTGAAAAGTAGATGAAGCATTCTTGAGGTGCATCCTCAGGTACTCATAATGCTCATTTTCTACTGTTACTGCAGTTTTTCAATTGAATCTTCATTTATTTCGATCTGTTGAAATCTGCTCACAGAGTCAAATTTGGCTTTGAACATCTTTTTTATATTTGTATGGATATCTGAATATCCTTATATGTACTGGTTGTTCATCTCTTGTTTTGATTAATGTACATGGTAACTTATCTGGAAATTCTCTGCCCAATTTTGGAATTCATGATTTATCTTCAAAATTATTATGATTTTTACGTAATTCTTCTAAAATTTTTTCCCTCGTCGACATCTCGCAAACCGTGAAATTTTCTATATAGGTAAATCAACATTCTCGGAATGTCTGTGATAGACCTTCAACTCTGAGCCCTTATAAACTATGGTTTCTGAGAAAAATGGTAATCGAAAGTGAGGTCGGAAGTTTCTTGGAATCCTTGAATTATGAATACATTTGTTTGTCTATATCGTTTTTCGATTTCATTGTAAAACATTGGACACCTCACATATCGAAAGCCAGTTATCCAGAGTAAGACCTAAATTACCCTCTTGACTGCATATTTTTTTCGACTACCTGTATTGTATTCACCTACTGCATTATGAATAATCTGACCCTTAATAATATATCATAATACAGGCAACTTCATGTATGGAGAGTCTTACCACAGCACAAACAGAGTTTTGATTGTATAACGAGTGACTTCGAAACATTCTGTATAATTGAAATGTTAAAATGATCTTGAATCACTATATTTCATTAACGGCATAACGGCGACGTCTCGCAACAAAGTGTATTTTACTGGTATATATCACCTTTCTAATTTTCAATTCTTTCAATCACCCTGTATATATATATATATTATCGACCTTGTGAGAGGCAATTTCGTTATTTTGGACCTTACAATTTCTTATGTAGATTTACATTAAAGGTTCTCCTCTCATGCAGTCAAGGGTAATTTCAACTAACTTCCTTTCAACGTCGATATGATGCCGCGAGTGTGCATAGCATAATATTACACATAACATGAGGCACGGACTTCACACGAGAGGTGTTTCAGACGTCTGTATAACCGAATTATGACCACTTTGTGCTAATTGGTGTGCTACCAAACTAGTTACTAAAATTTGCGTTTGCAATTTTCTGACATCACCTGAGGTTCTTCGATTAATTTACGTCCGATCAAGGCCACCTAGATGCAATAAGTGACTAAAAAATTTAGTAGGCGAGAAAACTCTTTAAAAATGTTATATTTCGATTCAGAATCGTCTGATAAATCTAAAAATGATAAACTTAAAGGATTTCCCTCTTCAAAATTCAAAACCAAAGCTATTTTCGATGGAACCGAAAGTGAAAAATCAGCGAAAACTTTTGTTTTTCTTGATGATTTACCTGTTCCAAATATTATTCTGAACCATCTGATTTCTAAGAAGTTATGATTTAATTAATTTGTTGATACCCAGTATGAGTGACTATCTGCTGTTTTATCGGTTACAAGAAAAGTCATGATCACTACCAAATTTGTAACGAAATAATATCTCAACCAGATAGACTAGAATATTAAATTTCTTTAGTTTGGTCTAGTTGGAATAAAAAGTGGTCAAATTGAGTATCAGCAATCGTGCATATTATATAATTCTGAGAGATGATATAGAACAATATCTCAAATTGAGATGACTCAGAGTATCACTTCCGAAGACACAGAGTTTTCTTCATAATAATAATCGGACATACCATTTGTTGTTGGTGACAAAGTTAAATAATGGACTGAAGCACCTCCAGCACTCTCTCCAAAAACTGTGATATTTTCTGCATCTCCTCCAAAATTATGGATGTTTTTCTTAATCCACTTCAGGGCAAGAGTCTGGTCTTTCAATCCTGCATTTCCCGGAACTTTCAGAGACTGATCAGTCGAACTCAAGAAACCTATAATTTAAATATGAAATATAAAAAAGCAATACGAACGAAAAACTGAAAAATATAAAATGAGATGAATAAATTATTACGCATATTATGCATAGAATCGAACCAGATTTGAATTTTGATCCAATTAGTTATGGAAAATGTCTGAAAAAAATCTGATTATGTGATCCAGTAATACGCGACAATCGAGGTCTGCCTGATATGTGAAACGTTTTACCTTGGTGAAAAAGTGCCGCTTGCTGGAGTTGGCCGGCCGGGAGCTAAAATCACTTACGCAACGCAACGAAAGTATTGTAGCATGATTTTGACGTTTCACTGTTGAGATATTCGATATAGATATTTTCAACAAGGTATCTGGAAGGAACACTCAGTGTGTGGGAATGTTTAGCAAGCCAAGAGATAATGTGATAGCACATTATCACATATTATTGTTTTGATAGTTGAGTAGTGCTTGTGAGGATTGGATTCCTTATGTGATCAGAGATGCCAATGTTCTTTTCAGTGCGGTATGATTACTCTTACTCAGGTATCTTCAATACCAGGTGGTAGAGCCAATAATGAATGTTTTGTGTAACCTAACCATCAGAAGAGGATATCGGTACATCAAAAAGGGGTGAGCTAGGTCAGAGGTATTTTTAGTTTGTCTACAAACTTTCTGAAAATGTGATTCTATTGTAATCCCTCTTCTTCTTTACTTATATTTGAATGGCCTTAGTTACCAAGACTATCCGGCCAATTGTAATTCTTATTTCGGTAAGGTTAGATTTCAACAAGTGTTTATTTTGACAATACTTCTGATCACATCTGTTTTGCTCTGTCATTTTCCAAATTTAATTTCAAGGTTGATTTCTTCTTCTGTTTTTATGCATATTTTTGCGCCCAACCTTTAGAGTCATTTCAAAGTCAGAGTCACCTTGACACTGAATAAGTTCATTTCAGAATCATATGATTGGTCTGAGGGCAAGGTACCAGTGTAGCAGTTTCAGGAGATAGGTGACCAATCGAACATTCTTGGTACCTAGATATCAATCCTTCAACGATAACCAGCCGAGTAGTGCTTCGGATGACACTTAAAAAGCTAAGGTCCCCGTCTTCCTTACTCATACAAGCCTCAATGAGACTTCGAGGGTTGCTTTGCAACTAAGTTGGCGGTTAAAAAACACTTCTCAAACACTTTTTAAAACCAGTTTTTATGAACGCTTTATTTGTCTACTGCACAGGATATTTTATAAATGTCCATAAACTCACCAAGTACTCCCAATCTATAGTTGACTGTTATCAACACAATATCAACAGTCATCAGATAATCAGGTCCATTTTGGTCTTGCTTATTAGATCCGATCAAGAATCCTCCACCATGGATAAAGACCATCACCGGTTTGCGGGCTGATGCATTTTTTGGCAACTGAAACAATAAGAGAAACGTGAGTGTGAATATCAATGTTGAGAGACAATTGTCGAAGTATTCATGAAATACTTTCGGAAACCAACCAGATGTACAAAATGTAGTAAAGGAAATTCAAGGCAGATTCTACTTAAAAATATGAAGGAATAAATTTACATAAATTTATGTAAACACGGGTCTGAAATTGCTCCAATTTCATTATTTGGAGTGAATGAGTATTTAACTGCACATAATAAAAACCTATTTATGAAAGCTGAAGAATTCAAAAAAGATTATGATGTTAAATTTCTTTGGGTGAAGAGGGGCAATATATTTATGAGAAAGGTGGAAGGCACTAAAGCAATTATCATTTATTCTGAAAATGACTTCCAAAAAGTTTAAAGTTGTGTTCTCTCATTCACTTGGCGCTGTTTGTATTTTTTCTTTTGTTTAGAATAAAATGTTCTTTAAGTCGATGTCCAAATTGAATATTGGAATTTTTAATATCAGATCTATTCTTCCAAAATTTATCAGTTTTAGCGAATATGTCGGGAGGAGCCATTACGATATATTATTGATAACTGAAAGTTGGTTACATGCAGGTGTTGACGATGAAAAATTTCGTTAGATGGTTACAGGATGTATCGCAGGGACAGAAATCGAGGTAGGGGAGGTGGTGTTATTATATACATTAAGTGCTCGATTAATGGTTCTGTTTTGACTATCGCTGAAATCAATAATAATATTGAACAATTATGGATCTCTTTTTCGAGTAATCATACAAGAAACTATATTGGAGTAGTATACAGAGCGCCTCATTTACCACTTACGGATTTCCTAATGTCATTGGATGATACCCTAAGCCTTTTTTCACCTAAATTTGATAATGTATTTTATGGGGGCGACTTTAATGTAGATTTTTTAAATAATACCGCAAATGACTACAAGAATCTCAATTCCATATTTGATAGTTTTGGATTATCTCAGGTAGTGAATGAACCAACAAGGGTCGGTTTGAATAGTGCTACGTTGCTGGATTTATTTTTATGTTCAGAGCATATAAAAGTCATTGAATGTAAAACATTTGATCTTTTGAATTTGTCTGATCATAGTTTTATCAGCTGCACAGTGGATCTGAATGTAAGCAAAACACCACCCATATTCCGTTGCTATAGAGACTTCAATAAAATCGATAGAGAGGAATTTTTAACTGATCTTAAAAAATCGATTTTGACCAAATCTTTTATGAAAACGATATCAACAAAAAAATGCTCATTTTTAATAGCCTCCTACTTCAACATTTCAACAAACATGCACCAATAATAAATGCAAGAATAACTAAACAATATGCACCTTGGCTGACTCCTAATCTGAAAAGAATTATAAAACAAAAAAAAACTTTATTGAAATTTAAAATATCTAAAAGAGAACGTGTCTGGTTATCATATAAAGAAATGAGGAATTTCTGCAACAAGGCTGTGGAAAATGAAAAAAAAGCATATCTTAATGGCATGGCAAGAAACAATAAAAATAATAAATCCCTGTGGAAAAACTTAAAAAAACTTAACATTAGACTCCAACAATACAATTTAAATTTACCTAATGAAATATCGAATATAAATGAAATCAACAATTATTTTGTTGATTCTCCTCGTGAAAATAATGTACCAAATGAGAAAGCAATAAAATTTTATGATAATAACGTTAGGCCGGGATCGGATACATTTTATTTTAGAATAGTTGATGTCGAAGTCGTAAGAAAATATCTTTTTGAAATCAAATCTAATGCCACAGGGTCGGACAACTTAAACTTGAAAATGATTTTACTTTGTTCCCCATACATTATAATATATATTAAGCATATTGTTAATTTCTGCATTGAGAATTCCATATTCCCAGATTGCTGGAAACTGGCTCATGTGATTCCCCTTCCAAAAATTAATAATCCAAAAGAACTCAAAGATTTGAGACCGATTGGTCAAAAATTCTAGAAAAGATAATGAATGGACAGGTAAGAGAGTATCTCGATGAACACAATCTTTTTTCAGAACATCAATCCGGGTTCCGACCTAATCTCAGTTGCACTACAGCTCTAACTAAAGTTACTGATGACTTACTTTCCTCACTTGATGGCAAAAACATAGCTACTCTCATTTTATTGGATTACTCGAAGGCGTTTGACCGTATAAATCACCAACTTTTATTAGCTATATTGCACTATATTGGGTTCACCAATAGTGCATCTTTCATGATCAAACATTATCTGGAGAACCGCATCCAGCTGGTGAAAATTGGAAATGATTACTCTGAACCATTGAATATTACTGCGGGAGTCCCTCAGGGGTCCATTTTGGGACCTTTACTGTTCACCATTTATACATCCAATTTATCATCATTTATATCACATTGTCAATCTCACTACTATGCGGACGACACACAAATATACCATTCCTTCAGCACCGATAAAATTAATGATGGGTGCTCAGCAATAAATAAAGATCTCAATGATTTATCTAAAGCTTCAAAGGATCACTGCTTGAGTATAAATCCTACAAAATCCAAATTGCTGATTTTTGGTAATAAAAAATTCAGAAATGAATATAAGGATCAGATAAATATTTCAATCGATTCTGAACCCCTAGAAATGTTGAATCTGCCAAAAATTTGGGATTAATTATGGACAGTGAGTTGAGATTCAGTGAGCATGTGACGAAAACTATTAGAAAAGCTTATTGCAATTTCAAGTTGATTAACAACATTTCAAAAATTATTGATATCAAAACCAAAAAAATGTTGTGCGAGTCTCTGATTCTAAGCCACTTCAACTTTGCGAGTACTGTATACTATCCTTGTTTGACGAAGTATGATCAGGGTCGTATCCAATATGTGCAAAATGCATGTGTTCGTTTTATGTATGGAATTAGAAAACGAAACTCTATATCACACAAAATCAAGGAATCTGGCTGGTTAACAATGAATTGAGAATGTGTTGTTTTTCCCATGATATAATTTGTTCCAAGAAACCCCGATACTTATTCAATAAACTATTATTCAGGGATGAGGTTCATACAGTTAATACCAGATATCGAGTTCGCCTAACTCCACCAATACACCGTACATCCCTTTATGAGCATTCATTTTCTTATTTGATCTCGAAAACATATAATGCTATTCCAGCCTCGCTCAAATCCTTTAACATAAAGAGATTCAAAAATATGCTGCGGCAATCTATATATGAAGGTAGATTTGATATGTAATATATTTAATCGCGCCGGATGAGTGAATGAGAATAGAACGAATAACTTTGAGTTGTACCAGTTTTCTCGTTGAATTGTTGCCACACCTTCACTTTCACTTCAATTAACTCACTAGGTTAGTTACTTTCTTTTGTTCGTTTATTGTCTCATATTTTTAAAACTTTCATGATTTCTAAGTATTGTTTTGTCAATATGGTTTAGTAAATTTTGTTAGTTTCTGGGGTTGAATGGAAGAGCAGTTTCCGATGTCTTTGGATATAGGCGACTGAATTCCGCCCCGTCATACTGTCTATAGCAATTTTTTTTATGTGTTAAGTTTCATGTTATTTTCCTGTTATGAAAAAAATTGCCAGTATGAATAAAGACATATTATTATTATTATTATTATCAAACTGTTCCGTCTTCAATTATTTCATTTCATATCTATCGTGAAACTGTCGAGATTATTTCTGATATACCTACACAAAAGTACCTATTTGAATGACGTTGTTATCTAATTCTGAATTCGAAAGCTATCCAAGAATATTCGATGGATTAAAACCGATGATAGAAAAATCATTATATTTCATACATACTTCATTGAATTTTTTATTTACATCCCTTCTTTAATGTATATTGCTGCACTATGATTTATTTTGAAAATGGTCAGAACGATCTACACATATAGGTGGAGGAACTTCATATTCGATCAGGTCCTTTGTCCGGGGTAGTGCCTGGTGTTTCACATAATCAACAGGATTTTCGATTCCAAATTGTTAACTTTTTGATCGAATATTGTTTTAGTTTTCGTAAGATGCATTATATCAAGTGCCAGCTTTTTTTCCTATATTGTCCCTGATTTATGACCCAGACCGTGTCGTCTATTCTGAAAGGTTGCATATTCTTGGTGCTCTGCTAAGAATCAATTAGCTGATGATGATAAGAGTAAGATTACTTGTTTGTATCCATACTGAACGTCTTCAAGAACAAGGAGATTTCAACCTTGCTTCGCACTGATAAGTCAAGTGTCCTTTCTTGGATTATGAGAAATAACATCTGGACATCCTTATTTTCAAACAGAGTTCGAGAAGTAACGCAGTTGAAAAATTTAAACTTTTGGTTATATATATTATCTTTCCCTCCATAAAAAGACTGTCAATACTGCAGCTTGGGTGGAGAGGATCATCTCCAACTCTAGAGATTTTTCATGTCGTGAAGGAAAAAATCCCCTGACAGCGAGGAGATACTGGACCTGAAATCGAAAATCACCGAAAAGGATGATTGTGCGGAGTTTCGCTATCCTATTTTGTTTCCAGCCAAGCATTCAATAGACCTCAGATTGATTTTTGATTACCTCATCCTGTAATGCCATATTGAAATACAAGGTCTTCTCGTCATCCTTGGAGAAAAAATGTGTTATCGAATTGCATTGTTCTTATTAGAAGAACTTTTCACTATTTTGTGTGACTGTGAATCCATTGTCAACTCTAGACCTCCGACTCACATTTCCGAAGATGAATCAGACCTATAGCGACTTCAACCACTCCGATATTTTTGAGATACGTGACAAAATGAAGTGTTTTTGATGTACATCAGGTTGATGCCAATACACTTCAGAGAAGGGTGAGATATAGACTGTTGTGTTAATTGATCAATTATCAATTGAAAAGTGTTTGAAATTTGTTCGAAAAGTGTTTTTAACCGCCAGCTTAGTTGTGAAGCAACCGTCGTGAGTCTAGGACTTGTATGAATATTAGGAAGACGGGACCTTAGCTGTTTTAGTGTTATCCGAAGCACTACTCGGCTGGTTATCGTTGAGAGTCCAAAGGATTTATATTGTTACGAACTGTGCTTCCAAGAATACCGGAAGTCATTATCTCGGTGGCGTGCAATAACATCGGTTGCCGACGTACCTCTATAATTAGCGGATGATTGATTGCCGTCGGAATATAATCGAATATGAAAAATACTTCCAATTGATTCCTGTTATTTCTGGAGAATGATAGAATGATGTTTTCTACATACATAAGCAGCGCAGTGGCGCAGACAGTCAGTTTTAGTTTGGAAAGAGTTCAGTTTCGAAAGAGAGCTGTAAAGATTGAGATTTGTAAAGGGGATATCGTTGTGATTAAGATAAGATAAGATAACTTTATTTGAAATAGGTACATCCTAATATACAGTATAAACACAATTAGAAAAAAAAATATCTACAATATTAGTTAATAACTATTAACTACATTATTAACATACAAAAAATACACAATAATACATAAAAATTTGGTATCATATTAATGGTCTCTTAAATGGCTTAATAAATTCCTTTTAAACAGAATAAGACTGGTAGAAGACTTTACATTTTCAGGTAGACTGTTATAAGTAATAAATCCTTTAAAAGTTAATGTTTTGGTATTAAACGCTTTTGTTCTGTTATTTTTTATTCTAGTATTATAGTGGTGAATTTGATTATTAAAGATTACAAATTTATCAAAATATGAAGGTAGAAGATTATGTAACATTTTGTAAATATATATCATCGTTAAATATGTAAGCTTGCTTTTTATAGATAACCATTCTAGAGTATTTAGCATTAAAGATATCGGGGTTCTCCTGTCACATCTCAAAATAATCCTCATTGCACGATTCTGTAATTTCTGTAGTGTTCTCATTTTATTTAAATCAGATGTGTACAGAAGAGTAGGACAATATTCGAAATGTGGTTGTATAATAGTCTTATATACTGTTATTCGTGACTGCATAGTTAAGTGCTGAGACACTCTTGTGAAAAAATACAGTTTCTTCAAAAGTTTTTTCTTTATGTAATTAAAATGGCTATTCAGTGATAAGTGATTGTCTAACATAAATCCTAAATATTTAAATTCAGTGACAAGCTCAATTTTGTCATTATCAATTTTTATTTCAATTTGATTATAATCTAGTTCTCTGTATTTAAAAGGTGTAGTAAGTATCATAGCCTTCGTTTTGTTAACATTTAGTTTTAATTTATTAGTTTTTAAATATGTATCAATATTGTTCAAGGCTTTATTCATTCTTTGAATAGCTTTATTTAGATCATTATCACTTACCGATGCCAGGGCATCATCAGCAAAATAATGTTCATAATCACATTCACTACATTTGTTGATATCATTAATGTAGATCAAGAATAGCAAAGGCCCTAAAATACTTCCCTGGGAAACGCCATGGTCTACACCGATTGCTGTTGAAACATAATCATTAATTTTGGTTACCTGTTTCCTACCTGTAAGGTAATTACTGATCCACTCAAGTACTTTTCCTTTTATGCCATATTTTTTTAATTTTTTGATTAAAATTTCACGATTAACAGTTTCAAACGCACGTTTGAGATCTAAAAATACTGCTTCAGTGTACATGCCTTTACTCATTTTATCTTTCCATTCAGTAACAGTAAGCTGGAGTGCGGATTCACATGAATGGTTGGATACTATGTATTATATGAGTTTTATTTGAAGTGTTTAGTAAAACAATTGTTCAGTTCTTTACTGAGTGTTTTGAATTCACGTTCCCCCCGTAGAAATATTGTTACAGTATTGTCAGAAGTAGGATTTTTGTGACTCAGAATAGACGTACAGCATACGACGCGATGGAGGACTTTATAAAATTCATGCAAGACCAGTTTTCGGAATCAGAAAAACGACAACAAGAAGAGAAGTTAGGGGAAGGGAAACTCAATCTGGAAGGAGAAAAACGACGACAAGAAGAAAAATTAGACGAAGAAAAACAACAAAAAGAAGAAAAATCAGAGGAAGTGGAACGTCGCCAAGGAGAAAAATTGGAAAGAAAAGAAGACTTCGAAAACATTTCAGAACCACAGGAAGAGCAGAAGAAACTTCACGAACAACAATAAAAGTTCCTCGAACAGGTAACATAGAAAACTGAGGTACGAATTGTGGAATTGAAGGAATATGTTAAGAAGACGGTGAGTTGAAATTAGTACGGATGGCAGTGAAATACATCAAGAATGAGATCCACCTGAGGATCAAACAAGAAGTGGACACAATCACACAAGACGTACAAAGCCAAATCGCTTCGCTCAAGATTAATGATCGTCCTGAAAGGGTTGCCACATCGGGAATTTTGGTGAAACTATCGACTTTTGATGGACAGTCATTTTGGTCCATTTATCGCAGTTTGAAGCTGCTGCATCGGCCAACGGGTGGAACGATGAAGAAAAGAATACTGCACTTATAGAGACCTTGACATGGCAGGCTTTGGGGATGTTGCAGACGATACCTGTAGATGAACAGAACAAATAGGAAGATCTGGTGGCTGCATTTGAGTTGGGGTATGAGAACAGCTATACCGGGCGCAAATGAATACACGGGTGCAGATATCTGGTGAGACCCTGCAAGAATTCGAGGCAGATGTGAGGAGATTGATTCAGTGAGCCTACCCACAGGTACCAGAAGACTTCAGAGAGCAACTATTTATCGATGGACTCAGAGATCCTGAGATTGAGAGGACTCCTCGACTTATGACCTTTCATAGAACCAGTGAAGCTTTAGTTCGAGCTATGGAGGTAGAAGTAGCCTTTCTTGCTTCGTGTGGAACAGCAAAATCAGTTCCAATTAGAAAACCAACCAATCAGAGTGAAGAATTGACACAAATACCAGGGATGTTGCTGGAGAAGATTAAAGTCCTGAAGAAGGATTCTGATGACCAGCAGAACTGAACATGTTTCAGATGCGGCAAAACTGGACATATACAAATGTTTTGTAGACTATATGTGCCATCGTAGTGTGTCACATCTGAGTGGACTTCGACTTGTAGACTTAGGACAGCGAGACTCCATCCAACGATAAAACGAGAGGAACGAATATGTTATCGATGTGGTGAGACAGGACACATCCAGAGGCACTGCATGTATCCCCAGGATTCCTCTCGACTAGTAGGATTGATACATCCAGCAAATTTTCAAAAAATGGTCAAAAAAGCTCTTTTGTTGGCACTTCGTGGCGCAGGACATCGGAAGATCCTAATCAGCATAAAGCTCATGGTAAAAACAGGAAATGTGCCTAGTTCTGAGAAACGTGATGGATCAGAAGAACAGGTTTATCACAACGTGGATGCCACATCAAATATATCCATTCGAAGAAACCGTACGGAGTGAGACGTCCCGAAGAAACCGACGATATATAGACAACAGACCTACTATGAGACGAGACCAACAGAAAGACCCGGATATTGCTGACTTTCTACGATGGAAAAAAATGGATTGAGAAGTCCTCTTGGAACGAAGTCTATGTGGGCACAATGGGACTCCCTGATCATGGATAATAGTCTGCTGAAACGAGTTTGGGAGTCTTCCGATGACAGATTATCCATTTCTCAACCAGTGATATCCAAGAACAGAATGAACAAAGTCCTGAAAGTCAGAAGGTCTGGTGAACGTCTTAGTGCAAATGGGATATTGTACAAATTGAGAGAACGGTTCAACTGGGTCCAATATCGTGATGACGTAGAAGATTGATGTAGAAAGAATCAAATTTGTCAGGGGAGTACAAGCCTGAGAATCAAACCAATGAGCAAGCTGAATTCCGAATTGGGAGATAATCATCATTTGACCCGCGACATCTCTAGAGATGCATCTAGGTGAAACACTGATAGAATGAAGGCTCGCTATGACCTCATAGCAAATTTAGAGGGATCCAAGGAAGGATCTCCCAAATTAATACCATCTTGGGAAGGACCATATAAGGTGATGAAAAGGATAAATTATGTGGTTAATAGAATCTAACGCAGCCCCAGAGCCAAGGGGGAGCCAGAGAGAGGGGAATGATGTTACGAACTGTGCTTTCAAGAATGCCGGAGATAAGTCATTATCTCGGCTGCGTGCGATAACATCGGTTGCCACGTACCATCGGAATTTATCAAATATGAAAAATACTTCCACTTAATTCCTGTTATTTCTGGATAATGGTAGAATGATGTATTCTACCTATGTAAGCAGCGCAGTGGTGGAGAAAGTCAATTTTAGTTTGGAAAGAGTTCAGTTCAGAAAGAAAGCTAGTATTGTGAACATCGAGATTTGTGAAGCGAATATCGTTGTCATTAAACTAAGTGTATATTGAGTTCTAATTCGAGTGCTTAGTGTTTTGAATTCACGAACTCAAGTAAAAATATCGTTACAATATCTAGGCATCAAGAATGTTCGGTTGGTCACCTATCTCCTCTTGCTAAACGATACTATAGGCCACGTTTATACCGCACGCACATTTGGTACTCTGACCAAATTGATCATACTAATTTCATACCAAAGGAATGAGTTGATGCCCATATACACCATATTCTATCAGTAAACAGCTTGGTTCTGATTTGGTATGTTTGGATCGTTTGGTAATTTTATGGTGACTCAGTGTAACCTTATTTTTTTTATTTTTATCTCAGTTGGGATGAAATTATAAATGACTTATTTTAGTAAACAAAAAAAGGCACTATGTCGGTGCTACTATAGTCTGGTGAGCAAATCAGATGGGTCGGGGTCTTACTTTATCAAAAATTACTCGTATGATCTTTCTAAATATCAAATTTCCTTAATGGGCGCCACTCAGTTTGATATTAATTAGAAATTCGTAAACTAAGAAATCGAATAAGAAAATATCCTAAAGAGAGTCTGCTTGTGATGAAAACAAAACACCCATACAGCTTCAACAATCTTTAATAGAAATCTTTGATAAATTGATGAAATAGATATTTCGTTCCTTGGAAGCAATATATGGTAAATACGACGTCAATAAGTGATGTACGATTAAAAATATGGTATCTCAAACACTTTTTTTATGCGTATTATATAACAAGGGCTTCGCACAGTCTGTGTTTAGCTTCACATTCGACCTATGAGGTGAGATATGAGATGTGATTGTTTTCAGGATGGCAAATGATTTCAAATTTGATAAAAAGTGTTTCAGTAAAAATACCTATATAAATAATATACACCAAGAATGAATATACGCAAAAAAACATAAATATGGAATTTTCTGGCCTTATATTGGATCGAAGAGTCCTTTTTCCTGTTGTTTCTCGATTATATAAGGTCCACAAGGTAGGTTTCCCAACGATACTGGCACCGTAGATTCCTGTTGTCGCTGATGGTCGAGACAGTCGTGGAAAGTGTTGGGTTTTAGGGAAACCGCCGATGAAAAAAACAGAACTTCTATATTTCTCCGATGAGAGCCAATTTTCTTTCACACCAATAACTGGAGTGCCAACCCCAAGTAAGACCCTATGAGAAGAAAATATTCCTGATAGCCCTCATTTGAGATGTTTAAAAAAAATAAATAAAAAAGAGTATACCATTAGAAAAAAACCTTACCCCAAAATATTGGAGGATTGTTGCACTAACTAACACACGAAAATTTTGATGGTTTTGATCGTATCGACGGACAAGCACTCAGACAAATCCCGTGTACACGGTATGGCTCAAACGTCGGAATCAAAAAAAAGAGAAAATTGCGAAACCAAAGTAGTACTTTTCAACAGCACATCATGGTTGTCAGTCTCGATACTTCACCGTATCTTTTCGAAAATCAGCATATCTGCCTCCCTCCTCCTACCAACATAGAATTCTCTCGTGGATAATATTTCGCCAGGAAGTAGGCAACCCATGATGAAAAATATAAGAAATATGTTATTTTATACACTGTTGCCAGAATATCAAAACGAAATGAAATCCACCTGTGTGGCATAAAAATTGCTACACCACCCTCCTCCAAAGAAATGAAATATAAAGATATATTATATTTCATGATACGTATAGTGTATAATGACAGGAAAATATTCTTCTTATCATTGGTTCAGTATATGTTATGTTTTGGCTTGGTATCTACGCGTACCACACGTCCTTTCGGAGACAATATCGGGAAAATTCAAAATTCGGGGAAATGTCAACATAAGTCAATGAGCCTTCCAAAACATAAAATATAACATCTCTGGCTAACCGATCGTTAGAAGAAAAACTGTATCGAGTTGAGGAAGTGGTCTTGATAGAAAACTGATTTCTTTATTCAAGGCATGGATTCAGGAAACATTTTGTAACGCCACGGACTAACTATAATTTGTTCGATTATAAATATCATTGAAATCAAACGAATGTCATAAGGTGATGTTCGGAATGTCCATTTCCGAAATCCCAAAAAAATCTCTGTACAGAATAAAACAAATGCATTCAAATCAAACATAAAGATATTATGTTTTCTAGAATTACTAACGAAAATTGCCATAAGTGATAATAAGTGAATCACTTCATGGTTAAAAAAAATTAACAAGTGAAACCCATAAACTGTATAGGCATGCTATTACATACTAGCATATAAGATCCTATGAAGTATTTATCGGTTTTCTTATTCTAATTCAAAAATTACCTTTACCCAACTAATTCACCGATATTTCAGAATTGGAACCAAAATATGGTTTGAGGTCTTTTATATGCCATTCGCCGGCGTCTGAACCTTCAATTGTAAATTTAGAGCATATACCAATTTTGAAATTCTTTTTCTAATAACACATAGAATGTATTTTGGCGCTAATTTCGAAGAGAATTTAGCTGCGGCATCTGATAATACTTTATTTTTGCGCCAGACTTTATCACCTTCTTCGAAAATAATGTCCCTTCTGCGGAGATTATAGGCTGTAGCGTTGCGAGTATACGAGGAATGTAACTTTTCACGTACTTCATTGAAAACTGCCGAAAGGTTAGATAATTCCTTAGCGTATGTCTCCCTATCCCCTATAGTAATTTCTACATCAGAAGTAGAGGTCACTTCACCATAAAACTTGCCTGATAGAGGAACATGTCGACCGAAATTGAGAAAAGTTGGCGAAAAACCGGTAACATCGTGATTGGCGGTGTTAATCGCTTGTCTAATCTTGTGTAATTCTTTATCCCATGTGGTGTGTTCTTCTATATAACACCGAATGGCTGTTCCTACGGTTTTATTTATTCTTTCCACGAAATTGCATTGCGGGGAATATCGAGGGCAGAACCAAATTTTCTGGACTTGATACTCTTCACACAATTTTCTGAATACTGAACCCGCGAATTGAGTGCCATTATCGCACAAAATATATTGAGGGACACCGAACATGAGAAAAACCTCATTCTCTATAAATTTAACCACATTTTGTGCAGTAGCTTTTTTTAAGGGACAAAGGAGGGTATATTTCGTTAGCCAGTCGCCCACTACTAGTAGATGGGTGTTTCCTTTGGATGACCTTGGATATGGCCCCATCAAATCTACCGCGATGATTTGCCAGGGATACTGTACTGATTTTTCTGAGCCCATCACTCCCATCGGTGAATAGGGTGGGATTTTTTGTGATCCACAAACCTTACAGCGACGAACATATCTCAAAACATCTTGCCTCATTTTAGGCCAATAATAATATTCCTGAATGCGCAGTAAGGTTTTCCGAAAGCCGAAATGGCTGCAGATTGCAGGGTCATGACAGGACTCCATAACGTCTAGTCTTTGTGATTTTGGAATCAGCCTTTTCCATTCACTGAGATTGGAAGAAACTGGTGATTTCGGAGAACTAAATTTGAAAACTATATTGTTTTCTACTTTCCATTGAGGAAAATCATCTGGGCTGGCGAGTATTTTGTTCCGCAAAGTTATATACCAAGAGTCTAATTTATCTTGAGAAACATCAATTATCGAAATCTGATTGTCATCGGAATTTATCCGCGATAGCGCATCAGGTACCACATGAAATGATCCTTTTCGATGAATCAGATCGAATGAGTGTTGTCTCAAACGGACGGCCCATCTGGCTAACTTGCCAGTGGGATTCTTGATATTAGTCAGCCACAGAAGTGAGAAATGATCAGTTATTACCTTAAAATGAGAACCCTCCACGTAGGGTCGAAACTTTTCGATACAGAAAATAACCGCCAGGCACTCTCTTTCTGTGACAGAATAATTCCTCTCACTTCGAGTAAGAGTTCTGCTTGCATACGCTATTACTCGCTCTTCGTCTTGGATAATTTGTGTGAGAACTCCACCTAAGCCCGTGTCGGAGGCATCACTTTGTATAAAGAAAGGATCTGTGAAACTAGGTTGGGCCAAAATAGGAGCGGATACGAGAGCTTCTTTGATTTTTTTAAAAGAAAGCTGTGCCTCTGAGGTCCACTCAATAGGCTGTTTTTTTCTTTTCTTACCTTTGATGAGATCGTTCAAGGGTGATATCATACTGGAAAAGTTTTTAATAAACCTGCGATACCAGGAGCACATGCCAATAAAACGCTTAACCTCCGTAGTATTCACAGGTTGTGGGTAGTTTACCATAGCAGATACCTTCTCTGGATCAGTATGAAGTCCCCCTTCACCCACTACATAACCTAAAAACTTCAAATGGGTTTTGAAGAACTCACATTTTTTTAAATTTATTGTAAGGTTCGCTTCCTGGAGAATATCTCTGACTTCAGACAATAATTGAGTGTGTTCCTCGAATGTGGAACTGGTTACTATCACATCATCTAAATAAGTGAATATTTTGGGTTCATATTTTGGTCCGAAGAGGGTATCTACTAAACGTTGTTGGGTTTGAGCTGAATTTCTGAGCCCAAACGGGGTGACTGTGAAATGAAAAGACCACGTCCGGCAACGCTGAAGGCGGTTTTCTCCTTTGCAGAGTCTTCCAATGGAATTTGCCAGAACGCTTTCCTGAGGTCAAGAGAGGAAATATATTTTGCATCTTGTAGCATACGAAGTATCCTATCTATATTTGGCAGAGGATAAGAATCATGCTTGGTAATCTCATTCAGAGACCTTCCGTCAAAACAAAAACGGTACTCTCCCCCACTCTTTTTTACCAAAAGGACTGGAGAACACCACGGGCTCTGAGAAGGTTCTACTACTCCTAATTTAAGCATTTCATCTAATTCCGAATTCAGTATTTCCAACATGAAAGGACTCAATAAATATTGTTTTTTTCGAAATGGCATAGCATCGCCCGTATTAATGCTCATTTTTAATTTACTGGTACGACCTAAACGATTTTCGCTACTGATATCCTCAAACGACCTTATCAAAGAATCAGCTTGTTCTCGTTGTTCTAAAGTTAATTTGTCCCAACAAATTAAATCTTTCAACTGACACTTATGTTCAAAAATATTAAAATCTTCACTAATATTAGACAAGACGTTTAACTCACAATTACTAGAACGACTTTGGACGAACCACGTATCATCCTTAAAGTCTACGACAATTTCGAATTGTTGCGCGAAATCACTTCCGAAAATAAAGGAATGCGAAAGAGACGGAACCACAAGAACTTGGACTATCTGACAATTATTATTAATATTTACCGGAAGATAAACCATTCCTTGCACTAATTGTTCAGTGCCATCCGCAGTACAAATATTTTTCACATGAGAGGGAGTTATTTCTATTTGAAGTCTCCTTAAAATATCTAAACCTTCTCTTCCTACGACACTGGTAGTGGCTCCAGAATCAAAAAGTACTAATATTTCGGTGTCATATACATTTACCGTAATATAGGGACGGTTATCGGAAAACTTTTTAACTAATAGCGGAGCGATATTTGCGTTTGCTGATAATTTTTCAAAATAATCTGGTGGAACTGGTAAATTTTTGTTAAACGATCCATAAATTATGGTCTTTTTTGTATTTGGAAAGCGTGGACCATCATCACTCTTCCCATCTAATCGTTTTTTGCACAATTTCTACAGTCAGCTACTTTACAATTAGGAGTACCGCAGCGATGACAAAAAATTTTTCGTTTCAGAGTACAGTGCTTGAAAATGTGATTATTTCCAGAACAATTCCAACATTGCACAGAACTACTTGTATCAGCTGAACGATCACTAGTATCGTTTTGATTTCGATTTGACGTACTAGGTTTCGAATCATTGCGTTGAACATATGAAGTTTTAGCTGGTTGAGATGTATTAGTATTTGGAGTAACATTTCTAGCACTGAAATTCTTTTTTTTTCCTCTGTATTCGTGACTACTTGATCTTGGTGAAACCCTATCTGACTCTTCTGAATTAGAAAATTTTTGCGAATAAATCGTGGAAACATGTTTCTTAGTTATGTTAGCATCCTCTAACTTTCTCACTATATTGGATAACTGTTCCACGGTAGCTATATCCTGTAAAGCTATATGACTTACATAATCTGCTAATAAATTTTGTTTAATGTGTTTGACTTTGGTAGTCTCATGTGGTGGTCGACTTAACCTATTAAACAAATTCTCCATGTGTGCTACATAGATTGTAACTCGTTCTGTTTTTCTTTGTTTCCTAGCTTTTATCTCATCCCAAATCTCATCATCTATATCTGGTGGTAAGAAATCTTTTTTCAAACGAATAACTAAAGAATCCCAATCTGTAACTTTACTATGTATGCTTCTATACCAAATAAAAGCATCTCCAGTAAATAGTTCTACCGCTGAATTGAATAACTCGGTATTTCTTACGTTACGAGATCTAGCCAAATCGGTAACCCTTTCTAGAAAAGAATATAGAGTTTGTGAATCTCCATTGAATTTCACTCCCCATTCCGCGAGAGGTTTTGTTTTGGAACTGCTACTACTACTACAAGTCACAATTGGAGGAGGGATGTGCGCCATCGGGCTTGAAGGAATGTTATTAACATTAGAAGCATTTTGGTTAGATGCGTGTTCAGCTTTCTCATACAAATCAGCTTCTAGAGTTAGACAAGTAGCGTATGACTCATTCTTATAATTTATTAGATCGCGAGACTCCTGTGATTCGTCATCGGTCACGGGAATTCTCTGGATGCGGCCTTGAATATGAGCTAATCTTGACTTTACTCGTAAAAATAGAGAATCCGATGTATCCCCCTCAAAATCAATTATAAGTCCAGTAATAGAGGTTAAGGTGTTGTCAATGGCTACTTTTTCTAAAGAAATGTCCCATTTATAGTTGTTGAAATCAATTAAACATCCTGGTTTAGCACGCTCTTTTTCTAATAAACGATGTAAGATTTTTCTTTTTTCGGTTTGATTTTTACTTGAAATTACCGACCGAATCCTCAACTCATAATCCAGTTCCTCTTGCAACAAATGATTAGGTTTGAATGTGTCATCCATATTCATATGTCCTACGTCTCCCAACAAAATTCAAAATACGAAAATATTATGTTCGAAGAAGTTCAGATCAAATGCAATTCTGAAACCGTCAATAACGGAAAAACAGAAAAAATGGTTTCAAATAAACAACACAATTGATGACAAGTAAAACAAACAATTTGAACCTACCTTGTGCTACCTCTATTAAAACTGCTTCGAAATCCGGCAACGCTGTTAAATTCCTAGTGAAAGGATTCTAAATGTCTGATAAGGTGTGAAAAATCAAAAAAAATTTTGTGATTCTAGACAAGATTAATCACCGTGGATCAATTATAGCTGAAAAAGTTTTGTCCTCCCACAAGCAGTAAAGACTACTCAACAAAAACTTTGGAGAAGATAAGAACGTAAAAACAAAAAACCCCTTTTTTACTAGAGGATTGATTCAATCAAAATAGTACTTGGAATTTGAAATCTTAGAAAGATATATACGAGATCAAAATTTTCGGGCCTGCCACGTTGAGACGCCACTTTTGTAACCTTATTTTTTTTATTTTTATCTCAGTTGGGATGAAATTATAAATGACTTATTTTAGTAAACAAAAAAAGGCACTATGTCGGTGCTACTATAGTCTGGTGAGCAAATCAGATGGGTCGGGGTCTTACTTTATCAAAAATTACTCGTATGATCTTTCTAAATATCAAATTTCCTTAATGGGCGCCACTTAGTTTGATATTAATTAGAAATTCGTAAACTAAGAAATCGAATAAGAAAATATCCTAAAGAGAGTCTGCTTGTGATGAAAACAAAACACCCATACAGCTTCAACAATCTTTAATAGAAATCTTTGATAAATTGATGAAATAGATATTTCGTTCCTTGGAAGCAATATATGGTAAATACGACGTCAATAAGTGATGTACGATTAAAAATATGGTATCTCAAACACTTTTTTTATGCGTATTATATAACAAGGGCTTCGCACAGTCTGTGTTTAGCTTCACATTCGACCTATGAGGTGAGATATGAGATGTGATTGTTTTCAGGATGGCAAATGATTTCAAATTTGATAAAAAGTGTTTCAGTAAAAATACCTATATAAATAATATACACCAAGAATGAATATACGCAAAAAAACATAAATATGGAATTTTCTGGCCTTATATTGGATCGAAGAGTCCTTTTTCCTGTTGTTTCTCGATTATATAAGGTCCACAAGGTAGGTTTCCCAACGATACTGGCACCGTAGATTCCTGTTGTCGCTGATGGTCGAGACAGTCGTGGAAAGTGTTGGGTTTTAGGGAAACCGCCGATGAAAAAAACAGAACTTCTATATTTCTCCGATGAGAGCCAATTTTCTTTCACACCAATAACTGGAGTGCCAACCCCAAGTAAGACCCTATGAGAAGAAAATATTCCTGATAGCCCTCATTTGAGATGTTTAAAAAAAATAAATAAAAAAGAGTATACCATTAGAAAAAAACCTTACCCCAAAATATTGGAGGATTGTTGCACTAACTAACACACGAAAATTTTGATGGTTTTGATCGTATCGACGGACAAGCACTCAGACAAATCCCGTGTACACGGTATGGCTCAAACGTCGGAATCAAAAAAAAGAGAAAATTGCGAAACCAAAGTAGTACTTTTCAACAGCACATCATGGTTGTCAGTCTCGATACTTCACCGTATCTTTTCGAAAATCAGCATATCTGCCTCCCTCCTCCTACCAACATAGAATTCTCTCGTGGATAATATTTCGCCAGGAAGTAGGCAACCCATGATGAAAAATATAAGAAATATGTTATTTTATACACTGTTGCCAGAATATCAAAACGAAATGAAATCCACCTGTGTGGCATAAAAATTGCTACATCAGTACCACTGAACTATTTAGGTTGGGGTCCGTGGAACAGTTTTGTAACTCTGCTTACTGACGATAAAACGTCTATTGTCTTATATCGATGTCAAATATATATATTTCTCTGAAGAAATCATCACTTACTACTGAAATATATTATAAATGCAAGATCTCATTATATACCTGAAATGCTTTATTTCCATGAAGTATTTGTATCGATGTTTTTATTTTCCTTTTACCTCCAGATTCTCTATATATGCTTCAAGTCAAGATATTTCAATATTCCTCTAAAAACCAACTGAAACCAACTAACAACCAACTAGAACCAACTAAAAACCAACTAGTTGGTTTTCGAAACCAACTTGAAATCAACTAAAACCAACTGAAAACCAACTAGTGACCAACTAGTCGAAGGTATCGAATTTCATACTGGAAGACGACGTTAACGTTATTAGGCAGGAATAATGTTTCAAAAATATACTGATAGTTGAGAAAATTGAGGGAAAAATTGATTAAGTTTCCGGTATGAAAAGAAGTGAGGACATTTCCGAATGATTGTTACGAAGGATTCAAGTTATAGAAAGTTCTAAGAAACTAAATGTATGCTAATAAGGAGATATTTTAGTTTTAAGTTGTAATTTTCTCACTTAAGGCTTTTTTGGGGACGCAACTCCAATCACATTTCGTATAGCTTAAGAAATACGAAGAGTTATGAAGGATAATGGAAAAATCTAAATTAGGTACGAAAAATTATTCAATCCTCCTGGTAGTTACGCCAAGTTTTGGATTTCTATTGGTCGATAAGATTTTGTGGACCGATATCAAGGAATAATCTAGAAAGAAGGGAACCAAGCTTTTGAATAGGGTTCCGAGCAAAACAAGAATTAGATTTTCGTTTCGATTCTTCGAGTGTTTTCTGATTTGTGTTGTGATTATTCGGTGAGGTTTATTATTCTTCAAGAATCTTGCAAGTTCAACTCGATCTCAGTTCAGTAGCATTCAGAAGTAATTGTCATTTAGTTTATATTTCCTTTCCTAAAGATTCAGAGGTTTCGTCAGAAGTTGGAATACATTTATTATTTGATCTAGAATTTTATGAGCTGGTGGCTGATCTATCTCTCATCTTTTGAGTTATTGGTTATTATAGATTAGAGTGATTAGAGAAGTGTTGTTAGGGACCATTATCCTTAATTAGTCCCCATTTAAAGACTATTGCACAACAATCATTTAGAATTTTGATTTCTAATTATATTAGTGGAATAGTCAATTTTGTTTCTTTTATTTCCTTACATTCATCCAGTACAAGAGTCTAAGACATTTTCATCAATAGTTGAACAAGTGAGTTGAAAGATAAATCTTCAGAAAAAATTCAAATTATTACGAGATTCTTTGACAAATTTTGTGAATTATCAATTTATTGAAAATAATAAGTGTCACACCAGACCAGTAATCCGGACACAACCGGAAGAAAGAAAGATCAACTCGAGAAATCAAGGTAAGTGATATAAACTGTGTGATGCTAGGTAGATTTTCTGGAACCATACAACGAACCCTGCTATCGAGATGGTCCATGGACCATCTCAGAAAACGAAGATCAGATCGGCATCACTATTCAAAACTCCACTATGGCTCTCTGACTCTTTGACTCTGTCTGATTGAGTGATTGCTTTAAATTGATTTCCTAGTCTTTTTATACTGTCGCGTTCCGCAAAAGTTCGGTGTTTGGAGGTCAACGAATGTTAATGGCATCATGCCTGTGTTTACGTTTATGTAATTTCCCAAAATTTACAGTTCATTGAATTAAGATTAAAGCATAAACAAAGACATGACCGACCTATGATTATGAATTGCTTCGAGATTATGGAAATTTCTACAATATATTCCCATTTATGACAATATCTAGATATGGGAGAGTGATTGAAAAGCCTGATAGATTCTCCATGATATATCCCTCTATTGCATTATGTGCCCAAAAAGGAACTCAAACTTCAAAAATTTCTAATGATTCTGTAATGCTTTATTCTTCCGCTGTACGCATGGAGTGCCTTCCTGGGAACATAACAACATGATTTGGCGAGAGCCCCCCTATCCCAGACGTTATTTCTTGCTTCAGAGTGTGTATAATTCGTTTGTTTATATATGAGAGGTTACGTTTCCTCAACGCTCTTGTGTTTTGATGTTTTTCGAGTGAAAAAATGTGAGTGAAATGCTTTTGAAAATACAGATAGGGTACATATGTCTATGTAATACATGTCTAACTATTCAGAAGGATAATATCACATGAAGTTTCGCAAAATATTCTACCATTTATTATTGTGCCCGCTCGGGAACATTATGCACCAAGAACACAAATGTATGGATATAGCTCGATACTGAATGCGACGATTTTCTTTCAGGCAATGGATCCAAAAATATTTTATGGACATAAAATACCTACGCAAAAGTTGAGGGCTCGAGAAATTCCTTCTGATAGTGATGATAGTGAACTATCAGATGATGATGAAACGCATGCTGAACAATTATTGGTACAAGGATTCAGGAACAACGTTGAAAATGAGGATGATTATGACTTTTCTGAAGAAGACGATATTCCTCTCATACATTTAACAAGTCAAGCACCCCAAACTCAAACTCATAAAAAATCTGCGAAAACTGTAAGACCAAAACAGAAATGGAAGAAGTCAATGACAGAGAAGCATGAGGAAGACATACATTTTGAAGGAAGTGAATTACTATCAGAAAAAATTTTGAGAGTAAATACGCCATACAAATTATTTTCTTATTTTTTATCCAGAGATTTTTTCACTGAAGTGGTTCGTCAGACTTGTATATACAGTGCCCAGATTCGACCCAATAGACCGATATGCATCGGTATCGAAGAAATACAAAGATTTGTAGGAGTGATTATTTGGATGTCAATCATCAGACAACCCACCACCAGACGCTTTTGGTCCGCAAAAACTAGAATTTCACAGATTGCTGATGTCATGCCAGTGAATCGATTCGAACTCATCAAAAGTTTTTTACACTTCAGCGACAATAGTGAGAATAAAACCAGTCTGGATGAAATCATGCCAGTAATAAAGAATATCAGAAGAGCCTGCCTATCTCTTCCATTCGAGGAACATCTTTCTTGTGATGAACAGATAATACCATTCAAGGGCCGAACAAGTTTGAAAACATACAACCCTAAGAAACCCCATAAATGGGGTTATAAGATGTGGGTTCTCAGTGGGGTTTCTGGTATGTCTTATAATTTTGAATTGTTTGCTGGAAAACAAGGTTTCACAGTAGAGGGAAATGAACCTGATTTGGGCGCGTCTAGTAACGTGGTTTTTCGTCTGAGTAGACCTATTCCATCTGACAGACATCATAAACTTTTTTATGATAATTACTTCTCTTCTCTACCACTGATGTCAGAATTAGCAAAAAGAAAAATTCATTATGTTGCTACTGTTCTTGAAAATCGATCGCGTGATTATAAGAGGCTTACACAGAAAGAAATGAGACAGAGTGGAAGGGGTACAATAAGTGAACAGACCACTAAATTTGACGGCATCGATATCCATAGTGTACAATGGTATGACAACAAAATAGTAACACTCATCTCTGAATATTGTGCGACACAGCCAGTTATCAAAGTCAAAAGATTTTTCAAATCTGAGAATGCAAGAAAGGAAATTGACTGCCCAGATATAGTCAAAGAATATAATCGTCATATGGGTGGCGTTGACCTACAAGACTCACTCATAGGACTCTATCCAATAAAACTAAAGAGAAGAAAATGGTACCATAGGATATTTTATCATATGGTGGATGTTGTCGTTATCAACTCCTGGTTATTGGATAGAAGAATAAAAAGACAACTAGGAGCTATGGATAAAATTATACCCCTGCTTACATTCAAGACTATGTTAGCTGAAGAGTTGTGCAACACAGGAGTTCTGCCGTCCCAGAAAAGAGGTCGCCCAAGCTCTTCAACCCCAGATCCACCAGTGAAAAGAAGATGCTTGAAACCAAGACCTAATATCTATGTACAGACTGACAACATTGCTCATTGGCCAGAATGGACAGTAGAGAGGGAAAGATGCAAATATCTTGACTGTAAGGGAAAATCACGTGTGAAATGCCAGAAGTGTCTTGTTCACCTATGTTTTAATTCAAAACAAAATTGTTTTGTGCAATTTCACCAATAAAAGTATCGCTTTCGTTTTCCACTTCAATTCGGTTATAACTTGCAAAGCTAAATTTTCCTCCCCTCTTTCAAATGTACATGCATAATGTTCCCTTACGGGAACAAGAAAAAAAAGTTGAAAAAATCGGGTATTTTTGAGAAAAAAAAATGATTCTGATATTTTCTCACTTCTTCAACCAAAAAAGTCGAATTGTGATTTTCTCAAACAATTTTGAAAATTTAAATTAATTCATGCAATAGAGGGATATAAAATAACTTTTCGAAGTGCTCAAGTCCTTTTATAAAATGATTTATTTCACAATGTTTTGATGTATTATAACAATATACGGATTCACCCTCGTATCTAATTAATACCACGTATATTATGAGCAAGGATAAAGTACCCCGTACATGTTTTCTATCATGATCAGCCGAGCGGAAACTGAAAGAACTCTCGATAGCAGGGTTCGTTGTATGGTTCCAGAAAATCTACCTAGCATCACACAGTTTATACGAAACGAAAATCTAATTCTTGTTTTGCTCCGAACCCTATTCAAAAGCTCGGTTCCCTTCATTCTAGATTATTCCTTAACATCGGCCCACAAAATCTTATCGACCAATAGAAATTGAGTTCATCCCCGAAAAACTGATCTATCCCTCTTACAACAGTCTTCACGTTAAGAAGAAAAATCACACCTCCTCATCGACGAGGACATTATTCGATACGCCGAATATACTTGGCGTAACTACCAGGAGGATTGAATAATTTTTGTACCTAATTTAGATTATTCCATTATCCTTCATAACTCTTCGTATTTCTTGAGCTATACGAAATGTGATTGGAGTTGCGTCCCCGGAAAAGCCTTAAGTGAGAAAATCACAACTAAAAACTCACAATTTTCGCTAAAATATCTCCTTATTAGCATACATTTAGTTTCTTAGAACTTTCCATAACTTGAATCCTTCGTAACAATCATTTGGAAACGTCCTCACTTCTTTTCATACCGGAAACTTAATCAATTTTTCCCTCAATATTCTCAACTATTCATATATTTTTGATACATTCTTCCTGCCTAATAACGTTAACGTCGTCTTCCAGTATGAAATTCGATACCTTCGACTAGTTGGTCACTAGTTGGTTTTCAGTTGGTTTTAGTTGATTTCAAGTTGGTTTCGAAAACCAACTAGTTGGTTTTTAGTTGGTTCTTGTTGGTTGTTAGTTGGTTTTAAGAGGAATATTGAAATATCTTGACTTGAAGCATATATAGAGAATCTGGAGGTAAAAGGAAAATAAAAACATCGATACAAATACTTCATGGAAATAAAGCATTTCAGGTATATAATAGTTTTGAACATTTGCGGGCTGCGGGATCCATGAGATCTTTCATTTATAATATATTTCATTATATAGTAGGTGATGATTTCTTCAGAGAAATATATATATTTGACATTGATATAAGACAATAGACGTTTTCTCGTCAGTAAGCAGAGTTACAAAACTGTTCCACGGACCCCAACCCACATAGTTCAGTGGTACTGAGTAACCATAAAATTACCAAACGATCCAAACATACCAAATCAGAACCAAGCTGTTTACTGATAGAATATGGTCTAAATGGGCCTCAACTCATTCCTTTGGTATGAAATTAGTATGATCAATTTGGTCAGAGTACAAAATGTGCGTGCGGTATAAACGTGGCCTATAGTATCGTTTAGCGGGAGGAGATAGGTGACCAACCGAACATTCTTGATACCTAGATATTGTAACGATATTTTTACACAACTGCGCTGCTTACATAGGTAGAATACATCATTCTACTATTATCCAGAAATAACAGGAATTAAGTGGAAGTATTTTTCATATTCGATAAATTCCGATGGCGATGAACCATCCGCTTATTATAGAGGTACGTGGCAACCGATGTTATCGCACGCAGCCGAGATAATGACTTATCTCCGGTATTCTTGAAAGCACAGTTCGTAACATCATTCCCCTCTCTCTGGCTCCCCCTTGGCTCTGGGGCTGCGTTAGATTCTATTAACCACATAATTTATCCTTTTAATCACCTTATATGGTCCTTCCCAAGATGGTATTAATTTGGGAGATCCTTCCTTGGATCCCTCTAAATTTGCTATGAGGTCATAGCGAGCCTTCATTCTATCAGTGTTCCACCTAGATGCATCTCTGGAGATGTCGCGGGTCAAATGATGATTATCTCCCAATTCGGAATTCAGCTTGCTCATTGGTTTTATTCTCAGGCTTGTACTCCCCTGACAAATTTGATTATTTCTACACCAATCTTCTACGTCATCACGATATTGGACCCACTTGAACCGTTCTCTCAAGTCGTACAATATCCCATTTGCACTTAGATGTTCTGTCTTCTAGGACTTCGTTTATTCTGTTCTTGGATATCACTGGTTGAGAAATGGATAATCTGTCATCGGCAGACTCCCAAACTCGTTCCAGCAGACTATTCTCCATGATCAGGGAGTCCCATTGTGCCCACATAGACTTCGTTCCAAGAGGACTTCTCAATCCATTTTCTTTCCATCGTAGAAAGTCAGCAATATCCGGGTCTTCCTGTTGGTCTCGTCTCATAGTAGGTCTGTTGTCTATATATCGTCGGTTTCTTCAGGACGTCTCACTCCGTACGGTTTCTTCGAATGGATATATTCGATATGGCATCCACGTTGTGATAAACCTGTTCTTCAGATCCAACACGTTTCTTAGAACTAGGCACATTTCCTGTTTCTACCATGACCCCGTTTCGTGGCAATATGCTGTAGGTACCAGACTTTATTATTTTACAAATGGTTCCGCTTGAATTTTTTCACTATTCGTTTTATTATGGATATCACTTCTAGAATGCCCTGATGAGTATGATAAATTTATCATATCATCATAATCATCGAAGTTTGTCTTTATCGGAACTGGTTGAACATACATACCTTCTATTTCCTATGATAAATGTACCATCCTCTTTCACAATGTATGTATGTTATGTTTCCTTACTTTTCGAAAATTTTTCAAAATTTCCATGTGCTCACAGGTCGATCTTGATATCTGACATTTTGATTGATCAAAAGGTCAGTCAAAATTTTGGTAGTTCTACCATACTGTCGTTTATATTTTTATTGATTTTCAGATATCTTTCTATCAAGATTTTGAATCAATCACGATAGGTACCAATTTAGCATCATGAGTTGGTAAGTCGTTTCTCAGAATTTGTGAAGGAGTAAAAGAATTGTATTTCTATAACTCAATAAAGCGATGAAAGGATCCCAAATGAAGAAAAACAGAGTTTTTTTTTAAATTTTAACAACATATGCATGAAGATTATCTCATTACTTTTGGCCATCTCTAAAATTGTCTTCTTATCTCTTATATTCACAGAGTGATCTCAAACAATTAATTTTTTGGTTTTGCAGACATAACTTTTTTCCCCTTCAACCGATTTTCAAAATCTTAGGCTCATTTTGAAGCTGAAACCTTATATGAGGTGATATAAAGATCAGAATGAACTTAAGAAAAACATTCAAAGGTGACCCAAATCCCGATTGGGAGGAGAATTAAATGAAAATCAACTTGTTTTCGGAAAGATCTTTCATTCTAGATACGTCCAGATCTTTTTCTCTTTCAGTAGCTAAAAATAATGCGTGAGAAAACCAAATTGAAACGCCATGTTCCCGAAAAAACAATCAGCCCAAAAAAAATGCATGGTCCGTAACCAACGTAACAAGAATCATAATGAATAATTATTCGTAGGTATTTCTTTTCTGAAGATAAAGATTTCATAAAAAAATCACAATAAAAAACATTCTGAATACAACAAAATTTCAGGGTAACCTTCTCACCCTCTATACATAGTCTTCCATCATGATTTGGATTTTTTTTCAAAGAATTTAATTTTTTAGACTCCCAAAAAAATGTTGTACGTACGCCTATGAAATAAAATTGTATATATCTTTGATCAACTTTTTCCGCTGGACATAGCTATGGGTACCGATTCATAAAAATAACTTTTTTTCGCCCTGTCGTACATCAAACTATGATAATTGGAGTACCCGAGTTTGGGAGATTCTTAGTAGTTTTGTACGAAACTCACGAGAATAGTATGTAAAAAAATCACAAAAATCTCCTTTCCCTTCATCCGTACCAAAAGTACCCAGAGAGGAGAAGGGGTGGGAAAGATGAAATATATTTTTTTTAAATATCCGATCCCGATGTGGGGGTCAGGTGAAATATGTTCACCGATACAGGTACCTATCTAACTATTTGACCAGCAAAAATTTTACCCTCAAAAAATTTTGGTGGTGATATTTTCGCATGTAATACAACAAGTGTATTGATGATTATAGAAACACAAATTCCTTCGATTTTGAGAAACGAATCGTGTTGCTTGGAAACTACACGAGCGCACAGCGCGAGTGTGGTTTCCCAAAGCAACATGATTTGTTTCGAAAAAGAGAAGGAATTTTCGATAATCATCAATAACACAAGTTGTATTTGTTCAGATTATTTCATGAATAAAATCAAAGCCATTTTGTTGATTTTCTATTTTAAACGTACAGTTTATGGAATTAGTTTTTTGATTATGCATTGTAGTTCGACACACCGTTATGCAACCAACAATACATGTATGCCATTGTATAATGTAGGCAAGATTACCTTAGCACTAGGTACTACTGAGCTAAATTCATTTTGATTGCTGTCAGAATTTGTGTGGTTAGGTTACATTAGACTTGCTGAAATTATCCATAATTTGTTGAAAATGAAGTGGATACATATTAATAGTGTGTGTTTATCATGGTTCAGACGAAAATTTGGTGTAGTGGCATTCATTCATTTACCAGGGAATCGGAAAATACTATGACAGATTGCAACTAGTAAGTCGTTGTTTAATTAAACTACTCTACTGCCTACGAATCAGAAAGCGAAATACAGAAACGAAAACACAGCATGTAGGTATCCAATAGCCAATCAGGAGCCGAAATACAAAATCGAAAACATGGTGTTGTTGATTATCAACACAATCATTTCAACAAATCAAAAACGTGTATTTTAGCATGAATGAAATAATCGTTTCGATCAATCAACGTTTTGGAAATTTTTTTTTTTAATCGTTGTTGGAGTAATTCAGAACCGATCCAATGTTGATGTAGGATAAATGTTCGCTTATTGAAGTGACTAAAAATGTCTCTCAGTGGGGTTTTAATCCAAAAAGAATTGGAATAAAGCTTCAGAGGATGATTCAGAAATAGAGTAAATGAAGGTAGTTATGATTGCTTGCAATGGAAAGATGAGAAAATTGCCGATGAAATACGTATCCAGAATGAGCTTGCTTGTTGTAGGACACCACTGGAGATTTTTTATGTTCCAAAATACTGGTATCGCATTATTCATTGAAATATGCTCGAAATAATGATAAACTGTCATATTTCGGTTACTCAAAAATGGAAGCCCATGAATAATAATACGTCGGAGTCTCTAGATGGAAAGTAGTTGATGTGGATGCTTGGAAGCTCTATACTGTGGCAAATCAGACAAAAATTTCTCATCTCGATTTCAAATCTCATTATACTGTACGGCTCTTGAAAGAAGATATGTCATGAGCAGTAAAAAATGTCGCTCGCCCTATTGCTGGAATCATAATTTAATCGTAGTTATACATGATATTGTTCGGGTCAAACTACTTCATTCGTATACTAATGTAAGAGTAAAATTTTTTGAAATAATGAAATCACTTCACTATCCTTACCAGTGATGCGTGTATTAAAGCATCATATTGTTTTCTATTCTTGATTTTTTATATGGCAGATTGTTCTGAAAAATCATTCAAGAATGTGGAATGATATATGTGCTTGATAGAAGACTCTTCTTTTTATTTTCTCATGCCTCGTATCAAATTGGTTGATGCACAGCTTTTTATTTCACTAAAGAGTGAAATATAAAAAAATCAACTATGCAGACGAAAAATTAGTAACTTTTTATGAATTTTCAATATTTCAGATGAGTTTCTGATGATACAATAATAAATGACGCACCTGTTCAAAATAAAAGTTGATTATATAGAGTCGTTAATACTACATTATCTGTCTGTCACGCAATTAGGCAACACGCAAGTAGTTATGATATGGCAGCATCGTTCAGTTTTTTTACTTTTTCAAATACTTATGAATTTTTGTGCATATCCACTTCGATAGAAAGTGTTTCTCTATAGAAAGATTTATCATTCCTGACATGTATATACATTATTTTTGAACTGAAAATTGAAAAGTTCTGCAACAAACAACGCAGTTTCATCGACAGTATTTCTTCAAAAATATTGAATAATGACTGAGGGCCGTTTTTATAAAAAGGAGTGATTTGATTGGCTATTCCATAGCAACCGAACGAGGTTTAGCTTACAAACGGAGTTCAAACTCGTTTATAAAAACGGCCCTAAAACAATTAAATCACTTACCTCTTTGGTATAAATGTTCAAATTCAGACAGTTTTCTTCATTTCCAACAAAGCTATTGAAGGCTACATCCAGTGAAGGACATTCGTTTCCCTCCTTGGTTCCATCCATAATTCCATCCCAAGGTTCAGTAGGTTGGGGAGCCTATGAAATAATTTGAAAATATCAATAATCGTTTTATAAAAATATATGTGGATAATAAACAAATTTCATACATCTGCATTCAATGTCCTAAAACTGTCACAACTGGTAATGCACGTGCTAGTTGTACAACATATCTTACCAGTATGATCAGAATATACTTGTGAAGTAATAATTTTATCCTTTTTCAATGTCTGTATTATGTGTTCTATGAAATTGTAATGGAATTCGGCAAAGTCAAGGAGACGTATCGCCGATATCAAAATATCCTCCTGTATTGGACATTACAGATAGCTCTCGATTGTTCGTGAAATATCTAATACAGAAAAGTATCCTGAAAGCTATCAGATGGAGAGAGATGACAGGAAGGTGACAGTGAAAGTTCTAGAACAACTCGAACACGATATATACGGGGCCAGATAATGGCAGAGTTCAGTTGAATACGAAGTCGCGATACGTGAACATCGTTCATAACATCCAAAATAAATTGTTGTTATAAATTAGTCTGTGATAAGTGTAAGTGTATGTTCAAATAAATTAGTTATCAAGTTAAAACTTGGTTGTTATTCACTATACCCACGAAGATCGTAACAATTGGTGTCAGAAGCGAGGATTTGTGAATTTCGTTGGACTCTTGTGAAGGAGCAGTGGAAAAATAATGAGACTCAGTGAATTAAAGGTAGCAGACTTGAAACGTGAGTTTGAAGAGAGGGATCTCGAGACAGCAGGGACGAAAGCGGTGCTCCAGCTTTGCTCAAAGAGTAGGTACGATAGACGTTGGCAAGGATTCCGAGACATTCGTCTTCTAGGAACCGGAAGACAAGATTATGGCTCAGCAGAATGAGATAGTGGTACAAATTTCTGCTCAACGAGAAGAGGCTTCGGTGCAGATGGCTACCCAGCATGAAGAGATTACGGCGAAGATGACAGCTCAGCAATATGACATTGAGACCTTGATTTCTGCTCAACGTGAAAAGGCTCCAGCGCAAATGGTTGCCCAGCGTGAAGATATTTCGGCACAGATAGCGACTCAACAAGATAAGATCGATACTCTGATATCTGCTCAACGTGAAGAAATTTTGGTGCAGATTTCACAACGACAACAAGAAAAGATGGCGTCTCAGCAAGACCAGATCGTGGCTCAGTAAGATCAACTTGTAGCCAATATTGTTGACCAGGAAGCAATAACGAAGGAACTGCAAAACCAGATGGAAAAAATTAAGATTCAACTCGAAAAAAGGGACCAGACACTGGGTAAGCCTGAAGACAATGAACAACTCGAGACGAAAATGAAACCCGACACAGTAACTACTGTAAATCGAGTGAAGCCGCCTACGTTTGACGGAAAGATATCGTTGTCGAATTACGTGAAACAGTTTGAAGCACCTGCCAAAGCAAATAGATGGCCATCAAAGGACAAGGCGGTGGCTCTAACAGTTGCTCTACGAGGTGATGCATTGAACATATTACAAGCCATTCCGGACAGTGAAGCCGATAGCTACGAACATCTCACCAAACGTCTTGACATGCGATATGGTCATGAACATCTGCAGCAGGTATTTCAATCACAGATGAAGAACCATCGACAGAAAGCCAACGGAAGCCTGCAGGAATTCGAAGCGGACGTAGCCATGTTGGTTCATTGTGCATACCCATCAGCTCCGGAGTCCCTCATGAAATGTCTAGCAATACAAACATTTATGGACGGGTTGAGAGATGTTGAAATGCAGAGAACGATGCGTCTGACTAGACCCAAGAAACTCACGGATGCACTAGGAGCTGCGTTGGAATTTGAGGCCGCAACAGAAGCCTCACGTGGATCTGCGAGAGTTCGCGCCATGGATTATGATGAAGATAACAGAACATCGAACCATTTGCAGGATTCCCATGAGGGCTCAATTGATATCACAAAGAGCGAAATAAAGAGTTTCTTTGATAAAACAATGAGTCCAGTCCGGTGATGGAATTGTGGGAAACTGAGACACCCCCAGAGAGCTTGTGAGCGAGCCAAGAGGGTTGCTGGGGAAGGATCATCTTCCTCACAGCTGCAGGAAAACTAAAACGGGTCGACCTGAAGGAGGAAGCTTCGACCCGCCATAATATGGACCCCCTCATCATCGTGGCGTCTATACAGCGTGACAATGGCAGCATCTATGTAGACGGCCAGATCGACGGAAAGAAGTGCGCACTGTTGGTGGATACTGGTGCAACGAGGACCATCCTACGTCATGGACTCCTGTTATCCTCAAAGACGCGACTTGTGAGTTTGAGATGTTGTTTACGAACGGCCAAGGGCGAAGCTGCTACCGTTCATGGTGAAATAGATGTGGAAATTACAATTGGGAACCTCAAATTTCCACATCGAGCTATCATGGCAGATATCGGGAATAATGTTATTCTGGGGATGGTCGTCATGGGCGCACAATAAATTCAACTGGACTTTGGCAAAAGAACAATCAAGGTTGGTACCGAGGAGATCTTTCTACATTCCCGGAAAGAAATTGCGGCCCGAGTAACGTTAGCAAAGGACGTAGTGCTACCAGAACGAAGCGAGACGATCGTAGCAGCTAGGATCGTAGGCACGTTTGAAAGAGCTAGTCCCATCATCATGAAACGTTGGAACCATGATGAAGAGGTCCGTCATGGTGTGCTAGTCGCCAAAGCTTTACTGACATCACAGGACCTTGTCCCAGTCCGGTTGATTAACGTCAACAATCATCCTTTGACAGTTACCAAGGGAACGAAGATTGGAATATGTTCCACAGCAGCCCCGATAATTCAGGACGAAAGGACAACCAACAATAGAGATTTCGACTTCCACTAAATGGTATCTACTGACAGCGGTCCTCTTGATAACCGTGAAAGGAAACGGTTAATCGAATTACTGCAACTATACAGGACCATTTTCGTACCTGTGAATAATGAAATGGAAAGAACTGACATAGTACATAAAATCGACACAGGAAATGCCAGACCGATTCGTCAATCAGCTCGGAGGTCACCACAGGAAAAAAGAGAAATTGCTGACAGAATCACATGGAACGAGGAAGGGTGATCGAGCCATCTAATTAGGTTGCAAAATCTGTATGGATAAGAAATAAATAAATAAATCAGTAGTTTTGGTGAAGAAGAAAGATTTGAGTACCCAATTCTGTGTAGACTATCGTCGCCTGAATGATGTGAAAAAGAAAGACAGCTATCCATTGCCACCTATAGATAACACACTGGATACGTTGGCTGAATCGAGGCTATTTTCAACTCTGGACCTCAAGAGCGGATATTGGCAAGAAGAGATGGATCAAGCGGACAAGCTGAAGACAGCATTCACTATTGGCACTGGATGGCATTTCAAGGTGATGCTTTTCGGGCTCTGCAATGCACCGGTCACGTTCGAGTGAATCATGGACAATGTATTGAGAGGACTCTCCTGGAAAACATGACATGTGTATTTTGATGACATCAATTTTGTTGGTAAATATGTCGATGATCATCTGGAAAAATTAGAAGAAGTCTTCAGAAGGCTACAAACTGCAAACTTGACTCTCAACTTGAAGAAATGTCAATGCTGCGAAAATGAGTCAACTACTTGGGCCACGTCGTAAGAAGTGAAGGAGTGGAGGTCGACTCCGAGACAGTACGAACAGTTAAGCAATGGCCAGTACATGGAGATAACCATCAGCTCAGAAGCTTCCTCGGACTTTGCACCTATTATGGACGTTATGTCTGGATGTTTTCGGATATCGCAAAGCCACTAACCCGTATCACTGAATAAAAACAACCATTGTGTTGGGACACAGAATGTCAGGCAGCCTTTGATGCACTGAAGGCACATTTGACCACAACAACAATCCTGCGGTATACACTTCCACAAGGTCAATTCATTCTTGACACAGGTGCCAGCAACATCGGCATTGGAGGGGTCTTTTCACAGCATCAGGATGGGTAGGAGCGAGTTATCGGATATTTGAGTAGGGTGTTATCCGAGCCAGAACGAAAATACTGCGTCACCAGGCGGGAACTCCTAGCTGTAGTCAAATCAGTGGAGCACTTCTATAAGTATTGTTGTATAATTAAGAATGAATAGACCCAGAAATTAGGTTTTTATCAACAAGAAAGACAGACATTGACAAAGTCATTATCAAAACATGTTCTCTTATACAGAGGAAACATCCCACAAAAATAGGGGAAGTCGAAACTAATAATACCACATTTACCCCTTTCTTGAAAATGTTATCTATCTGTCAGAATCACAAAGAAAAGCTTACAAAATGATCAAAGTTTCAAAAGGAGAGTTCAATTAAGAAATTACTTAGAATCAGTTAATTGGTTACATAGTCTCTGAGATAAGAAGGGGGATTCCTTTCACGTTGGGGTCTTGAAGCTAGATTAGAGTTGTTGACTGGAGTTTCAATGTTCTCAATCTGTGGTTCCAGATTATGGGAGTTGGTTTCAATTGTATCACTTCCGTGCGCAGGTCCATCGAGTTCATGGTCACTAGCAGGTAGATCAAGGTTTTATTCATGAGTGACATGACTGTCAAAGTTGATCGGAGTTTCCCTTGGAGTTCCTCTAGGTGCCAGCTGTCGCAAGGAAACAGTCGATTCAGTACCATCTTTCTTTCGGATAAGTGCATACTGGGGAATGGTTTCCAACAATTCAACTTCTTCGACTGGATCTTCATATTTGCTATGCCTCACATTCCGTTTAGCGAGTACAGGTCCCGGGCATAACCACGACGGAAGAGTGGTACCATTCGCAGTACGACGCTGATGAACAAAGAATCTCTCATGTGGCGTGCAGTTCGTTGCCGAACACAATAAGCACCGAATTGCATGAAGAGATTCTTGGATAACATCTTCCCAATCTTCAGTTCTCAAACCCTGGGTTTTCAATGCCAAATTGATGGTCCTCCACAATGTACCATTCAGGCGTTCATTTCCCTGTGGATTGTATGGTGTTGTTCTGCTAGTGGCAACCCCATTTAAATACAGAAAAGATTTCACTTCGTTTGACATAAAGGAGGCCCCTCGATCTGAATGTACAAAAGCTGGTGTTCCAAATAAGCAGAAGAGATTTTTCAGACAAGCTACCACAGTGGAAGCAGACACATCATGACATGGATATGCAAAAGGAAAGCCGGAAAACTCATCAATGATTGTAAGGATATAACAGTTCCGGGTTTTAGATGGGATCGGTCCTTTGAAGTCGATATTTATTCTTTCAAATGGTGCAGTAGCTTTCACTAGAAATCCAGAGCTTTTTATAAACCTAGGTCTCACCTCAGCACAAATTGAGCAGGTGGCAGTGACTTTTCTGACATCCTCAAGAGAATACGGGAGGTTCTTGTTTCTAATCCAATGAAACATTCGCGTTACACCCGGGTGGCATAGTGACTGATGAAGTTGGAGCAGCTCTGTGCCGCCAGTCGCATTACAAATTTGAGATAGAGTATCGGCTTTTGTATTTTCCTCACCAGGACGATAGACAATATCGTACACAAATGGTGCCAACTCCAAACGCCATCTTGTAATTTTCTCATTCTTTATTTTGCTTGCATGTTTCCGGTTGAAAATAAAAGATAGGGCTTCTTGATCCGTGATGAGTTGAACATTCTTCCCAAGAAGGAAAGATCTCCAGTGCCTTACAGACTCAACAATGGCTGCAGCTTCCTTTTCAATTGATTGGTGTCCATTGATTTCAGATTTGTTTAATGATCGAGAAAAGAATGCCACAGGGCGCCCATCTTGGCTCAAGGTTGCTGCCAAGGCATATTTTGATGCATCTGTCTCCACAACAAGAGGGCGGGATTCATCTATAGTGGTGACCACTGAGTTGACAATATCCTGTATAAGGTGTTTGAATGCAGAAGAAGCTTTAGTGCCCAGAGGAAATATTTTGCAGTCAATCAGGTCTCGTATCTTGTCTGAAAATCGTGGGATCCACTTGGAATAATGGGCAAAAAATCCGAGTGCCCGTTTTAGTGAGCCTGCATCATGAGGAAGTGGCATGTCTAACAATGAAGCGAGGCGAGATGGGTCTGGTTTGATTGATTTATGGGAAACAAGGTGGCCAAGAATATTGATCGTTTCAAGGTCAAACTTACTCTTGTCTTTGTTGACTACAATGCCCAACTTGTCGAGAGCATCCATGAGCTTATTGAGATTTAGATCGTGGTCAGCTTTATCAACTCCACACACAGTTATATCATCAAGGAAGGCATAAACTCCCGTGAGCTTCTTATCAGTGAAAATCTAATCAATAACACGCTGGAAACATGCCACTCCGTTGGTCACACCAAATGGTATACGAGTAAAGTGGTATAATTTAACATTAGCTTCAAAAGCTGTATATTTTTTATCATCGTCACTGATTGGGATTTGATGATAGACATTTTTCAAATCGATTGTGCTGAAATGACTGAAACTGGCAACTTTTCGAATTAGATTGTCAACATTTGGTAAGTGGTAAGCATCAAGATAAGTATACTTGTTTATGGTTTGTGAATAGTCAATCACAAGACGTTTTTTTCTGCTTCCATCTATCACTAGCACCTGGGCTCTCCAAGGTGAAGTACTTGGTTCAATGACTCCTTCTGACAACAGCCGTGCAACCTCCGTCTCGATGGATTTCAAGTCAGCCTCACAGTATCGACGGGACTTGGTAGCGATTGGATGACAATTTGGAGCGAGGTAGCTGAAGAGATGTGGGAGCTCAACACAAGCTACTGATGAGCAAATAGTGAGAGGCTCTTTGTTACCTCCAAAAGTCAGTTGAATATCGGAATGCTCTTTCAGAATGTCGTGACCTATCAGTACATCTGAGCAAAGTTCATTCAAGACTGCTAGTCTGCAGTTGTTGTACACATGTTTATCAAATTCCATCTTGACAAGAATGTACCCCTCAATTTTGGCCCATAGAGAGGTCGAAGCCATGGACACTCGTCCCTCAGTTGGAATAACTTGAATGTTGTGTTTATTTGCAAAACCATGACTTACAAAACTGTCTGAACTTCCTGTGTCCACCAGACAACGACATGGTATTCCGTTGACAGTACCAACAACAACAGCACGACTCAACTGAGGTAGAAATTCGTTTAGGGAAGCCAGAATAGCAGCTGAGACGTGTTTTGACTTCTTGTCATTCTTGGATTTTCGACAAACCCGGGCGTAGTGACCTTTTATCTTGCAATTACCACATTCAGCCTCAAGGGCTGGACAAGACGACCGTATGTGTCGATCGAATCCACAAAAGAAACATTTGCTGTTTGCTGTACCAGCACATACCTTGTCAAAACCTCCTGAGGTGTCTGTATCTCTGGCAACTGCAATGGTCGTAGGACTAGTGGTTGAGGAACTCGGATTAGTGCTTGCACACGAATATTCACTAGTAACATTAGAATATTCATTCGATCGTTTTTGAGCTAGTTCGAGAGCTTCAGCCACTTGAACGACATCTTCTAGGCACTTGGTTTCTCTTCCTTCGAGTATACGTTGGCGTATTTGGTTAGAAATTAATCCATTTACAAAATAATCTCGAATGTACTGGTTTTTGTGATCTTCAGCAGAAACAGCCTCAAATTCGCAATCCTTGGATAAAAGTTTCAATGCTTGAACATATTGTTGTACACTCTCACCCTGTTGTTGTTTGCGTACAGCTAGTAGATGCCTAGCAAATATGTCACTCTTTGGTTTCACATACACGTCTTTCAATGTTTTAATAGCTTCTTTGTATGTTGTACAACCCGCTGTATATTCATAAACGGAGTATGAGAGAAAATTCGCAAGTACCTTAAATCAATCTACGTCGGATAAGGGTTCATTAGAGACATCAGCAAAGTTCTCAAATGTTGCCAGCCAGTGAGTGAACTCCTTCGCAGCACTAGGAGAATCTGGACTAGTGTTGAACTTCTCAGGCTTCAAATACTTCTCCATAACGACTCTTCTTGTTAATAAAATTGTTGTATAATTAAGAATGAATGGACCCAGAAATTAGGTTTTTATTAACAAGAAAGACAGACATTGACACTGAATGAATGAAGGTAACGGGATCAGTCATTATCAAAACATGTTCTCTTATACAGAGGAAACATCCCACAAAAATAGGGGAAGTCGAAACTAATAATACCACAAGTATCTCCACGGTAGGAGATTTCTGATTAAAATAGCTCACGCAGTGTTGAAGTGGTTCCTACAATTCAAGAATCCCGAGATCCAGGTATGAGATGGGACAAGTCATAAGAATGCAGATTCCTTGTCCAGACGACCCTGTCTTCTTGGGTGTCCTCATTGTAGTCGATTTGAGGTTAAGGGAGAATCCATTAACAGAACTACTGTCGTCAGTGATGATTGGTTGCCGAAAGCAGTCCAACGGGAGCAAGAGAAGGATCTAGATCTTCGAAAACTTCGGGAATGGAAGGAAGCAGATCGTCGCCCCACTTGGCAAGAAGTAGCCCCATTATCACGAACCTTGAAGGCTTACTGGGGTCGGTGTGACTCCCTGATTTTGGAAGACGGCCTGTTGAAGAGGAAACTTGGAAACAAGGACGGTTCAGATCATCGAATGCAACTAGTGCTCCCTAGAAGCCGAGTTCCAGAGGTACTGCGCTATGTACACGATAGGACTTCAGGAGGGCATCTAGGAGTGAACAAGACTCTACAGAGGGTTCGTGATAGCGATTCTACTGGATGAACTACAACGATTACGTCAGAGAATGGTGCCGTAAATTCACCGTCTGTTTCGCAAGTAAGGGGCCGCATCGAAAACCGAGAGGCAGTACAACGTTCGAGAGGGTTGCCATAGACATTGCTGGGCCATTTCCGTTAACCGATGATGGCAATCGATATATCCTGGTTTGCATGAACTACTTCACAAAATGGGTGGAGGCGTATGCGATTCCTAACCAAGAAGATGTAACTGTCGCTGGTGTACTACTGAAAGAATTCATTAGTCGATTTGGGGTACCCATGGAACTTTACTCTGACCAAGGTCAAATCTTTGAGGGTGAGCTATTTCGGACAATAAGCGAGAGGCAAGAAATCAAGAAGACCAGGACAACACCACTACATTCTTGATCAGATGGAATGGTGGAACGCATGAACCGAACTGTAGGAAAGTACCTCTGCAAATTCGTGGATCATTTCCAACGAGACTGGGACCAATATCTGCCCTTCTTCTTGATGGCCTACCGATCAGCAGTGCAAGAATCTACAGGACTGACTCCAGCGAAGGTGCTGTTTGAGCGAGAGATGCGGCTTCCATGTGACCTGGTATTTTGATGCAGACCCGGCGAGGACGTGGCTGGTGAAGATTACATAGCAAACCTTAGGAGAAAGATGAACGATATATATAAATTGGTTCGTTCTAATCTTCGGATCTCCAGCAAACGAATGAAGGAACGCTATGATATCAGAGCTAATGGCAATTTCTACGCAGAAGGTGATTTTGTGGCTCCACAATCCACAGAAAAAACGAGGACTATGTACGAAGTTGCAGAAATCTTGGGAAGGACCCTACTGCATTGAAACATTGAGAAGAAGATGGTAAACTAAAATTCGTTCACTTCAACATACTTGCACCGTTCGAGGAAACGCTGGATCCACAAGTGCAGCAGGTGAATCTGCAAGACGAAGGGGAACTTACTTCCAAAGACTTCATGGGACTTCATCCAAGGCAAGATTTGAAGTTACTAGAGGAGAGCATCGCGATATCTTCACTACCCCTGTAGAGTATGCAGTAGCCCACTGCATAGCCCAGGATCTTCAGATGATCCGAGAGATAGCCAATGAGTTCCGGAAAAGATTTGGCAAGCTAGAAGAACTTCAACAACAAAGCCCATCCATCGGTCGAGTCCTGAAAGTTGAAGATGCCAGTCCTGATGGAGAAATATTGTTCTTTTATCTGACAACCAAAGAAAGGCATCTCCATAAACCATCCTACAAGAACCTCTGGGATGCATTACTCGACTTGCCGAACGTTGTACTGAAAGAAGGAATACAGAAAGTAGCTGTTCTAAAGCTGGCTTGCGATTTGGATGGCCTAAAGTGGAGGATTGTCCGTACCATATCAGACCATAGGATTGTACTAGCCAATTTGAAATCACTGAGGCAATGCGGAACTATCTCCAAGGTATCGAAAGTGAAAAGAAGTTTCAATGAAGGTAATATTTGTAATTTCGAACATTCTTTGTTAACAGAAAATTGGTCATCCCTTTATGATATAGAGGATTTTAACGAAGCATTTGATCATTTTTACAATATTTTCTTATCACATTTTGAGGTGAATTTTCCCAAACGAAAATGCTACATGTATGATGAGAAAAAAAGCTGGGTAGATGGTAGCGTAGTATCTTCGAGCCGCAACCTGAAAGATTTGTACACTCTCAAAACATGCGATGACCGTTTGACACCGGTTTACAATGAAGCTAAGAAAAAGCACCATGCTCTATTGAATGCGAGAAAAAAGAGTTTCTATCAAGAACGCATAACGAATTCCGATGATGTTATGCGTTCTTCATGGAATGTTGTGAGGGAACTCACAAACAACAGAAAGAAACCAAAGGAAATTTTCATTAGAAATGATGAAGGTGTCGTCATAAGCGACCCCAATACTGTAGCTGCAAAATTTAATAATTTTTTCGTTGAAGGTCCTATTGATTTGATGAATGATATTTCATCAGTTAATCTCACATATTCCAATGTTTCCAATGATTTTAATGTGAAAACTATGTTTCTGAATCCAGTGTCTGAGGAAGAACTTTTGAAAATTATTAATACAAAGATGAAAAATAAAAAGTCAGCAGGGGAAGATGACATTCCAGCATTTCTTTTGAAAAGAATTATGCGAATTATTTCTGAACCTATTACATATTTAGTGAATAAATCGTTTGAAACTGGATGTTTTCCTCAGAATATGAAAACTGGAAAAGTGTTGCCCTTATTCAAGAAAAATGATCCTACCCAATTGGGGAACTATAGGCCTGTTACAGTACCAAATAGTTTCTCAAAGGTATTTGAATATGCTTTCCTAGAAAGACTCACATCATTCTTAGATCAATTCAACATCTTAACAAGTAAACAGCATGGATTTCAGTCGAAAAGATCAACGTCAACCGCTATGTTTTCATTTTATAAACAGATTGTTGATTATGTGGATGCAGGCGAATGTCCTGCTGCAGTTTTTTGTGATCTCAGCAGGGCATTTGACTGTGTCAATCATAAAAAGCTGTTGACTAAATTGGAAATGTATGGCATGAGGGGTGTATCCTTATCGTGGATATTTTCTTTTCTAGAACACCGCAAACAATTCGTTTCATTAGAAGCTTTCTCGGAAAATAGAGTTCAACAATTCAACTCCGGGAATTTGACATTAGAAATGGGGGTACCACAGGGCTCAATTTTGGGCCCTGTGCTTTTCATACTCTACGTCAATCAACTCGATCATTTCATTAGCGATACACATTATACTGCATATGCAGATGATTTTTCATTCATCATCTCGGCAGCAGAAACCCATGCACTTGAGAACAAATGCTCAGAATTGATGACCAAAGTTTCTGATTATTTCAATGATAATTGCTTGTTTTTCAACACCAAGAAAACAGAAGTTTTAAGAATACATCATAGCCAGAAGAGGGTCGATGATTTGATTTTTAATATTGATAATAGTCCAGTGTATAGTATTCATAGCTCGATTAGATTCTTAGGTATCAATCTAGATGAAAATCTAAACTGGAAAGAGCATTGTAAAAAAATATCATCTAAATTATCTTCCTTGAAATTTCTTTTCATCAATCTGAGAGATGTACTGGAAATGAATCAGCTGTTAAACTTGTATTATGCACAAGTAGATTCAAGATTGCGGTACGGTATCTGTTTTTGGGGAAATTCTACTGATGCAAAAAATGTTTTCATTGCTCAAAAAAGTATTATTAGATGCATTGCGAGAGTCTCGCGTAGAGTATCATGTAGAGAATTGTTTATCAAATACAATATTTTGCCTTTGACATGCCTATTTCTATATGAATTAGGTATTTATGTGTTTCAAAACAAGCAAACATTTCCACTAAATGAACATTTTCATAATTATAGTACTCGACAAAGAGAGCATTTCCATGTACCATTCTCCAAAAATGAAATATCATGCAAGTCACCTGATCATATGGGTCTGAAAGTATTCAATAAGTTACCAGACTATATAAAAGCCAGTAAATCGTTGACTAACTTCAAAATCAAATTGAAAACATTCTTAATTGACAATTGTTTCTACAACATGAATGATTTTTTTTTCAAGCACTGTTTGAGTTAATTTATTATATTTGTTGTGGTCTTTCTGAATATATTGTAGTTCGGAAAACGTTTGAACTGTAAATAGTGTCTTCTTCTTCTCTGTCTACTGTTGTATATATTTATTTCAAAATGACTGTACCAATACAATGTAAATTGTCTAATGGAAATAAATAAATGATGATGAACATGCTTGGGGTTGTATTCAGATTTACCGGAGTTGAAATTCTGGTATGTTGTTGGAATCCCAGGGCGAATCCAAGGGAGAAGACGGTGGCATGTTACTTCCATCGAACTTCACATTGCCGAAATGGAACCAATTGCTTTTATTATTTTATTTTATATATTTTATTTTATAACAAGATTAATGCATTCCCGGAGGAATGCCTTTTAAGGAGGGGGCAATGTAATGGAGTTCAGCAATGTCAAGAAGTATCGCCGATATCAAAATATCCTTCTGTATTGGACATTCCAGATAGTTTTCGATTGTTCGTCGAAGATCTAGAACAAAAAAGATTGAAATATCCTGGCAGCTATCAGATGGAAAGAGATGACAGATAATTTACAGTTCCAGAAAGTTCTAGAACAACTCAAACATGATATAGAACAAAAAAGATTGAAATATCCTGGCAGCTATCAGATGGAAAGAGATGACAGATAATTTACAGTTCCAGAAAGTTCTAGAACAACTCAAACATGATATATATTATAGATCGTATTGCTTACGCTACATCCTGCATCCTGTAGTGATTTTTTGGTCTAGAGGGGTCTGCAACAAAGTAGGTACTATGGTCACGTGGGACAACACATTGGTATGGTCAACAACTAAAACGACCAATGAATGACTTAGTACTTTCAACCCCCCTGGACCTACAAAACAAATAACCTGGATACCGGATCTAGCGTAAGCAATACGATCTATGATATATATACAGGGCCAGATAATGTCAGAAGTCAGTTGAATACGAAGTCGCAATACGTGAACCTCCAGAATGATTAGTTGTTATAAATTAGTATGTATCAAGTGATAGTGTTGAAACTTGATAATCGTTCACTTCTACCCACGAAGGTCGTAACAATTTATTGTCATTCCATCATTCAAGAGTAGAGATCCAGAAAATCCCTCTAGTTATCGCCCAATCCCCCTATGATCAACTATCTCTGAAGTTATAGAAAAGTTATTTTATGAGCGAATGCTTCTATTCGCTTCTATTTCTGTAAAAACATATGATTCTGAATAGATTTCGATATAGTTTTCAAGGCTGTAAAAGCATAAATGATGATGAATGAGCAATGTTTTTATTTCTGGAAGTTTTTTTGTGATTTTTCGAAGACGTTCGACTGTGTTAACCATGAATTGCTATTTCAAATATCAGATTACTATGGCTTCAGAGGGGTTCCTCTCTAATATACTACAAGCTGTGATGAGTTACAAAAATTCAATATCCAAATTTCAAACCATCCAATATGTCCCTCAAGGTTCTGTGCTGGAGCCAATTTTATATTCATTGTAAATAAATGATCTGACATTTGTGAATATTATACCGGCAGAATCATTCTCTTTGCAAATTATTTGTGTTTCAATACTTAAATAACCGATATTCTCACATTTAATTTTACCTTTAATGATCTCTACTTGAATGATCAAATTATTGAATGTACTTCCTAGATAATCGAGTGAAATTTTCTGAACATATAACAACACTGAACAAAAAATCAGCATCTTGGTGATTTGCTGTGGGAGTGGTTGCTAAGGAACTCGGAAAATGTATGGCGAAAACGGTGTACCATTCTCTAAAAGGGTCATATTTGAGGTATAGCATAGCTTCATAGAGCTATAGAGATCGCAGAAAGAATCGAAGCGGGAAACAGGGCATATTGAAAGTAACATGGATTCCGATCTGAACACTCAACTACAACTTCAATAGTGTCATTTTATTCAACTCTTCTGAAATCTGTAGAAGAATTTGAAAACCCGACTGAGATCTCCTGTGATCTCAGTCGGGCCTTTGATTGTGTGGATCACAACATTCTTTCAAGAAAGTTGTATAGTTTGGGTGTTAGAGGGTCTCAGCATAATTGGTTTATGTCGTATCTTTCTAACTGGACGCAGGCACTGAAAATCCAACACTTGGAGAATAATCGCGATGAGAATTATAACTTTTCGGATCAATTATCAAGTGATATTGGGGTTCCCCAGGGATCAGTTTTGGGCCTAATTCTTTTTATCATTTATATAAATGAAATGCCATCGACTTTATCTGACCTTCACTTGCCTGTATGCCGATGATTCTTCTCTTTTGTTTAGATCTAGGGACTTTAGTATTTTACAGCAGAACGTCAATTCAACCCCAAATGATTCAAATAACTGGTTTTGTGACAACTCCCTTTATTTGAATGCCTCCAAAACAAAAGCAGTTATGTTCCGTACTGCGCAGAATAATAACTATACCGACCTAGATATTCGAATATCTGATACTTCGATTGAAAAAAGTGATAGTGTGAAATTTCTAGGTATATTTCTTGACAGTGATTTCAGTTTTCGCACTCATTGTACTCAACTGATCAGTAATCTTAACAAAAAGTGTTATTTGTTAAGAAGTTTAACAAGAGTCCTTGACAGCTCGGGTCTACTCTTATATCACATTGGAGAAATTCAATCGAGAATAAGCTATGGCATAATAGTTTGGGGTAACTCTCCACATGCACGCAATGTTTTTTTTAACACAAAAGCGAATCGTCAGAACAATCGCGAAGGTATCACCAGTTGAATCATATCGAAACTTGTTAAAGAAGTTCAAAATTCTCCCGTTGGCAGGTCTTTATATCATGGAATTACTAGTATTTATATATAAAAATCGTAACAATTTCAATAAGAATAATTCATTTCATGATCATGACACACGTATAAATAATGACTTTCATGTACCTAAATCACGATTATCCCTATCCATGGATTCCTTTGACTCAGGGCATATAATCTTATTCCTGGAAATATCAAGTGCGCAGCTACTGAAAGAATTTTCAAAAATAAAATTAAAAAACTGCTATATGAAATCAGCCCCTATACAATTGATGAGTTCTTTTTATTTCTACAAAAATGATTGTAAATATTCTTATGATATATGTGAGTCATTGCATTTATTTATTTATCTATTATTCATTTAAATGTTTTTCATTTAAACTCATGTATTTCTTGACATGTCCAATTGCTTCTTTGAGCTCTTTAATGGACCAATAAACTACTACCACTACTACTACTCGACTTTGCTTGGAGATAAGAATTCGAGCAAGGAAGCAGAATAGCAAATATAGCAGGTCGCAATTAGTCATCTATGGAGCCGAAATAGTGGGTTTGAGAAATAAAGAAAAATAATAGCTATGAATATTCGAGAAAGGATGATTAGGAGAATACTAGGGATCGTAACACTAGAAGACAAGGAGAAGATTAATGAAATGGATGGTGAGACATAGTAAAAATCATTTGAGCAAAAATTTGAGATGGAAAAGAGACCACGAATACTTAGACCAAGAGGAAAGCCAAAATCAATATGGAAGAACGAGATATTGAAGGATATAAGATCCATGAGGATAGACCATTGGAGAGGAAATATAAAAAAGAGGAAGGACTAGCTCAATATCCGAAAAGAAAAAGCGGCACAACAGTCTGTGACGAAGAACAGAAGAAAGAAGACCAGCGGAGTTATTCACCGCAAGAAACGAATCTGAAGAGCTCTCATGAGCGGTTACCATTCCATCCGGAATGAACAGCCGTGTGTATAGCTTTCTGGAATATGTGGAATTCTCAATTATTTGAATCAGTATTCACTGTTAAGTGACACTTCGCCTTTTCATTGTCTTAATGAATAGAGTCGTTTATTATTATTATTATAATTATTTCACCAAAATGAAAAATTCCATATGTACCAAGCCGGCAAAAAAAATCATTGAAAACCTCTGTTCCTGAATGAAAACCTACTGATTTTGAAATCTTTATTTTGAAACTGTATGCCTGGTTCATAAGAAATACTAATGACTTTGAATTTACATATGTACCATACTCGTAGCAATGAAAACCTATATCTACATTTACCTATTTAAACATCCAATCTCACAAAACACTCTTCGATATACGATATCTTGGAGATTCCCAACCATATTCCCTTGAAGTACAAGGAAATATTTAATCTGAATTATTGCTTCAAGAGGTTCGTCAAGAATATTCTTTTCTCTCGAGCATACCATAATATAGAGGAATTTTATTCGGTTTGTTTGTTATAAGAAACTCTGCGTTTTTTTTTGTTAATTTCACAATATTTATATTTATATACCTACTTGACTTAATTTTGATTATATTCTCCTGATTAATTTTTAATGTATTTTTTATAACCACGCTCTCTCAATAGGATAATATCCTAGAGAATGAAGCATATTTTGATTTGATTCGGATACCTTTTTCAATGAACAATGGAATGATGTTTCCGAATCGGAAATTCCATTGTTCGGACCTTGATGATGGAAGTTATTGGCAGAAATGTAAAAAATAATACCAGCTGAGATAAATATTAGAAGTGATGAGGACTTCTCAAATTCGTTCGAAAAAAATGGTCGGTATTTGAAAAAATAGAATTGAGGGTGGCGCTATAGGAGAACGAGAGGTCGTATTGAGAATCAAAGCACAGCAAGTTAATGAACACAAGAGAGGGAAGTTTCTTCAAACGGGCGATTGCGTTTTCTCCGATTATTTCTGATTTGAAAACATCGCTTCATTACTACTGAAATGAATGTCTAATAACAATGTATTGAAAAAGTGGAAGTCTCACTAAAATTTGGTGTTTAGCCGCTACAGTTGTATGTGATCAGGTTGATCGACAGATAATGATGAATTCAGGTGAAACTGTTTGCATTTTGTGAAAATCTATGATCTTGCATAATTATCAGGTGGCCATCAGAATTTCAGCGTGAAACAATCACGTTTTTTCAAATTCAAAGTCGAATATTTCTCGTCAGTTTCTGAATCAATAATTACTTCTCTGACACATATTTTTGCAACTTCTTTACCTGCGCAGTATCTTTAAGTCAGGCAGACAATCGGTTACTTAGGTTCCCATTTCATCTCATAAATTTCAACTCCGATCAGAAACGTCATGAAAAACGGGTCATGGGCATTGCTTCGACGCAACTGTGGCTCCAAATTATTTTGCACCTTCGTTTTTGTTTGCATTGATGAGTCGCTAATGTAGATAAATATCTGGTTGTAATCCTTATCTGGATCACAATGATAAAAATGTTTGTTTGATTCCTTGTCATATCTAAACTGTTCTCGACAATATTGATTGTTCAAACATCACTCAATTGTTTCTGGATCGATCGAATGATTTCGTGAGAGCAATGCGGATCCGTTACGAAACTGTATGGATTCCAAATACTTCTGATTCAGACATGTTTCCCTTTGTTTTATATTAATTATTTTCAATGTTTCAAAAACATACTCAAACGACATCAATGAAACATGTTGACAAAATATTTCGATGATTTCAGTCGCAATTATTCGAAATATCTCGAGGAATAGTGTATTTTTTTTATATGTGTGAAGCAAACTCTCGTGCAAGTCGACTTCATCTCGAGATGCAAACTCCATGCATCGTGCAATACATATGCTTTTTCAACATGTTGAACACAACAATAACAGGAAAAGTGTTATTTGATTTTTCAAAGACGCAATTATTGAGAATTCGATAACAAGAAATATTGTTATTCACGGATTAAACTCGTAATCAATAGATTATCAATGAAACGCTACCAAAAAAATTCACTTGTCGCAAATTTTACATAAAGTATTAACTTTCGATAATGGATTCTAATAGAAAAATTCACGGAGCACAAACGTTATTTTATAATAAACATGAATTATCCGTTATAAACTGCTTCAATATCCGTGGCCGGTAAAAATACCATGCTGATAGACCAATCGGAATTGAAAGAAAGCTGGTGTTTTCGCTTTATATCAGTTGTCTTCGGCTTATTATTGGTCGAATTACGTGATGATGATGATATGAGTGGAATATTCATTAGGATACATTTTCAAAATGAATCCACTGTTGTCGCAAAACAGAAATGAATAATTCCCATTAGCAAATCGAATATTGTATGCGTTATCGATTATAATTCATTATTTATTTCTAGTATTTACTCACTTTGAATCTCAATTCTCCCACAGGGGCCTTTGCATAAGGTATTCCACTGAAGCTATAGAACGGTCCTCCATGATAGTCCTCCTGAACTTTCCCTCTGATTCTGCCCTCTTCCACAGTAACCACAATATCATCCGACATTAGAATCGAACTTTATTCACTCCTAAATGAATAACGCAACGAAACAGTTACAAAAGGTACCTGGCCGACCGGAACGAGTTCAGTGTGTCACAGTCGCTCTCGCTAGTGAACAAATAATGATGCACACACGAAATCTAACAATTTTATATTCAGATAGATATCTATTCATGAGTAGACTCGAAACGAATATCACTCTTACCGATATTCGCAGTGTGTTAGTTTCAAAGCTTGGATTGGATTATTAGCTGTTGCTTGGAAAATTTAATTTGATTTAATGATGTGGAAATAAAGAACTATTTGAAGAGGACGGAAGGGAAAGCCTAAACTTTCTGAAGCAACTCCCCTCATGTGATACTCACCTCGATTTATAAGAAATACCTGATCTCATCTTAACAACGTTTCATATTGATATTCAACTAACAGAAAATTATTGAGAAAATCGCAAATGAATTTTCAGAAAGCCACGAAGTGGGTGTTTCCCAAGGATCAGTCATTTACTAAAAATGTAAAATTGCATATAAACGAATTAAATATTCAATCGTCTGTTAAATCTTTATGCAACCGGCCCTGGGACAGTGTTAACCTTCATCAAACAGCACTGCCTGAAGAGAATACGGATATAAGTGCTGCCATTGAGTCACTAAAGAGGCGAGAGAGAGGGTTGGCATAAGAAAATATTTAACGCGAAAAGCCATCTCACTTATTCCAACCGCACTGATAACTCGGTCAAAATAGACATTCACCCTTGCATAAATTTCCTAGAAGCTGAAATTGCACTATAATAAAATTGTGAAGAGTCTTCATCGATCCCATGTGTGTGAATAATTTTGTTAAAGATCAGCGGTTAGTTTCATGATAAAAATAATTCCGACAAAAATTGTAGATCATGCGATTATCTACAAAAAATGTTCCCTACACTTTTCTCCCTAAGATTCATTTTTCCGGAAAAAATTGCCATAGTTGCATTCCCCATAATATATGCATGACTACGCTGCCTATATACACCATTGAACGCAAAATATAAATAAAACTATTAGTCTCGAGCCTTGCCTGTTTTTGAAAATGGACTTCGAGCGGTACCATACTATACTAGGTATAGTATGGTAATATATAGTACCTGATAATATTAAACAATGATGTACGAGGCAGTAACAGTTTCTCATCGCCCACTTGAATACACTAGAAGTTGATAATACACTCCAAATGATAAGGATCATTCAAATTGTTACTGCAAACAGTTCAGTTTCCCTATAGGAGAGACTATAATACAAATGAAATAAAATTTTCAGCAAAATAATTCAACGCTAATGTTCCAGTAAAGGTTTATCAAATCAATGATATAGTATAATCAAAGTTCATTACTGAAAAAAGTCGACGTAATATGGCAAATGAAAAAATGAATCACGCAACTACAATACTATATACACGACTTCACCTTGTACATTGGAGAATGCAAAACGCGAAGCAAAACGTTACGGTCACGATGTTATGCATTAAAACTTTTGATCAACCTCTGTATGCAAAACATCGATGAATTGTATCAGGTGCATCTGAAGGGTGTGAATTATCGAAAATCATAATCATATTAGGAGGATTACCGATATACCTACCTGAAAATTTGTTCGAGTTAGGATAGCGGGGACCAGAGCATATTTTAAGGAAGTTTGACTAGGCGGCAATACATCTCGTAGAATTTCTCAAAAGTGTTTTTTCACTCACTACACCTTTTCCAGTTGTATTACAGAAAGCACAAATTAATTTCAAAATAGTCACTTGTATTTCAGAGAGTATCGATTGTATTTCAGAATAGTGAGTTGAATTTCAGAAAGCATCAAATGTATTTCAGAACAGCGAGTTCAATTTCAGAAAGCATCAATTGTATTTCAGAATCGGTAGTTCAATTTCAGAAAGCGTCAACTGAATTTCAGAATTCATCATTCGAATTTCAGAAAATATCATTTGTATTTCAGAAAGCGTCAATTGAATTTCAGAATAGTCACTTGTATTTCAGAAAACGTCAATTGAATTTCAGAATAGTCACTTGTATTTCAAAAAATAAAGGTTTATTGTGAACATCCCGTGTTTTATGGTATTATTTTACATTTTTTTCTAAGAAATTATGAAGTTGCTAACGAAATTGAAAAGAGTTAGTAGGTCATATCATTGTTTCTATATGTTGTTCCCATGATGAACTATGTATAAAGTGAGCCGAATCAGAAAATTTGATGTATGGGGGGAGGGCTATCCATCTGATATTCTCATAATATTCTCAAGAATGTATATATAGGTAGCACTTCCGATTGTACCAGAAATGGACCGCCACTTCGTTATTTTGAATGGAACCCTCTATATATGTTAATTATTGTGGCCTACTTTATTATATTCAAAAAAATGAAATCAAAAGAAAGTAGTTCACATTATGCTGACGGCAGCTGTTCGCCGGAGAACAGATATAGTGAGTTCGGATTTTATTTGGCTCGATGATTGAAAATTTAAAATTCAGAGGGCGCCACTCAATTTAAGAAAAATGTATATAATATTTGGGAAATTGAGAAACCATATACCTACCTTCAAACAATACCTGAAATGATAGAATTGATCTTTCTTAGATATCTGGTTTGGACAAATAGAAGATTAAAACCATATCACATACAAGTACATATAATAAAACACCAAAATGGACAAGGCTATAAAATATCAGGAACCAATGCAAGAATCATATCAGTGTGGTTGTAGAATAAATCAATAAGATAAATATATCATATCACAAATACATTAATTTATATACCGGGTGTTATACTTCTTAAAATAACCCGAATGAGATGTCAAAAAATTGATCTAGATCCGCTGTCGCATAGTACCACTATGTGAGAGCTTCACAAAAGCTCTAGAGGTGTTTATCGAGTGGTGAATATGGTTTGATATTATGTATGGTATATAAAAAATCTCAGACAAATGAAACACTGAAGGTGCAAAAAAACCTGATATTAAGGGTTCAATCCTCCTTAATGGTCCATATATGTAGCCCCTATTCAAGGTCCAGGTGGTGTAGTGCAGGTGAAGACTCTGCGAAGACGAAGACAGGAAGAAAACAGGAAACAGCACACGAAGAACAACTAGAAGAAGGCTCAACCTCTCAGGTCAGCCAGGGGTCGATAGTGGTGCAGCTCAGCTGGACGTCATCAGCCTCTACCAGCTACTACTGGTCCTCATCTGATGGTTGCCTGTCGACTCTGGCCAAGATTTAGAAGCGACTCGGTGTTGGCCCTCGTGGGAATCTTGACCAGAGTCAAGAGTCGTCGTTCGATGCCAGGAGTCTGAAGATGAGGCTAAGCTGTACCTAACACCCTAACAAAAAAATAACCTCCTGTGAGGACACGTGCAAACAGAAAGAAACCGAAAGAAGAAAAATAAAATAGGTATATTTATAACCAAAACGATTGTCATTGCTGATGGCTCATAAACTCACCTTCTGAGAAGGGAAGTAGGGCTAGAAGATTGAAGATTAACAGGACGAACAGTTGAGAGCATGTCGGCTTCCACTCATCATCATGGCAGTTTTCAGGTGGTCAGACAAATCCCCAAAAAAGGTTCCGAAGATCACAAAAATATGGTGGCAACTTGGACTCAGCAAATGACTCCTTCACAAATCCCCAAATATTTGCCAAGGAGGAACTAGATATTTCCATGGTTGATGCTTATCGAAAATCATGTGTATAGTTTCACAGCTAGCGATTTTGAGCAGCCATACCAGAGGGACACATAATGGCAATCCTTTCAATTGTCAGGCTCGACACCTGTCTAACTGCTATATACAAATACTTTTCTTCCTCGAACGGCGGAATTATGAAACTCTTTTCCTAGTGAGATGTTTTAGGTACCCCCAAATTTTCAAGAGGGATTCTAACAGCTTCTACTGGCTTGCACGATGTTCCACCATGAACATTTTAGGTTTTCCTATCGTGTAGTCGAAGAATGGAAAAAATACTCGTATCTGTTGGTGAATGTTCGCGTGTAGTAATTGGGGTGATATGAAATATTGTTAAAGTTGGCCCACGTTTGCTTACACTGAAAATATTTCTTTTATTGCTTCATCAGATAAAATCCTCTTCAACTTCAACCTCAAAGCCGAATGGGCAATCTTTTCAGAAAATTTGTTAAGTCGAAGAGCATTTTGCAGTTGAGGCATCGAGTTTTTTTGTGTGAATTTATCCAAGAAGATCAAATGTTTTTCATATGACCGTGCCTGCCTGTATTTTCTTCGGGCAAGTCTGATACCCCTACAACTTCCCCCATAGGTATGGTTCAGGTTGTTCCCGTCAGGTTTGATTTGGTTCTGATCGATGTTGATTCAGGTTTACTTTGCTGGTCCTCATATGCAACGATACACAAAATTCTGACTATAGTCGTCGGGCTTGGAACAATGGAGGAAGAGCTTGATGAAAAAGCCAAATAGGAAACTATATCCCAGAAATCTGCGGTGAGAGAGAGTTCATTCCCTAGATCCGCGTTTCAATCTATAAAATGATCTACTGATACTACTACTATGGAGAGATAGAAGGTTGTTAAATCAGAATTATATGTATTATAAACATTGTGCAATCAAATCCAGTTCAATCTGTAGAATGGTCGAACTACGAACCACTCATCTTTTTTTTTATATTTTGCCTTTTCTTCTCATTTGAACCTCTACTTTGAATTTGTTGATAGATCAACGGTTTGTTCTTGAATTCAATTATATAAATCCGGTTCAATCTGTAGAAAGGTCGAACTACAAACCACTCCTCTTTTTTTGCCTTTTTTCTTCTGATATGAAACTTTACTTTCAATTTGTTGATAGAGCAACGATTTGTTCTTTGGTTTCATAAATCCAGTTCAATGTGTAGGAAGGTCGAACTACGAACCACTCATTCTGGTATATTTTGCCTTTTTTCTTCTGATTTGAACCTTCAATTTTAATCTGTTGATAGAGCAACGATTTGTTTTCGCGGAATAATAAAAAATGTGTATCTAAATAGAGGCTATTTCGCTGTGGCAAACGGGTCTCCCAATGCCAAATCCCCCGCAAAAAAGGCTATTTCGACACGCATTTGCGTTGCAGAATTATAACGATTGTTTTTTTTTTGTTTCATTATTATTAATTTGACGTTACACTGCACGGCAGCTTTTCATCAGGTGGCAATGGGAATAGATTCAATGTTTTTTTTTTATTTTGATCATTTTCTAATCATATATGGGCGCCACCGAATTCTATACCTAAGAATAGAAATTCGGAATTGAGAGAGTTCTTCACAAAAAACTACAAAATATTGTACATTATATATTCCCATTTACATTATACAGGGTGTCCCACCAAGATCGGCGAGGTACGATATTATGGAAACCATAAACCTTAGGGCTCCTAGGAAAAAATATCGAGAACTAAATCGGCCAAGAGAAATTGATGGAAAATATTTTCAAGTTCCTAAAATGACCGCTAGAGGGCACAACTACTATGACATAAATGAAAATTCGATTTTTCTCAAAAATCACCATATCGAGGTACTGTTTCAATGACGGAAATGAAGGGTTCAACAAAATTTGCGTCAGTTTGTTCTTTTACTTTTTTTCATATCTCCAAAAATAATGGTGGAAGAAGCTGTTGAAAAAATAAATTTTTAAATCGCTGTATCTCCTGAACCCTTGCTCCAAATTCGATCAACTTGGGCTCGTTTGAAAGATAATTTCACAATCATTCGAACACTCCATTCGATGTTGATCTCTAGTTCAAACCACGTCTACTAGAGGGCGTTGTTCACCCAAGGTTCAGTTTTTTCTGATTTTCTCAAAAAATTCAAATGGAATGCTACAAATTTCTAACATTTCTTTCGAAGAGAATGAAATTAGCTACATTTTGGTGGAAACCGCGATTCGATATCTCCATTCGTTTTTGAGTTATTTGCAAATAACTAAGTCAACCTGAAAAAATCAAGTTCATTGTTGAAAAAAATTCTACGATTTCCGTTATCTTCAGTAAGTCTGCATTGCATGCAAAATATGAGGTAATTCAATCCTATTTGCCTGTGCTAGTGATTAAAACGGTTATTATTCAAATGTTCACCATTTTGGTGCATTTGTGCGTTGATCTAATATTCCGTACTATACGCAAAATAACAATTGATGCTAACTATTCCTCTATTTTCATCGTAATATCTATGGGAATCGTTCTTCAATCATGCTAGTTGCATTGAAAATAATGGAATGCATTTTGAACATTTGTTGGGACATTTTTTTGTATCACGTTGTCGATAAAGATGTGTGATAGAAATGGCTTCAGAATGTAGAGGGTATTTGAGATTCTTCTATTTGTTATTATTAAAAGTCACTTTCCGTTATCGCAGTTTAGTTTTTGACTAGTAGGATCCACATTTTCATTCTCAGTAAGTGGCATTTGCATCAATTGTTATTTTGCGTATAGTACGGAATATTAGATCAACGCACAAATGCACCAAAAGGCTGAACATTTGAATAATAACCGTTTTAATCACTAGCACAGGTGAATTGGATTGAAAAACCCCACATTTCGCTTGCAACGTAGACTCACTGAAGAAAACGGAAATCATAGAATATTTTTCCCAACAAAATACTTGATTTTTTCAGGTTAAATTAATTATTTGCGAATAACTGAAAAACGAATGAAGATATCGAATCGGGATTTTCACCAAATTGTAGCTAATATTATTCTCTTCGAAAGAAATGTTAGAAATTTGTAGCATTCCATTTGAATTTTCTGAGAAAATCAGAAAAAACTGAATCTTGGGTGAACAACGCCCTCTAGTAGACGTAGTGTGAACTGGAGATCAACATCGAATGGAGCGTTCGAATGATTGTGAAATTATCTTTCAAACAAGCCCAAGTTGATCGAATTTGGAGCAAGGGTTCAGGAGATACAGCGATTTAAAAAATTATTTTTTCAACAGCTTCTTCCACCATTATTTTTCGAGATATGAAAAAAAAGTAAAAGAACAAACTGACGCAAATTTTGCTGAACTCTTCATTTCCGTCATTGAAACAGTACCTTGATAATAATATGGTGATTTTCTGAGAAAAATCGAATATTAATTTATGTCATAGTGGTTGTGCCCTCTAGCGGTCATTTTAGGAACTTGAAAATATTTTTCATCAATTTCTCTTGGCCGATTTAGTCCTCAATATTTTTTTCCAAGGGCCCTAAGGTTTATGGTTTCCATAATATCGTACCTCGCCGAGCTTATTGGGACACCCTGTATATACAATCAGTTCAGAAGGATGAGATAAAAAAATTACATACCTAGCAAGGTCTAGGTAATGATGGTATACGAAATTATCAGCTGAAATACGAAAATATACTCAATTCTTATAGCATTTCAAAACAAATTTTTTCAGTTCATGGAATAATACTCCAATAGTATTTTCAGTTCATAGAGAAATAATCAACTTTTGTTATAAATCATAAATGGTGTATATATCCAAGTGATACCAAGATATTTATGAATTTTGCTTTTATATACACTATAGATCATGGTATACTGAACTCACATAACAATGATAGGTACAAAAAAAATTCAATATTGAAGAATAACAACCCATTGAATAACCTAAAACAAAAACAAACCTGTATTTCAAGTATTCCTAACATCTGAAATGCCCTTACGGGATGTCGAGCAGATACTATTGGTAGATGTTGAGCAGAGTATTACAGTTATGTAAGAATTGTCCTACTACATTAGGACCACTGGAAACAGCATTCGAACTCCTGGCTCACATTCATTTCTTATTCCATTACTCCACAAACAATATATTATGATGGTGCTCAAAAAGGTGTGGATATACATGGACAATATGGCATCATAAAAAACCTTCGCCGGCACCAAATCACTTCCAAAAGAAATTCTGTGGTTCCAAATTACTTCCAGGAAAAAAACCTACAAAACGAAGTTGAACCAACTTCGTACCTAGATAGTTTGAAGGTTGTTACTTACTCCTAAAAGGAGGTTTTAATATTCAACGACATCAAAACCATAATTAAAATCGACATCGTAGCGGCCATTCGATACACTATCATCTTCAATGGTTATATTTAAGGCTTTCTTCTGTTGTATAATCCAATAGATTGAGATACAAATTCATGGGACGGAAATATATATACAGCTCACCGTGAAACGACTTTGAAAAAACGAAATCGCACAAAATGGAGCAGGAACGAGTAACCTGACAACTTGGTCACGTGGATATCATCGTTCAATGAAGTTCAGAAGCAAAGTACCTCTTCCTCAAGCCTCTACAGACGCACACTCGTTTCCAAATTATTTGCCATAAAAATCCACACGACTAAACTGAGACTATTTACAGTTGACGAGAGATCAGGGTCGTCGACGACATAACTTCTCACAAGAAAAACCTGTACAGAATGTTCAAATGTTGTCGACCGATGTTTCGCTACTAGCAATTCCTGATGTAATGATATCATAAGAAAATGAAATTGCTCCACAATGAGTTCAATGTACAACCAAAATAGAAAAACAATTTTAAACACTTTTTCTCTACTAGAGATTGGGGTCATTTTCTAGAGCTCCGTCAAATGAACTATCAGATATGCAGTATTTGTTTATTAGCTACGGTGTTGACCACACATTTTCCAATTTTTCTGATTGTCATCGTGTTTAATCTTTCATCTGAAATGAGATATCAACTGAAATATCCTAAATATTTACGTGTGATACATTTAATCATCGATTATTTTAATTCAACCTGAATCCTGTGGAACTGATGATGTGAGTAAATGGCCACTTTACCCCATTCTATATCGTGGTCGAAGTTCACCATGGGCATTCATGGCCACTTCAAACACTTTTCATATGCCATTTCTCTTCTATAGATGGGGTAGAATGGCCAATTTGTATTTTTTCACGAATTAGGTATTCATCAATGATTTCACTACATTCAGAGTGAAAGTTCAAGATTAGATCGACCATTGTCCCAGCAATTGCTTTCAAACCTTATATAGAGTAGCTGTTTTATTCAAATCTCCCATACCCAGTAAGTTATTATGCTGGGTTTATAGATTCAACTAAACTAAAAATTAAATTAACAATTAAGAATTGAGAATGTTGAATACTCGAAAACGTCTATGAGGGTTTATACATTTACATTTGTCAATTAAATTAATAATTAAGAATTACGAAGTTGGTAAACTTTCAACTTAACAACTAATAATTAAGAAATTTTGTGGACAGAACGCACAAAACGATTAGAATCGTTGGAATGCCATCATTTGTCATTGTTTCTAATAGTGTTTATCGTTTTCATGTTCAGGAGTTTTTATTTTTTTTTGGGTTTTTTGCTCATTTGTTCAATAATATCATTCAATTCAACAATTTGAAATGACATTGAGCTTTCAATCATGTAACATTCAACATCTGATTCTTAATTATTAATTGCATTGTATGAACACCTTCCCAATTGTTGATTCCTAATTATTGATTGTTAATTCTTAGTTGTTAGTACAGTTAAATCTATAAACCTAGCATTACTCTCGCCGCTTCGTTCAGGGATTGGGATGGTATCAGTCCAAGTGCAGAACCATTGAAAATGAATGCGATAATATAAAATTACAAGATATCTTCGACAAACGAAGTTCTCCTTCGATTGAATATTAAAAAAAATATGTACTGAAAGCGCTCTCGAGAAATTTGCAGATATTGCTACTCCATCAACAGAAAAGAATACTTAATTTCCTGTATGTACCAACTTTTGCAGTTATCTATGGAACTATACAGGGAATGATTGTGAAATCAAAAAACAGTTGTTAGGAGCATCATATTCTGAACAACTATCTAATCCAATGAGAATATGAACTGCAATGTGGCTTGAAAAATAGATTCAGTTTTGCCCCGGTTCGAATGATAATACATTAGAATCTGCTCCGAAAAAATTTGTATCATTTCGCTTCTGTGTAAACTGTTGTAGATTTTCCCTATTCAAATCTTGCGTGTATCTATCTACACTGATTTGAGGCTGTAGGATATGCATTTGTATAGTTGACAGACAGTTTCTCATTAACGAGTTTCTCAAGCTTGGATGCTTCGAGAGATTCGCTGCATTGAGATAACATACTATACCATCTCTGGTGTACCATATGATCTGAAAAGGTTTTTATTGTGCATCTTTATATCGATTTTTTTATTGGTCTCATTTTATAGTAAATAACGTATGAATGAGTAACATAGTTGTACATATTGTATTAAACTATTGAATATAATGAATCCAAATCATTATTATTCTCATAATAGATGATGGGTACAAACAACTATTATTATTATTATTATTATCATTATCATATAGTGCTCTTGTAATTCATCTGAATATTCCCAAGGAGTTCATTATTAAATTCCCTTTTTTTTTTCTAACACTGATGCCAGCTATCTGTTGAGAGCTTGAGCGATAGCATTATGATGTGGTGGATAGTATTTTTATTTTTTTTTCAATATATCACGAATGATTTCGTATTTTCAACCACTATCTCAGTTCTCTAACCAACCCTCTGAAGTTTTATTGAAAACTTGTACGAGTTAGGATAGCGAAACCTCAGCTATTATAGTAGGATCCTAAACCGTTCCTTTTGAAGTCTTTCAAAAATTCCTGCCATCGCAAAGATTCGATTCGGCTTGTATCTAAGTGTGCATTTGATCATTGTAACCTCGATGATTTTACGTTGAGGGCCACATATTTGGCCCATTTCAACGTTTTGATATAACCCAATTATTTTCGAATGACGAATCATACAATTGGTGATCGTTTTCAAGTGTAGAACACTTGTGCAGTGTAGGTATACTATACAATCATATTTTGTTAACTTCATGTTGTCCATAACAATTCTCATTGGTTATGAACTGCCGAGTTTTTATGCACTCAGTATATTTCTGTCTGAGGAAGGTATATACACTGAGTGCGCACTGTTTTTTTTTTCCCAATGGAAATATGCATACAGAACTATATAAGAAACCAGGAACGATATTTCTCTGTTCTTATGTGGGTATGTATATAAGATGAATTTTATCTCCATTTATTGACAAAAACGAATTCATTCATCGATTATTCTGATATAATATATGCAACTGATTTTGAATATACCTGCTTTATTTCTTCGGCGATTATTGATAGATGAGATAGGATTGTTGTTTTCCATCAAATTTTGTTCCAGTTCAAATTATAAACAAAGAACATTTCATGTCAATATTGGCAAAAAGAACATTTGCTTGTTATCAATTTTCTGACGGTTCTGTAGTCCTTGAGTTTGAACAGAGGTTACTCAATGTTGAGACTGTGGTTGAGATGTTTGAAGTTGAGGATAAACCTGTATTCGCCATCAGGAAAATGTTTTTATGTGGCCGAGGTATAGAAACCTTGGGTCAGACTTCCTATAGTCAAAGTTTACAGAATATACTCTATAAGAGGAGGGATTCACGATGCGACTCATGCAGAGCTATCGTAGGGCATCGATTGCTAACTGTATATAAGTTCAAATGCGAAATTGATTAAACCAGTGAAAAGACCAAAGTTGGAAGAAGCTATTGAAGTATTCTGAAGTTGAAACTTGTTCGTGAAAGAAAGCTGTGGATGATCAAAATATGTAAACATTGGAAACTAAGTTGCTTCGAATCATCAAAAATTCCTGTTCAAAAATTAGATTAGATATAAAGTAACTCACAACCAAAATATTATCTTCTGAAATGCAGTCGCTTGGCTTATAATGTTCTTGGCGAATAATTTTGACAACTACACCGCCATTTTCCACATAAATATCAAGGATGGGTAGCAGGGACGCAATAAAGCGAGAAGGGATCTTGAAATTAGTGGTTCAGACCTTGTATGGCAGACGGCGGTAATGTACAGCGCATTTTCTCATTGCGTATAAGATGGCGCTGCGGAATTCCAGTCTAATACGTAGATGATTTGCAGTACAGTGACTCTATACAAGACAGTGGCGACAATAGGCTTCAGCGTTTTGATTGGTGACGCCATTAAGAGGCAAATTTTCTGTTTGTTTACATTGGTTTATATGGCGTTTAGTATCCGTAAATTCCTCTATTGAAATAACCTAACATTCTGTTTGTGCATATTACTATGTTTAATTTTGCATATTTCGTTTCAGTTTCAATACCAAAATGTTGCGGATAGGAGATTCGGTTCTGGAGTGTTTCTTTCTTCTGCCGCATGATGTCGCCACTTTCAATTGTCTGTTGGAACGCGGCTCGGTGCGGTCAAATAGACGCGACGAAAATGCATTGGGACAGGCAACGCTTCGAGTTGAGATCTTACGGTCTCTACTCGGATAACTACCCTGCACTGATGAGGGCCAATAAGCCCGAAACCGGTCTGTAGGTTGTTAGGCGTGCCTGTCTCGATGTGAATTTGTCACGTCTTAGGAAGAAAGAAACATTTGCGATCTGCATTCACAGCGTGAATCGTTGCATGGACTACGAACAGATATAATTCAATGTTCTGCGTGGTATTTACCAGGAAAGTAGTTGTTTTCTGCTCGTAGTCTACCAGACATTCATTTCAAACTATGTTTGATATTTTTAATTGGATAGACTATTTTTCTCTCAAAGAATTAATAGTTGGCCCAGGCTCTACTTTCGTGACTTTTCCTATCAATATCCAGCCGAATGTAGTATTCAATGCGGTTGGCAGGTGCTCCCCACCAAGGATGCGTCCATCCCTAAGTATTTTTTGAAAGATGTCCGCACCTAATAGCAAATCTACCGAAGCGGGCGTAGCAAAATGCGGATCAACCAGTTTTATATTTTTTATATGCGTCCACGTTGAAGCGTCGATAAAATACGATGGCATATTTGAACATATTTTTTCTAATATGATAGCTTCTATGGTTAAAGTATCAAGTGTTTCGTTGCAGTGGCGGATCATAGGAGAGGCGCACGAGACGCGCGCCTCGTATTTTTTCAGGCGGGGGGCGCCAAACAGGGCAAATCAATAGTATATTATGCAATGAGCACAAAATGATGCCCATTTTGCACGAGTATGAAATTTGCAGCACGAGCCAAAGGCAAGTGCTGCAATTCATACGAGTGCAAAATGGCCATTTTGTTGCGAGTTGCATACTATACTTTTTCCATGACAACATATCGTTCACGTTTAATACATGCATACATTGCAAAGAAATAAACTGATGATATTTCATTACTCCAAATTCGCCGCTAATGGGCTTTCTATCAGAATTAAAATGTAAATTGAAGAAATATGTAAATATTTTCTTTATTGCTATTTCTAATAGGTACACAGAATATAACTGTATGTGTGTATCTAATTAAAGTTGAATGTGCAATTATTGAATGTCATATTTGGAGAGCTTGATTGCTGAATACTCAATTCTTTTCGAAATTGAAAATTTGTCAACGTTGAAGTAGACGGCTTCTTACGATTTTCCGTTTCTAAATTCGTTGGTATTCCTGATGGTATGTTCTGTATTGCATTTGCAATTTTATTTGCTATGTCAAGCTTACTTTTCTTCGATTCATCAATATATCCCTCAGCGACTGTAGTAGATTTCCAGCCACCGTGGCGTTTTAACGTGGTTATGTCACCTCCAGCATCAATAAGAATTGTTGCGAAGGATCGGCGAAAGCAGTGCCCAGTATATAATTCGTAATTTGGCAATTTTAAATACTTGGCAATGTCTTTTCCCATAGCTCCAAACTTATTCAGACCTATTCTCTGAATGGTACACTTTCCTTTTTGATAATTAATGAAAAACCATAGACCATTAGCATTTGGAGGGCGAAGATTTGCGTATTTTTTATAAATTTCGTAGAATTTGCCAGTTACAGTAAAATTTCGTATTATTTTGGTTTTACTGTCTGGTATTGTTACTAAAACAGCTGAACCAAGATCATTGAAATGAGTAATTTTCATTTGATGTAATTCATGTCTTCTACATGCACCCATTACTCCCATAACTAATGCAACCTACAATATAAATTAGTTTACTTAAAAATATTTTTCATCAAATGGAAATACAAAAATTACTTTTGTTGCCAAATATATTTCATCTGGAGCCTGTTCAATGAAATTATTGATGTCATTTGCTGTAAAGATCTTTGACTTTTTGGATTTGTAGCCTTCAGACTGCCGCTTGAGGAATGCTTTCAGTTTTAAATATTTGGCAATATCTATATTATTATAGATACTGAAAGAGTCGTTCTCAGCATTGAGAAATGTGACCACAAAGTGGAAATTTTAAATTTTTTGGCTAAGTCGCCAAAATAAGCCATTAAAACGTTCTCAGAAAATGATTTTGTCTTTTGATCTACCTTCCATTCCAAAAAATGGTTATAAGCGCGTTGATACATACTCTTCGACGTTTCCGGTAATAAATTAAGTGTTGTTACGTTCGCTGCTTCTATAATGTTTGGAGGTGTCAAATCTAAGTCGATATCACTATCAGTTTCCATTTTGATGAATAGTTTTTATAGAAAAGAACTATGAAATTACTCGTTACTTAACATTTCAACAATTTGTCGCTGGATGTCATAATTTGGCAAGTCGTAGTCGTCGTGATTTTAGAGTGAACCTAGACCTAACACGAAATATTTCATTTCGCATTTGTTGCTTAGCAACTTGCCTAGCAACCGATGCAAAAATGAAATTCTGTACAAAATGTGCTTGTTTATGATTGAAGTTACAGTTATAAAATGAACATTTATCGAGGTTGTCATAGAAAAAGTAAATTTTTCCATACTGAGTATTCATGGAATAAAACCATCGCGCCTTCTAATTGAACTCCAATAAAACAATAAAAACGGGGACAACTAGCGAAATGGAACTAGCCAACGACATATCCTGCCTGCACTGCTACTGCCTGCATTGGCTGTAGTGAAAAGTTTGCGCTCGCCGCTAGCTCCCACTACAAGTTGAATCTTTAAAAGACCACATATTGCACAACAAAATAATTTCGAAATCATCGAAGAGGAGGCTCTGGGACACTGACAGAATCTAGGACATTTCAAGATGAGAGAAACAGGACGAGAAAAAGAAAAATACCATTTGACGAATCTGTAGAGAACGATACAATTTTGTGTGGCAGAAAATCATTCATCGTAAATGTATTTTATGTTGTCTGCGACGTTCTGATAGTTGAGATGGAAAAACGAGCTGAAGCATACAATTCAATTCTGGCACACTTCAATAGTTATTTATGTATTAAGGGAATTATGAGGGCCTTAATTACCGATGGCAAAGTTTGCGTCCCGAGGGCCTCTGGCCCGAGGGACAGCAATTGCCAGAGGTTATTAAGGCTCTATAATTCCCGTGGTACATGGATAATTTTATTTTTGACCGATTTTCATAACAATATGTCCATATTTAGAACGCAATAAATGTTTAAATTCATAACCTTCCTGGTATATTTGAATTAGGTAGCGTTGATAGTAGCATTGTTGGTTGTTGCTAGGTTGTCGCTATGTTACATGTTTATAAGCAAACTTTCTTTATCAATCAATGTTTTTCCGTTAAAAACGTGTTTATTTTTTACCACAAATCGACGATCTTTTTCTGATATAATGGAGGATATTATAAAAAAAGCGGAAAAAGCAAGACAATCATTACTTCCATCTAAAAGTGAAGCCCTATATCAAAAAGAATACAACTTATATCTGAAGTGGCTGACACAGAGAAATGTTATGTCAAAAGATGCCAACGAAACTGTCATTCTGGCATATTTTCAAGAACTGGTAAAGTATTTTCAGTATTTTCTGGTAGATTTGGTAATAATTGTATTTATTCGTTGCAGTCAGAAACGTTTAGCCCAAATTCGTTATGGACTAAATGGTCAATGCTCAAATCGATGGTGACCATATATGAGAAAAGAGATATCACCAAGTTCAACGAACTAGAGGCTTTTTTGAAACGGAAAAGTAAGGGGTATAAGCCGAAAAAGTCTGCTGTCTTATCTCCTAAAGATGTCATCAAATTTCTAAAGGACGCCCCTAATGAAATTCATTTATTGCATAAGGTATTTTTTTTCTCATAATTTTCTTTTTCGTTTGTTTATTTCGTTTTATTTGTTATAGGTTGTTCTAATTATGGGTTATTTTGGAGGATGCAGAACTCAGGAACTTCTAAATATGAGTACAGCAGATACAGAGGACCGGGATACTGTTATGGTAGTGAACGTACCGGAAAGTAAAACTGGTGTATCGAAGAAATTTACAGTTGTGGATGAAAAAGAGTTCTCTGCTTTGCCTTTATTGAGACTTTATATGTCCTTGCGTCCTGAAGGTACAAAACGATTTTTTTTGAGCTTCCGACAAAATAAATGTACAACTCAGCCAATTGGAAAGAATATGTTTGGCAAAATTCCCAGCAAAATCGCAATGTATTTATGATTGCCAAACCCACTAACCTATACAGGACATTGCCTTCGTCGCACTTCTGCTACTGCCCTAGCCAATGCAGGAGCAACTATGACAAACTTAAAAAGACACGGAGGTTGGAGAAGTTCCACGGTGGCAGAGGGGTATCTGGAGGACAGTATTGAATTGAGAAATAAAACGGCGCGTATGCTGTCTACTTTGCCATCAGAAGAGGCAGGCACCTTGACTGTAGTGAACAGCAACAGCACCACCCATAAAAAAGAAGAAATTGTTTCCAGCGGCGGAAGTAATTTTCAGGGAACATTTGAAAATTGTACATTTATTATTTGTAATGACGTGAATAAGGAAAATATGTCTTAGTTTTCATTACATATAAACGTTTATAAGCATTTCTTGTATCATTTTCACCTGTGAAAGGTAAGAGGGAGTTTTTGAACCTTAATATCCCAAGGGAGTTATGACCCTCATTATAGATATCGTAACTATGACGATAATAGCTTATAATGTCACTGTCAGAAATAAATTCATTTTTGATACCAATATTTCTACAGTGGAAAGAGACTTGTGCATAGACAGATTGCTCGAATTGCACAAAGAAGATATTGATACATCCCTTTTCAAAGAAGAATTTATTCAATTCCAAAGCTTTGCGAAGGGAATGAAGTTGTCGAATCCCGAAGATATGTACAAATTAATAATAGACGGTCTATCTTCAACTTTTCCCAATGTTGAAACCATTTTGAAAATATTTTTAACCATACCCATTTGTAACGCAAGTGGAGAAAGATCATTTTCCGTTCTCAAACGAATAAAAAAGTATCAGCGGAATAGTTTATCTCAAGAAAATTTGAAATCCCCTTTCAGTTCTTTTTATCGAAAGAGAAGTCATGGAAAAACTGAACTTTGATGATGTGATAGATGACTTTGCAAAAAGAAAGTCCAGAAAAGTTCATATTTAGAGTCTTTTGTGTGATAGCATTTTTTATTTATTTTTTATGAAATATTTTGTTTTGTTTTCTCTCTTTTTGTTATTGTTGACAGAGCAGAATTTTATTTTTATTTTTCAGCTCATATTTAGTCTTTTGTGTGATAGCATTTATTATTTATTTTTTATGAAATGTTTTGTTTTGTTTTCTCTGTTTTTTTAATGTTGACAGCATAATTTTATATTTATTTTTTAAATTTTATGTAATATGTAATGAATTCGTATCAAAAATGATATTCGAGAAAAACTGTCTTTGTTTTTTAAATATACGGCCTACTGGGTAGGCATGTTCCAGAAGGAAAGGGGCGCTGAAGTAAGTTGCGCCTCAGTCTGCCGAACGTCATGATCCGCCACTGTTTCGTTGATAGGTTTAATAGCGCAATCAACTGCACCTAATCAAAGTTTACAGAATATACTATAAGTTGCGTCACTCCGCCTCGACTCTCGAAGCGACCGGCCCCTTACCCCGCCTATCTAGGGTACTGAATTCAGTACCTCGCCGAGAACCGTGAGATACACGACGTCCCAGTCCACGGCTTGCCGCGACGCGCAGCAATTCAGAGCCAAATATACAGATTGTCCCAAAAGTTACATTTCTGTGAGTGGGTTGATAAATTATAAAGGCGTGTCATATTTGGGCAGTGGATGGATCTGAAAGCCTTTATGGCTACCGAAAAACAAATATTAAAAAAGCTTTCAAATTTGTGAGTTTTGTCAGGCGAGACGTAACAAAAAAGTCAAATTTATCTTTTGATGTAGAAATGTAATAAAATAAATATTTCTTCTGTGGGAATCACTACGAAATGAAGATTACAAATATTTATTTACTCGAATTATCAATCAAAACTATTTCGCCTAAATAAAACTCTTATGGAAATTCCAGAAACCCTACTACTATACAATTTTGTAGATCTTTCAATAAAATATTCAGATTACGGTATTTTGATTGTGCTGAAGGTAAAAATTGTATGAAATGAAGTCTTGATGAATTTAACTCCAGAATTTACAAAAACTCACTAGAATATTTCTCCATATACTCCACTTGAAGTTTTTTCGAATGATTATCCCAATATAAGAAATCTGGAAAGAAATTCGTTGATATCACCCGAGTATATTTCAAAATAATTTAGGTGCAATAGTCTAGTTACGCAGGACGTTTGCATCAATTTTTCTTTCTACATGAAAGAAACTTAGTTGTGAAGGAATTATATTTTTCAAATTGAAAGTACACAATAACAACACCAAAAAACCTTTCGGTGGTCTTATAATACAGAACCTGGTGGACAAGCAGTTGGGAAACGTTTGAAAGACGAATTCATCGACACTGTTTTTATTCACTTATGTAGAAACCTTATTTGGGTATATTAGTTTTCATGTTTATATACACGGGTTGAATTATATTTCACATTGAAATTCATTAACATGGAAATGAAAACAATGAAATCCAATAAAAGTTTCATTGAACTAAGTCAATGAAAAAAATCAATTCTAGTTTACCTATATGAAATGGAAAAATAGAATAAGATGTTATAGATCTATGCATTTTCGCATCATATTTTTAATATTCGACGTACCCGGTATATAGCATAACGTCTTTACTTTGCAATTGATCCTCGTATATCGCTTGACTTCTGCTTGCGGTTGCCTGCGGCTAATTATCGGGCTCAGTTCTCGGAATTGCAAAAAATGCTATCCCAAACCGTTCCGACAAACGATTCGGCGAGAGTGACGCAACTTATAGTATATTCTGTAAACTTTGACCTAATGACGTGCGAGTGTTCATATTTCCAAGTCCCTGTACCGACAATGAATATTTACAGGGGGTTAGGCCTAAGCGTTGACAGCATCGTTGAGAAATGAAGTTCGCTTGTGACCCACTGTCGACGAGTGCTCGTACTTTCTGAAAATTCCCGCGGTAATCGAGAACATGAAGTTGTATAGTCGAAAGTAAAACGTTTTGTTTTTGACAAATATTAGCACTGAGCGCAGAAGGACCGGGCTCAGGAATTTCCGTACCCTTTACGATTGTTTGAACGAAGTTATCATTCTCAACTAACTGTTGATTACTATTTGCCTCGTGGAAGAGCTGAGAATCTTTAGGCTTGTCGAAATGAAGGGTAGAATGATGTGATTTGAAGTGGCAAACATGGCAAGAACTTGTTAAAGAGCAATTTTGTATAGAATGGGTGTGACTGAGGCAATTTAAACACCAACGATTTTGTTTAACTAAATGAAAGCGGTCTCGGGGTGTTTTACCTAAGTATATGGGGCATTTATAAGCAGTATGTTCATCTCTGCATATAGGACATGGTCGCGTATTATTGGCCTTTGTACTTGTATTGGCAACGAATGCAGAGGTTTTATGGCAACTTTGCGAATTATTACGATTTGAAATTGGAAATGTAGTGGATTTTGGTTTGATACGAATAGAGGAGAGTGAAATTGACTCGTAGGCTTGGCATTGTTTACCCAAAAATGTTATCAAGTTTTTATATGAAGGCATTTTATCAGGTTTCGTACCATGTTCTAACTCGAATCGAGAAATAGTGGCAGGATCTAAGCGTTTGACCAACATATTACACAATAAGTCCCATTGCTCTATAGAATAGTGAAGATTTTGAAGAGCAGCGAGGTTTTCTGAGAAAATATCAAGAAGTTTTCGCAGTAATTGCGGATTCTCACTGGAAAAACGCGGACTACAAGGCTAAACTACAAGAAATAATTGATAGTGGTGATGAAACAAAAACAATTCGATATATAAATAATAAACCCACAATAGTATGTGCAAGTGAAATCCCTATGAGAAAAAACTAAGAAACAATTACCCTAATATATTACTGAATACAGATATATACTTGAACATCCAAAGTATATTAAAAAATAAAGATCAAATTCAGGGATGCTTGGTCGAGTATCATCCTAAAATGATAATGGTTAGTGAAGCTAGGACCACAAAAGACATTGAGGATAATGAAATCAAAATAGAGGGATATAACGTCGTACGTTGTGATTCTACAAACCGACACACAGGCGGGATCTTGATATACATAAAAAATGAACTCAGGTTTAACGTATTCAGATCGTTTGTGCTTCAAGGTAACTATTGGTGCAAATTTGTTAAAGTTTTCTTCGGTTCTTCAAAATGGATTATTGGATGTCTTTATCACTCACCATCAAGTTCTGATGCTATGGTTTTAGATAAACTTGAAGAAATGTTTGAAGATGTGTTTACTTCTGATCTAAAATGTATTCTTGTTGGTGATTTCAATGTGAACTTTCTTTGTGATTGCTTCAATACAAAAAAATAGGAAGGATTCTGTCTATGTATGGAATAAATCAATTAATATCTGAGCCTACTAGGATAACTGATACAAGTTCAACTTTAATAGATTATGTATTGTCAAACCACAATAACTTAACAACAAATGTCCATTGTAGTCCTAGGATAACTGATCATCTAATAATATCAATTAATTTGTACAATGAGGAACAAAATATTATGTCAGTCAAAAAGTATAGAAACTTTAGTGATCATAATCTTCATACAATTAAAATTGATTTAATATCATGTGATTGGTCACTTGACTCTGTTGATGTTAATAAACTCTATGATAATTTATTAAAAAATTGTGAAAATGTGATTGATACAGTTGCACCATTACAAATTTGTAAATAAAAATGTAATGTACCATGGTTTGATAATGATGTACTCAACAAAATAAAAAAAAGAGAAGAGTTATAAATGTTTCAAAAATTGCACAGGGCCGGATAGGGTGGAAAAATGGGAAACTTATAGAAAATATAGAAATGAAGTTGTTAACTTAATGAAAAAAAAGAAAGACCAATATTACTATGATAAAATAGATAGGAATAGAAATAACCCACAACTTATGTGGAAAACTCTCAAGAAATGAGTTGATGTGAACTCACAAGACTTACCAAATAGCATTGAATTTGAACAGTTGGATCAAACAATAATCAAGAGAGAAGATATTGACATAGCTGAAAATCTGAACTTTTATTTTATAGATAGTATAAGCAATATAGTGGAAAGTATTGATGAAATGGATCTTTGTAATAATATAAATTTCTATTTATACCACAGTTTTTCAAATTTCAAATTATTTTCATTTGGAGACTGTGATAAGCATAAGGGAGGGACTTCACTATTAATTAAAACTAGTTATCAGATGAACGTCTATTCCGTATCCATACATGTCACGTACTCCCCGTATCACACGCGCCGGTCTCCCCTCTCCCGTGTCGTCATCGATGCGGTTGGCTATGCGCATATCACATCTCCCCCTCTTCTTGACTATATAGCATTTACAGAACTAAATAACATACTATATTAGGCCCTATATATAGTCTCTGAATCTGAGTGGTGGTCTTCTTGATCGGGCTCGACGGTTTGACCCGCTGGGCTCTGGTAGTTGCTCTGGAGGAACCCTTTGACCTGTGGGTGACATTGGGATGGGTTGGGTTGTCCTGGAATGATGGTCCTTCGGAGATGGTCCTGGGATAGGCGTTTTGTACGCCTCAGGTGTTTCTCCGCCCGCCGCCGACTTGACTGTACTAGTGGTCTTCTCGGGTGGATGTTCAATGGAAGAAGGGCCTGGCCTCGGAGTTCTGTTTTCCTCTGGTGTTGTACCGCCCCGTGCAGATTCGGCTGGACTACCCGACCGCTGTTCTGGGGTCCCCGGGATTTTGACTGCCTCTGATGGTTGACCTGTCGTTTCTCGGAACTGAACCTGTGTACTGTGTAGTGGAAACTCTAATGTTAGAGTTCCATCTTTGCGGGTCGCGTGTTCCTGCTGGCTTGGTGGACCTGAAGCATTCAACTGGGATTGGGGACTATATGGTAGGGATAACTCGGGTTTGTTTGGAAGTTTAACCAGGTACTTCCGGTTTCTTCTTATTATTCCTTGATCTGTCTGAATTCTGTATGAGCGAGGATGTTCTGTCCTTCCGCTTACTATGCCTTCTCGATTCATATCCCTGATCCAAACTCTTTCTTCGGCCAGTAGTTGTGGCATTGGCCTTGCATTGTGGTGCCTGTTGTAGTACCTTGCTTGCTTCTCTGTCTCAGTCTTCATTTCTTCATATATGTGGGAGTGGTTTGGGAGTTTTGGTTTCAAGTTTTTTTCTAATCTTGGCAATGTGTCTCTAAGGTGTCTTCCCATCAGTAGTTGGGCCGGCGTTGCTCCATATATTGTTGGGGTGTTTCTGTAAGCCAATAATCCTGTTTGTAAATCATTCCCTTTTTTCATAATGCTTTTCACCAGTTTTACGGCGGATTCGGCTAATCCGTTGCTGGCAGCGTATTTAGGGCTACTTGTACGTTGCTCTATTTTCCATTGTTTCAAGGTTTCATTGTTGTAAGAGGTAAAATATGTAGCGTTATCTGTACGAAGAAATTTAGGACTGCCAAATCTTGCAAATAATTCCTTGAATTTTTCTATTATTTCATGGGTTTGTAAACTCTCCAGCTTGGCAACGTCGATAAACTTACTATAGTAGTCTTGTACTACTAGATAATTTTTGTTATTATATTCTCCCACGTCTGCTCCAATCATAGCCCAGGGTAGGTAAGGTACCTCCATACAAAGAAATGGTTCTACTTTCTCTTTCTGGTGTTTCAGACACACTTCACAATTCTCTACCGTCCTTGTTATGTCATTGTTGATTGAGGGCCACCAGACAGTTAGTTTTGCACGTTGCTTGCACTTTGAGATTCCTTGATGTCCCGAGTGAATTTCTTGCAAGCACTGTTTAGTTTCTTCTGGTGGTACTACAATTCTATCTTTATATAGAATTGTATCCTCAAATATTGTTAGGTCCATATTATGTTTATAATAAGGTTTGACTTCCAGTGGAAGTTGTTTGATGTTATTTGGCCATCCATTCAGAATGTAGTCTTTTAACGTCCCCATGAGATTCCCTGCCTGCGTGATTTTTTTGTTCTCTTGGTTTGTCGTTAGAATTGAAAATATTCTAATTTCTTGGTGTAGTATGTCTTCGTTTGAGCTTTTAGTTGGCAAGGGTGCTCTGGACAGTGAGTCCGCTATCGTCAAATCTTTTCCAGGTATATGAATAATATCGTATGAATAACGAATCAACCTCATCCTAATTCGCTGGAGTCTGGGTGTTAGCTCATTGATTGGTTTGGACTTTAATATTGGAATGAGTGGTTTGTGGTCCGAGAAAATTTGGAAATGTAATCCCACCAGATATTGTTGAAGCCTTTCAACTGTTTTCAGGATTGCTACTGCCTCTTTCTCAATTTGGGCGTATATTCTCTCTGTTTCTGTCAAAGATGCGGAAACATAAATATTTACCCTCCAATTTCCATTGGGTTGCTGTTGTTCCATTACTCCCCCTATTCCAAATGAAGAAGCATCTGCACTCACTCGTGTTGGATACTTTGGATTATAGGCTGCTAAAACAGGTGTTTTGGTTAGTTCTTTTTTAATATTTTGAAAACATATTTCATGTTCCGTTGTCCATAGAAACGCCGTATTTTTGTTCAATAAGTCCCTTAGAGTTTTTGTTTTGTCTGACATACCCTTAATGAATTTAGTCAAATAGTTGACCATACCTAAAAATCGTCGTACATCATGCACAGATTTTGGGACAGGATATTCCAATATTGGTTTGATATTATCTGGATCTGCTCTAATTCCATTTTCACCAATTATATGCCCCAAGTGCCTGACTTCCCTCAAATTGAAAAAACATTTGTTGATGTTTTATACCTGTTCTTTCCAGTGTTGTCAGTAAGTTTTTGAATTGTACTATATTCAATTTCAGTAAGCTTGGTCTACCTAATAAATTGTCTCTACAGTTAGCTACATATGCTTTGATGTTGATTTTCATATTGTCCTTTAGTACTGGAAGTTTTACAACTCCTTTCACATCAAGTGCGTGACTCCTACCTTTGCCTGGTCCCATCAATACTGTTTTTGTTTCATTAATTTTTACCCATTTGCTGATTTTATTGTATGTCTCTAGGCAAATTACTGTTTCATCTGCTCCTGTATCAATTTTGAAATTGACTAATTCATTTCCTATATTAAGTTCTACTAACCACCCTTTTTCTGCCTGCTGATCCATTTTATTATTAATGTTATTAATTTGGATAGCTCCTACCTCCAAATGCATGTCCTCTTGTGGTTCTTCCTCTGTTTCAGATTCTGATCCCCAAACCTCATACACCCTCTTTGTTGAGCGACAGCACTTCTCATAATGGCCCCATCTCTGGCATTTATGGCACTGTACTTTGGCTGCTGGACATCGATAAGCTGGATGACTTTCTTTTCCACATCTGCTACATCCTGCTCTTCGTTCCCTTCTATTGTCTTCCTTCTTGAAATTTCTTTCTTCTTTCCTGAATTTCATTCTATTTCCTCTTCCTGGTCTACTGTACTTGATCTGGTCCACATTGATTGCTGCTTCTTGTCTAATTTGTTTATTTTGTTCTTTCACTGCCTCTGCTTGATGAACCTTTTCCACTGCTCTCTCCATAGTTAATTTGTCATCCATTTGTAATTGCTCTGCCAGTTCTCTGTCTTTAATACCAACCACCAACCTGTCTCTCACCAACTCATTGCTTAAATTCCCATACTTGCAAGTCTTTACCATCCTCTTCAGTTCTGTTGTATATTCTTCTGCTGTTTCTCCATCCTTTTGATTGCGCTGGTTGAATTTTGCTCTTTCATATATTATGTTCACTTTCGGTTCATACAATTTGTTGAAGAATATTTTCAAATCTTGATATGATTCAAAGTCCTCTTGCTTCTTTTCAGCATTGCTCAGTACTCTGTCCACGTCGTTTCCCATTTGCAGTAATAATTGGTTGATTTGTTGATTCTGACCTAGCTGATCCAATTTTGTTGCAATTCTGTACCTTTCATAGCCTTTTATCCAAGATTCCCAATCTTTGTGTTTGAAATTGAACCTCTCGAAGGCGGGCAGTAGTAGGTTCTGGTCTTTTGTTTGTATTAAGCGTTTAATTTTCCTCAACTGTTCCTCTAATTCTTTATTTTTTTCGTTCAACTCTTCCAAAGACATGTTTGTTGATTTCACACTTTTTGAGGTTAGTGTTAATGTCAATGATTTCTTCTTCTCGTTCACTCCTTAATAAATTGTTGGCACAATGAAGTTGGCTGTTTGGGAACAAGTTTGGGAATAGGTTCTTCTTCTTTCTTTCAAAATAATCTTGCCACTTCACAAAATAAGGTTATTGCTACACCCACAAACCCCGCAACTGTCAATTTCGGGATTCGGGTTGATTCGGTCACTGGGCACTAACTTTGGATTCGGGCCTCCTCTCCTCGTGTCAACTTGTTTTTGGATAAAATTTTTTCCGACTGGTACCTTATTTTTTTTTTATTTACTGTTCCTGTTGCCGCTCGTCCACATGGATTGCACTTTGAATATTTAATAATCCCCTTTTCTAGTTCTTTACACCTGACACCATGTGATAAGCATAAGGGAGGGACTTCACTATTAATTAAAACTAGTTATCAGATGAACGTCTATTCCGTATCCATACATGTCACGTACTCCCCGTATCACACGCGCCGGTCTCCCCTCTCCCGTGTCGTCATCGATGCGGTTGGCTATGCGCATATCACAGAGACCTAAGGCACTTGACAATAAAAGTAGTGCACTTGAAATATTGAATTCTAAAGTTTTAAAAAATATATTTGAAAGTTTAGGACATGTACTGTTAAACCTCATAAATACCTCTCTAGACTGTGGAAAAATTCCAGAATCATTAAAGGTAAGTACTGTTATTCCAATTCCGAAAATAAAAAATACAATAAAAGCTAGTGAACTCCGCCTTATTAACACACTACCACCTATTGAGAAAGTCATAGAGAAAGCAGTTTACAAACAAATTTTTGAACATGTGAATAAAAAAGATATACTTTTAAACAACCAATCTGGATTCAGAAAAAAGTATTCGTGTGAAGCTGCTCTACAACTATCTTTGTGTAAATTTAAATCTGAATTAGACAATGACAAATATGTGGTAGTAGTCTTTCTCGATTTGAAAAGGGCATTTGAAACTATTGATAGAGGATTATTACTGTTAAAACTGAAAAGATACGGTTTTGAGGGCAAGGTTCATGATTGGTTGGTTGACTATTTACAAGGGCGAAAGCAAAAAGTGAGAGTTAGGGATGCAATATCAAATGAAAAAGAAATTTCTTTTGGTGTCCCCCAGGGGAGTGTATTAGGACCACTACTTTTTTTTTGTATTTAAATGATATCAACTTACATGTGGGCTGTGAATTCATTAATCTATTTGCAGACGATACCTTACTTGCATGTAGTGATACAAATCTGGATAGAGCTCTCAGTAATATGAATGCAGTACTTGCGAAAGTTGACAAATATATGAAAATAAATAAACTAAAACTGAATGTTCTTAAAACTAAAGCCATGTTAATAACAACAAAATATAAATTCAACAATATAAACCAAAATAAATTGAAACTCTCAATTGGTAATGTAGAAATTGAATTCGTAAATAATATTAAATATCTGGGATCATCGAAAATCACTTTGATTATCTTTACAAAAAAATTACTAAAAAGTTATATATTTTTTTTCAGAATCTCTAGTAACTTATCAATGGAAACGAAAACCACTGTATATAGAACAATTATCCAGCCTCACTTCGATTATTGCTCTTAAGTGTTATACCTATTCAACTTAAATAAACTGTCTCAATTACAAAAATTGCAAAACCGAGGGATGAGAATAATCCTAAAGTTAAATCGATATGCTCCTATTGATACAATGTTAAATTCTCTACAATGGCTTTCTGTTAGACAGACACTAATATATCTCACCATGATATTTATATATAAAATATTAAATGATCTGGTTCCCTTTTATTTCCGAGAGTACATCACATTCAATTCTGAGGTACATCAACACAACACAAGAAGTAATAGAAACATATTTATTAGGAGAACAAACAGGAAAAACTCAATGGACTCACTTTTTTAGGTTTTTAACGAATTCAATAAACTTATATACAAATGAAATCAAATATAGCCCAACTTTGGCAATTTTCAAAAAGAAAACAAGTGAACATGCCAGTAATAGTTATATCAGATGAAGGTATTAAATATTGTCTTGATCAGTTTTTTTCATTTTCTTAGTTTATATTACTTCTACTGATGCAATTTTAATGGTATTTTATATTATTCTATGGTATTTAATATTATTTTATGATGGTATATTATTCCATGGTATTTTATATTATTATATATTTATTATTTTGGTATATTATTATTTTTGATTTTATTTGATATTCGTCTCTGGTATGTTATATTATTCTATATTATTCTATATTAATTGTAGTCGTATATTATTATTTTTTTAGTTATATATATTTATTCTATTTTTATGTTACTACTTGTACCTAATTGATAAATCTAATGTTTATATTAGGGTAAACCTATTTTTAAATAAACTTCTTCTTCTTCTTCTTCTTCTTCTTCTACAAAATGCCTGGGTGTGCAGCTGTAGGCTGTTTCAATTCGGCAAAGAAAAGTTTTCCTAAAAAATTCCTAAAAGACCCAAAACGCAGGAAAGAATGGGCAATCAAAACAAAACATTACAAGTGGATCCCTACATAAGTATTCATCAAATATCTGCGAGGTAAAGTTACTAGTCATTCTGTTGAAATCATCCAGACTCACATACTTTGATACATACTGAAATACATAGATCATTGTTTTTTTAGGCAAATTTTGAACCTGAAATATGGGAGAGAACTAGAGAAGATGAAAGCTGCAGACTGAGATGTTGTACCAATAACTTTATTTTCGTTTGCAAACCCCGTATTAAATAAAGAGCAAAGAGAACCACTACTACTTTTTTATGAACCTGCAAGTTTCCAGAAACTATATATTAACCCTGTTCCATTTGAATTATATTGAAATGAATTCACTTCTTAATATTGTAGGGTATAGGTATATAATTTCAAAAATTGAAAAAACATCTAAGACCTGTGAAGATTTTATTAACTCCTTAGGAAATGAAAATCCTATTGAAATGGTATACCAAATTGTCAGTTTTGAAATGTTAGAGACATAAAACATCATTTTTCTGTAGGGAACATGTAATGTATTTTTTTATCAATATGGAGAGTATTTCAGGCAATATTATGATATTGTCTCCTCAGAACATTGAAATTATTTACATCAATAAATTGTCATGATTTGAAGGATAAGATTCGTTATTTTCAGATTGAAAATATAGCAAATACTTATCTAGCAAAAAGGAAGTGTTAATTTTATTCTGTTCATTTTCTGTTGTTACTTCAACATGCTTTTTTGTTAATATACTTTCATGGTATTCCTTTGTTTATTATTTTTCTGATGCATGACACATTATGTATATGTATTCTTTCTAAAAACCAACTAATTAGATGAACACTGACAATAATTGGATTCGAAAATCCTAGATATAAGACAATTATATTTCTTGAAAATCAATATAAAACATCACAAAAACAAAAATAGTCACACTGTAGCAAGACATAATTACGACACAATAACTAAAATGGAACACCACGTTCCATTCATGATGAAATCTATAGGCCAAAGGTCGTACATCTTCTTAGCACCTAGGTTATATAACACAATTCCACAGGAAATTAAAGAAGCACCAAATACATTTATTTTTAAGTCAAGAATGAAATTGTTTGTATCCCAAATTCCAAGAAAACGAATACATGATTTAATTGAAATGAACAATGCAATCAAAATGACTTGAAGGAAGTTTGAAAAAATGGAATCATTGATATAATCTTTCGATATATTATTTTACTATATTTTAATTATGTATTTTAATTATGTATTTTAAAATACTTTTGATGTGAAGTATAGGTACTTACTGTGTTTTTAGATATTCCTACTCTGTATCCTCGAAACAAGTGTTCAGTCAATTTTTTAGTATTGTTTATTCACCAAATGATGTAATTGTTCTTTTATTCTGAAATCTATTTATATATATATTAATATATATTAATATAAATATTATTATTATTATTAATTCATGTTCTACCTCAGATGTCTTTGGAAATCTCTAATTATATTATACATTATTATAATATTTAGGTACATCATTTTCAAATTTCACTGAAAACTCCTATTATAAATCCATGTTTCATAAGATGTCTCCATCACATATTTTTTTCCACAAGATCGAATCCTAATGAGATCCATTGCTTCATCTAAGCCACTGCAAATCTTGATGAATATGTAGGGATCCACTTGTCATGTTTTGTTCTGTATGCCATTCTTTCCTGCGTTTGGGTCATTTAGGAATTTTTTCATCAAAAAACCTTTCGGTAAAACTTCGTTTATCGCACTCCTATGAGTTCGGAAAAAAATTGTGGTGGAACTTACTTATTTTGACCTCCTGATCACGAATCTGAAGTCAAAACGCGTCGGTCTCAAGTATTTTCGGAGATACGGCTTCATTTTGTTTCAAAAATGCACCATTTCAAATCTCCATTTTCTGCAAAAGACACACAAAATTAATCCTTCTTTGAGCCAAAACATCACACATGCTCACATTCACTTGTTTTCAACACTTTTTTGCATAAAAAACTGTTATTTTCACAAAAATTTGCCCTTCTTCAAAACGTAAACAAAACATCTTTTTTCACTGATTTTCTGGTTATTTTTATTTCAGATGTTGGCAACGTCTTACCATGAGCCAAACAATCACGTTGCCAACATCATAAATACAAATTACCAGAAAATCTGTGTAAAAAGGTTGTTTTGTTTACATTTCAAAGGAGGGTGAATTTTTTGAAAAATAATAGTTTTTTTCTGCTGAGAAGTGTTGGAAACAAGTAAATATATGCGTGCATACTGTTTTGGTTCAAAGAAGGGTGAATTTTGTGTATTCCTAATAGCAGAAATTTGACATGTTAAATGGTGCATTTGAGACCGCCGCGTTTTGACTTCAGATTCGTGATCAGGAGGTCAAAATACGTAAGTTCCACCACAAATTTTTTCCGAACTCATAGGAGTGCGATAAACGACGTTTTACCAACCTTTCTTTGCCGAATTGAAACAGCCTACAGCTGCACACCCAGGCATTTTGTATTGAACCTGAAACGAAATATGCAGAATTAAACATAGTAGTAATATACACAAACAGAATGTTATGGTTATTTCAATAGAGGAATTAATGGATATAAAGGTACATACCAGTCAAATTTTTGGATAAATCACTGCCTATTGATATCATACGTGTATTGTAGAGGTCAAACTGCGAAATTTTTGGGAAATATAACTGCACAAGAAGATAAATTAGTCAGTAAACACCATATAAACCAATGTAAACAAACAGAAAATGTGCCTCTTAATGGCGGGTGGGCGGAGCTTATAGGCCTATTGTCGCCACTGTCACCACTGTCACAGCCACTGTCTTGTATAGAGTCACTGTAATTTGCAGGGTTGCCAAATCTTCCTGGGAGCACTCTTTGCGTTTAATATTCAATTCATTATTTTAGTAATTTACGAGTAAGGTATATTGCAAAGATCGGATTTTTTCAGAAATAAAAGAATTGTTTCGTGATTGTTTTTCCAATAATCGAAGAAGATAAGTCTTCATTTTTTTTTTTAGAATTCTCAACATTCTTTGTATAATATGTCCTACACCTAAATGTAACAGTTTTCGAAATATTCGCATTTCCACTAAGCTGCTACATTTGAAAAAAAACAAATTCCCGTTCTTGCGGCTGTGAATTAGCCATCTCCAATACGAGACCTCTATTCATGTCCTTTTTATAAAAAAAATATGCATGATTTTATTTTGAAGTGAGGAACAAAATCGTATTAAATTCAGAATTTCAATATCTGAAACAACTAAACTACGCAACACTTATTTCGTCCCACCCCAAAATGTTGAAATCTGAATAACTTTTTTCTGCTTTGAACAATTCGAATTATGTTTACACTGTTCGTTAGCCTAGTCCTTCAGCTACAATCTCGTTAGTACTCTTTCAAAACATGAGGTTGGGTGTTATCTGAAACTGTGCAAAATTTAGTTAGTAGAAAAATATTGTTGAAACTTTTCATATAGATCTTATGAAATGTTTTCCTATCAGGAAGATGCATCTATGAAGTTTCCTTTGAGCAATTTCAACGTTATCTGTTTTCATAAAAAAATATTTTTCATTTTCTGAATGAGGCATTTCAATAAAAATAATATGTTATATTGCCTCACTGTCAGTGATGAACAAAGTTTTCGTTTTTTCGTGACCGCCTAATTCACCGTTACCTAGAACTGAAATCTTTAGAATGTAGCCGCTTAGTGGAAATGCGAATATTTCGAAATCTATTAAATTTCACAGAATTTTTTCTAGAAAATCAACAATAATACATATTATCATATAACTTTGACTTGTCATGCATTTCTGAAGCTGTATAAATGAAAATGTATTCTGCAAATAGCTTGCATCACCCTGCACAACTTTTTATTATTTTTGTCTATTGGGAAGAATAAAAAAGTTGAAAGGGATATTATAAATGATCACCGTATACATAAATATCACACCAAACAAATCAAATAATTAGAATTTATTATTGCATATATCGAATACAAAAAGTAGCTTTCAGATTGAAAATAAATTCGCAACTGGAAAATCACCGCCGAAATTCAATAAAAATTGAAAATTTAGTAATTAAAAAAGGAAATTAAATGTAAATAGGTACTGAAATATTTTTTGTTACTAACATTTTCTGACAGTCCAATAAGTGAAAGCGCTGAAAATATTTCAAATCTATAGATCAGAACCAAGGAGAATTGAATTACCACCACTTATTCCTACTATACTACTATCATGTCATATTCTTCGTGAGGAGGTTAAATCTTATTTCGGTGTCGGAAACGAAATTGTTAAAATTGTCACATATCAAAATCAATATATGAGTTCGAAGAATACCTATCTTTCTTGGAAACGAAAACGTCAACATTGTAATTATTAGTTTCAAATTACCTAAAAATTATGGATTTATGTTCGATAATATTCATGCAATATTTCAAATGGTATTCATGACTCGAATATAGCTGAGCGATAAATAATAATCATAATATCATAAAGTTAGTGAATATAATCAAGGCCCGCTACAGTCCTAGAAGATATCCGGGAATCAAATAATTATACGCTAACTGGCATCAATGGAGATGCTGGTAGGAGTGGTAGAAATTGTCGATTCGTTTCAGGTCCGTACTAAGATACAAATGTCAACGATTTTCGATTTTGTTTTCAAACACCGGATTATTTTCAGATTCTGAAATATTTTAAACCTCTTCGGATATTTTGAGCACTGTGAAAAAAAACATTGATAAGTTGATGTGCTGCTATACTGTGCGAGGTTTTTTTATTGTAGAGGATGGCTCAATTCCTATGCTACAAAGTGATTTTGTCAAATGACGTCACTGCTTTGCCCTCATAGGATTTTTGCATTTAGATGAACAAGGGTAACACAATGACCAGGCAGGTTTCTAAGAAAACGCTCTGACGTCACGCTCAAGATCACATATTGAGCGTTCTAACGGGCGGATATTACATGACATATTTGTACTTTTTTCATCATGGGTGGTTTTTTAGGATTTAGGTGTCCAATAAAACTGCACAAATTAATCATCTCAATCAAATTATATCAAAATCAAGAACTGACACATTTTCGCTTTACACAATGAAAAAATTCACTAGATTTTGGATACACCTACTTTTTGCTTGTCAAACAATAGTTTTTTATGGATCAATTGTGTTTGTTACTTGCTGTAGCCCTCAATCTCTGGCCCTAAATACACCAAGTTCCATACATAATTTTTTATAAAAACCATATACATCTTGTTTTAGCTATCATGTAAAAAGATTATCACTTGATTTTTTGCAGAACATATTGACACTATCGACTATCGTGGTTCTTACCTGATACTATAGTAAAGCGGGAAAAATCGAATTTTGGGTTCATCAAGCCCAGTTTATTAAAGTTTTTTGACCAATAATAACATTAGATTTTTCACCGCTTGTATCGCCAAAGCCAAAATCGATAAGCAAAAAACTGAGCCTTATACGTCATTGTGATTCCGAAATGAGAGCTACGAAGTTTCATAGGTGTATTCCCATGCTGAGACCATATCATTTGAAAAACCTTCTTGAAAATATCAAGTAGTTAATTCTCGAGTTATTGTCGTCCAATAATAATAAGATTTTCATGGGAATAATTATACTATCCAATATTTTTATCTTTCGAGTTGTCCATATAAATTATTCAAGTAATATATGCAGTATAATATTCCTCAATGCGGCCCTGACGAAAACAATATTATCCTATGATTTTCAATGTACATGAGATTTTGGGGTGACACCTGTTGGTAGCGCTTTCTGACTAACGCGAATTGGAAATAGTAGATGGACGTGAAGGTTTCTACAGGCTTTTCAGACTTACTTTTATTTATTCACGATGTGGTCACCATAGAGACCTCTTACGGAATGGTCGAAAGTACGGCCCGTGACCCTCCATGGACCCTCCTTATAAGTTGCGTCACTCTCACCGAACCGTTTGTCGAAACGGTTTGGGCATCGTCTTTGGGATAGCATTTTTTGCAATTCCGAGAACTGAGCTCGCTAATTAGCCGCAGGCAACCGTAAGCAGAAGTCAAGCGATATACGAGGATCAATTGCGACTTGAAGACCTTATGCGATATACCGGGTACGTCGAATATTGAAGATATCATGCGAAGATGCAAATGTCAATAATATCATATTCAGCATTTCTATTTCATATAGGTATACTAGATTGGCTTGTATTTGATATCGTGCCATTCCAATTCAAAATTATTACGTGATAATATTCTTGAATTGAATAAATTATTGAATGGGTCACTTTGGATGAAAACTCAAACTTATTAAGAAACATAACATTTATTATATTTCACGCCTTGTTCTCAAGATCATATGTAGTACTCCCGATCCCCGCATAATCGCACGATATTCAAAGCTCTCAAAAATTGACAGGATCCGTGTTCCGTGCTATGCAACATCCACGGTCCCGTCCGTCGTCGCACCATCCACACCCACAATTCTCATTATCTCATTCTTTCGTTCGTGCGCAACAAGGTTGCACGGTTTTTTCGAGCTCTCGAAATAAAAAATATAAAATTGTTTTAAAAAGAAAAGACGTAACGACACAAGAGAGGAAGATCATCAATATGATTTCCTCAAGTTCCAGTTGTGCTGATGTGGACCACAAAATGAAATATTTACGACGGGAAGTAAAGATATCGTAGAAGAATGTTAGATGGTCCAGAGATATGGAGGATAAAGAAAATGGCCGGTATTGGTATTGTAAAAAACAACGAAGGTTTTGTCTGAATTCGCTTCCAGCGATTCAATATTCGATTTGAGTGGACCATCGGACCATGAAAGTAAGTATTATTCAATACTTTATGCTGTATCTGTTTCAATTTATGAATACCAAGCTGAGAAAAAATACCTATACAATACAATATGGTTATGCTAGCCTAGTTGACCTGTGTGGGTCTTCTGGAAGATCAAGTATTTGACAGCCCTGGTTGACCTGCACAGAAAGAAATCGGTACCTAAATACAATGAAAAAGTACAGTGACTCAATGAACAATTTCATTAATATTGGTCCGATGAACGCAATCGTTGTGTCAATGTAACACTGGTTATCCTTATTAAGAATATGAATGTTAATAATATTAATGAACGCTTTCATTAATTTCATGATTAATTGCCTAACATAGGTTCGTTACTGTAACGAATTCCATTCATCGAACAAATGAACAGTTGTTCATTGAATTCAAGAATATTGGTCGTTACTTCAATAAATAGTATTCATTTAATATATGTTTTCTTTTATCATCGAAATGCTCTATACATTGAATTGATTAATTTTGTTAATTGTTTGAATAAATGGTATTCATTGAATTGATGCATATTGATCATCAATGCAATAAAGGTTCCTTATTGATTTTTTCATATACAGGGTGTCACAGCGCTGTTGTAGGTACCTCCTTTTCTCCTTCAGTTTCAGAGATAATTTATCAAACTCAAACACATGCTGCATTCTTGCTATAATATTACTTTTGTTAATGTAAATAATTTACAAAAGTGACATATAGAAAGTTTACAGCATGCATTGAAGTTCGATCAATTGATCTCTGAAACTGAAGGAGATCGAACTTCAATACATGCTGTAAACTTTCTATATGTCACTTTTGTAAATTATTTACATTAACAAAAGTAATATTATAGCAAGAATGCAGCATGTGTTTGAGTTCGATAAATTATCTCTGAAACTGAAGGAGAAAAGGAGGTATACCAGCGCTAAATAATTTAGATGTCCCAAATTTCGATAATTTATCCTCAAGATGAAAAATTATCCTGTTACAACTGCGAAATAGTGACAAGAACAGGAATTGATCAGAAAATTTTATATTCCTGATAAAATTAGGTGATATTCAATTGACCAACACTCCACTTTGAGATGCCATGAACCTTTTCCTGAGATTAATAATAAATATCTATCGTTCAAAATACTTGAACCAAAAGCATAGTTCCATACATTAGTGATAATTGAAGCCCAAACAGGTGACAAGATAAGGGTTCTCTAGATGTTACAAGAATGAAGAATGATTATAATTTATTATTATAAAAATAAAACAAATACATTACATTGACTAATATTAATCTGTACTTACGTATATAAATACAATACCTTCAATATCATTCACATAATAAATCCTCATATCAACTATAGGTTAACATATCATTACAATAATTGAAAGAAATATCAGAGGCGATATCAGAACATAATGAATATTCCATGAAACTCACTAGGAAAACGATGAAAAGTATGTATACATTGCAAAATAATAAAATTATGTGAAATGCAAATTCTGAACACAAGAAACTGGTCTTTGGATTATTGATAGGAAGTCCACTAAAAGTTTTTTCGATTGAATTAATTCAATCATTTCGCGATAAATATTCACTCCTTTGTCCATTATATTTTGAGGAAAATTTTGTCCATGCAAGGTTCCCAATTATCCATTGACATTGTCATGTAAAACGTTGTAGTCCATGTTAATCTAAAAAATATGTGAGATGAGCAAATGCTCTATTAGGTATACTTCTTATTATTAGCTCACCAGACGAAACCCAGAGGGACGTTTGTACTGAGGCCAGTTCTTGAATACATCTTGAATACGTCTTCTTTCTTCCTTCCATGTTTTTATTGAAGTATATAGTGGCTGTAAGATTTCCAGTAAGTATCGAACCTTCTGCCGTCAGATTATCATATCTGAAAGCCTTCATGCAGGCTGCAGGCGCTGCAGCGTTTGTTTCTGGATCTGAAGAAATTTCATAAATAATCGGTAGTGTTTCATATGTAAAATGTATAAATTGAAATTTTTGACATCAAATCAATAAATTCAAAATTCAAAATAATTCTTCGAAAATTAGTGCAGATATGAATGGAATTTCCAAAAGTGTGATTCTGTTAAAAATTTAGATTTCATGAGGGTGCCCCGGTCTTACTGATTATATAATATCAACATATAGGTTTAACAATGATTCCTTACCTATTTTTTCTTTCAATCCTAATTCTTTTGTAGGTGGTAGGTACCTTCTGAGCTTTCTTCATTACAGCAGTTTTAAATGTGCTTTTCAAATAAGAACACTTGTTGTATAACTTTCCTTCAACCTATACGAAAAATACTCAACTCACGTGACACCAGCACTTCACAACTCTCACGAAAGCGAGAAAACAATACGTTGGCAATTCAAAAATATAACCAAGCTTATACAACTATCTAGATGACGAATTTCGTATTATTCTATGGTAAGCCTCCCTTCCACATTTTTGTTTCATCGTCTCAATGAATAATTTCATTAATACAATAACGAGATTCATCGTTTGATGATTGGTACATTAATATGATGTATGTATACATTGAGACAATGAAATATATTCGAAGAATCAATGGAGATGAGTTCAATCTTCTGTTTTTTCGTCCTAATGAATACGTTCATCAATACAATAACGCGATTCATAGTTTGATGGTTGATACATCAATATTATGTCCTTTCACATTGAGACAATGAAATATATTCGAGGAATCAATGAAGATAGGTTTTCAATTTCAAATAATCTGAGTACGTTATGTCAATGAACTTATTTGAACTTGTACCTATACCTATATTGACCATACGAACTTCATATGTCAGTGAAATGTACTGAATTTTATGTTGGGAACAACATAATTAAATCATTGGTCTTACGTTCCTGACATAGCTAGTTGATTTGAGAACAATTTGACCACACTGGTCCATTGCCAGACCGTTGAAATAAATATTTTTATCAATACTTTCTGGAAACGAGTCATTGTTTCAATGCACATTTTCTTGCGCTCAACGATTTTTTCCAAAGCCACAACGAAATCTTTTTATTGGTCTGAATAACTATCATCATTAATCTCAATCCAAAATGTATTGTTTAAATGAAGACATACATTATGTCGGTAAATGATTATTCAATGACGCAATCAAAATACATCATGCCAATGAACGAAGAGGTAATGAATCTTATTTATTGATATCATGAACTTTATTCCTCAAAATAGTGTAGTAACAATGAATACGAATTCATTTTTTCAATGAATACCGACATATTTCATTAAATATTTATTCATTGACTTGATGAAAAATCCATTGTGCAAATGAACGAACAGGTGATAAACGGCATTTATTGATATTATGTACCATATTTTTTTCAGTGTGTGTAGGTCTCTCAGAAGGTCATGTATATGACAGCTTTTATAGTATAGCCAGCTCTAGTTGACCTGTGTGGGTCTTTTGGAAGATCAAGTATTTGATAGTTATTATATAGCCAGCCCTGGTTGACCTGTGTAGGTCTCTCAGAAGGTCATGTATATGACAGCTTTTATAGTATAGCCATATATATAGTATAGTTGACCTGTGTGGGTCTTTTGGAAGATCAAGTATTTGATAGCTATTATATAGTCAGCCCTGGTTGACCTGTGTAGGTCTCTCAGAAGGTCATGTATATGACAGCTATTATATAGTCAGCCCTAGTTGACCTGTGTGGGTCTCCTGGAAGGTCAGGTACCTGACAGCTATTATATATCCAGCCCTGGTTGATCTGTGTAGGTCTCAGAAGGTCATGTATATGGCAGCTATTATATAGCTAGCCCTAGTTGACCTGTGTGGGTTTTCTGGAAGATCAAGTATTTGATAGTTATTATATAGCCAGCCCTGGTTGACCTGCGTAGGTCTCTGAGAAGGTCATGTATATGACAGCTGTTATATAGCCAGCCCTAGTTGGCCTGTGTGGGTCTTCTGGAAGGTCAAGTATTGACAGCTATTATATAGCCAGCCCTAGTTGGTCTGTATGGATCTCCTAGAGGATCATGTTGGTGACAATTGTTTTGACCTTGGTTTGTATAGATCTTCTAGATGATCAGGTTTGTGACAAATCTATAATAGTATATATTAATTCTAGTTGACCTGTGAGGGTCTCGAGGTACGCCTGCTAGAATGTTCAACCCTTGTTGATCTGTGTGGATCATCTAGACTCTTGAGGTTCATGTTGTGACAATCAATATATAATTGAATCCTGTTGATCTGTGTGGATCTCCTAGCTAGAGGATCATGCTTATGACAAACATTTTTTTGACCTTAGTTGGTCTATAATATCCTATAGTAGCATATATTAGTTGCCAGTGACCTATGTCTTAAATAATAATAATAATTAACGAGCTTTATTGGATACCCAAAAGGCTACCGACCGAGGTCCTTCAGCCTGTGTTACACAGTGATTATATAATGGATGAAGGTCTTGTTATTGTTCTGTTTTTTTTTAGGTAGACATGGAACAGAGAAGAGCAATGGTGAAAAAGATTCACTATCCATATAATTTATAGAGGTATCATGCTTAGACTCACTGATTCCTAGCTATTTGCTTTCCTGAAATAAGTCCAAAAGTGGAAGTTTCTTCTAATGAGGAAGTCCTAAAAGGGATGGTTATTTAGAAAAGATGCAATCACATATGGGGCAAGCCTGTTAGCCTTGGCCAAGCACTTTCTGTGGTATTGAAATAAATAACAACCTCCAGGTTTCTAGCATTCAATTAAGTCTTGGATTACTTTTAATATCCTCTACAGAACATGCCATTTTGTATCCTACCTCGAGTACAATGTCAAACGTGCCATCTAGCTTCAAACCCCTTAAGCTATACCCGACCATTATTGGTTGCCTACCTATAAGGCCTGATGACACACCTTCCATCCTGTTGAATGATGTATAGAGGAGGAGGGGAGAAGGCAATAATCTACAATAGTAGGGCTGATAAGTGAGGAGGCCTAGTTAATAACAGATTTACACCATGAGGAGGCTAAATCTAGACATACTGATTAGTCTTAACTTATTAGACAAGTCCTTGAAGGGCTATTTGAAGGGCATGATTTAGCAGAAAGGCTTAAATCTTTATTAGAAGCTATTGAGAAATCAGCTGAGAAATTGAAGAAAACCTTTCAAGCAAGGGCTGGAAAATCTATACTTTTTTCCAAAATATGTGTAATACCTACATAGGCAAGTGACAGCTCTGGGTGGGCAGAGACAGCAGTTGAAGGCCTGGAATCAACAAGTTGCAAGGCTCCCAGTTAGCCATCCTCCAGTCTCTAAGATCAAATATCAATGTCACCAATATGGGACATCACAGGGAAAGGAGAAAAAGAGGGAGAGGAAGCCATAGTCATAGAATATTCCCAATCAATAGGGCAGGTCATTTAGCATGTTCTTGAAAGCATGGAGAGAGACCAAACAGTTAGGTATCTTGTCTTTGGTTCAAGGCTACCAAGAGGAAGGTCAATCAACGTAGAAGTTAGTAAAAATAAGGACATCGACTGAAGGTTGAAATATAAAGTGTTTTTTGAAAACTTAGTTGCAAAGCAACCCTCGAAGTCTCATTGAGACTTGTATGAGTGAGGAAGACGGGGACCTTAGTTAGAAATGACAGTCTTGTGAGGGACAATTCATTTCAAATAATGTTCTAGTTAAAAACAGAATGGTAAAAATTGTATAATTTTAAACTTGATAGAACTGGACAAAAGTTTTAGTGTTTAGCATATCAAGATGCAGAATATGAAAACTGACCAATCAGAAAACTAAAAATTGGTTTTCTAGCAACCATATAGACCTAAGGAAGCTTATTCTTGTTCAGGGTCTGTAAGACAGAAAATTTCTGTGATTTGAAATCGAGGGAACACTGTATGAATATACATGATCCCATTTGGCTTATATAGGGCACCATTGTATTCACTTACTCAGGTGAAGCCTGTTACTTATTTTATGAGAAATTTATAATCTGTATAATTTATATTTATGATTTTTATTATTAGGGGCGTCCGCACGGGCTGCCTTAAAATTTTTAACTGCAATGTGTTGGAAAATCTGAGTGTCATAATAAATTTTGAAGATTTAGTACCTACCCAATATGCAATGATGATTATTGGGGTTTTTATTTTTGATTCAGAAAGTACAAAAAAGGTAATTTTAACCTTTCTAATGTGGGGACCCCCATAAAAAAATGCTCATTACATTTCCTTGTACAATTGTTGGTGAGCTGATAGCAGCATACCCAACTGTCAGATAGTTTGATGTAAGCAAGGTGGATATAGGATGGTGAAACAGCTTCCTATTAACAAGCACTAGAATAAACTGTAGACCTTTGCCTACTTGATTTCATACCGTAGTAATATTTCCTGAAGTTATCAGAGATGGCGACATACCTTGTGTCGGTAAAACAGAAACTGTGCATCTGTCATACTTTTGTCAGTTTCATATGTTCTAGATGAAAAATGATTAAGAAGAGTCAAAATATCAATATTCATTCCAGATTTATCGAAAATATATTGTTTTAATGTCGTTTCAAGTCACGTCTGTCAGATGTGAACCACAGAAATACGTAAGCAACAGAAATCTTCTTCGATAATCGATCTTACCGCCATCTTCTTTCAAGTCGTGGAAATATTAGTACCTTCTCAAACGGTCTACAAGTTTTTCGCAGAAACAATTGAAGAGCTGTATCACCATCCTATATCCACCTTGGATGTAAGTATGAAAAGATTTGAAAGGCTTAGCCTTCAGAAAGTCTGGGGACAATAATTAAAATAGTTAATTGGTATTCCAAGATACTTGAGAGATGATTTTTCATTTGGTGGAAATATAATATACTAAATATAAAAATGTCTGAGGGCCAATGTTTCTGGAATGATTTGTATAAATCATATCATATCAACAGCAGAATTGTTGGCCACAAATTTTAGGTGAAACGATTTGCAAATCATTTAAGAGACTGCATCATCCTCTATAGAGAAAATTTTTCCTTGTGGGCAGGTTATTGTCCAGTTGTATCTTCAGAAGAAAATTCCAGAGCCTATCATTGCATGACAGCTTCGATTACACTCAACACTTTGAAGCAATATAGCAATTGCTTGAAACTATGCTGGGATTTTTTGCATCAGGAAGCTGAATATTTTCAATAGTTCAATAACGAATATTTATGTTGGACACTCAATTGTACAAGATCAACTCTTGCTATAATTCAGTCTTCTGAACTTGGTTCTGATTATAGGGTCAAACGTTTTTTCAAGGGAATTCAACACCTCAGACCAAGAGTGTTCCCAGGTAATACTTGGAATCCATCCATATGTATTTGGAATACTTGAATATTTTGTTTTCCTAACGAATATATTCATATTTGGAACTGTTAAACATTGTTAACCTTAGTAGCATTCATTACAGCACATAGGGTGCAGACTTTATTTATTTATTTAGATATTAATAATGTTTGAAATTCATAATTCTCAAAGAATTGAAACGTTAGGTAGAGACAGAGGCTCCAACCGGTGTTGAAGGTATATTTCTTATTTCACCATCAAAACCTGTTATGTGCAGACATTTTTCAAACCTACACCACCATGCATTATCTCAATCGTTGAGCAGGTGGATTAATATTATTCTGGATAGAAGTGGGATTGACACTAGTATATTTGCAGCACATAGCACCAAGCATGCGATAACATCTGCAGAAAAAATAAATAGCAATGGGCGTTCTATTGATGTAATTGTAATTCGCAATAGGTACTGCTGGTTGGACACAACTCTGAAACCTCAAGGTTTCATAATAGACCAGTAGTTGAAAGGATTGATTATAAGGATCAATGGGCATTTTAAAAATATGTATGATTTGTTTTCAGCTACTTTATTAGTAGTTGTAGGTGATGGGAAGTTTTTGATTCCTGTTGTATGTATTTTGTTGTTTTGCCAGTAAAGTGGCGGTTTATTTGGTGCTTTATAAAATATTAAAATTATATAAAGACATATATTAGATATATTCTGAGTGTATAATTGAAAATGGTTTATCGAATGAATATGTTGACAATGTGTCATCAATAATTCTGACTTCTATAATCAACAAAACAATAACAATTGAAATTATTGGGGCTCTACTGAGGAATTTCTAAACACTGGTATTCTCTGAAAAATGCTTCTAGTGAATTCAGGGATCTCAAATATCTTTAAACATCTACATATGATCTTGAGAACAAGGCGTGAAATATAATTAGAAGATTAAACGAACTTACCTTAAGTGAAGTTCAATCTTAATTATATGTAACGCCTTGTTCGAGATGATCATACCCACCCTAAACCTGTCGAATGGGGATCCCATCCCATGATCATCAATATTTGAGAACTTTATTTTAGGCTTCAAAGAGTGAGATAATGAGAATTGTGGGTGTGGATGGTGCGACGACGGACGGGACCGTGGATGTTGCATAGCACGGAACACGGATCCTGTCAATTTTTGAGAGCTTTGAATATCGTGCGATTATGCGGGGATCGGGAGTACTACATATGATCATCTCGAACAAGGCGTTACATATAATTAAGATTGAACTTCACTTAAGGTAAGTTCGTTTAATATTCTAATTAACATAAGAATATGCTTTCATAGATAGGTATATTCACACATTTTTCAATATACTTAGTTTAATAGAACCTTTATTGGATTGGAATTTCAATGTGAAATATAGCCGGACCCTTGTGTATAAATTTAAAAAGTATTCTAAAGGAAAGTTTGTACAGGGATGAATGAAAACAATCTTGATGAATTCGTCTTTCAAACGTTATCCAACTGCTGTCGCATCAGCTACATCATTAAATTTATTCAGAAAAATGTGTAACAATTTCAATACAAAATCTACTATGTCTCTGGAAGGTATTGTTAGACCACCGAAAGATTTTCCAGTGTTTTTATATGCTTTCAATTTGGAAAATATGATTTCTTCACTACTAAGAGTATTCTTCGTGTAGGAAGAAAAATTAATGCAAACCTCACAAGAGTGTTGCAGTAAACATTTTTTCAAAAGATACCCGGTAACCAAGGTGGATATAGGATGGTGAAACAGCTCTTCAACTGTTTCTGCGAAAAACTTGTAGACCGTTTGAGAAGGTAGTAATATTTCAGCTACTTGAATGAAGATGGCGGTAAGATCGATTATCGAAGAAGATTTCTGTTGTTTACGTATATTTCTGTGGTTCACATCTGACAGACGTGACTTGAAACGACATTAAAACAATATATTTTCGATAAATCTGGAATGAATATTGATATTTAGACTCTTCTCAATCATTTTTCATCTAGAACAGATGAAACTGATAAAAGTATGACAGATGCAGAGTTTCTGTTTTACCGACACAAGGTATGTCGCCATCTCTGATAACTTCAGGAAATATTACTACGGTATGAAATCAAGTAGGCAAAGGTCTACAGTTTATTCTAGTGCTTGTTGATAGGAAGCTGTTTCACCATCCTATATCCACCTTGCCGGTAACATATACTAACGCATTTCCTTCTGGACTTCTCAGATTGAGATAATCATTTGTGAAAACTTTTAGTAGAGTATATGAAGGTATAGTTATAGTAAGAATATCCTGGTGAGTTTTGGTAGATTCTGGGGTCAAATTCATCAAGACTTCACTGATATCATCCATACAATTTGCACTATCAGCGTAATGCGAAAAGTTTCTTAAAAGATCGACAACATTGTATGTGTTTCGGGCTTAGACTGGATTGGCAAATAATCCTTGGCTAAATATCGAAGGACCTTTTACTTCAGGCAAATACTATAAATAATAAGGAATTAAAGGCAGAACAATTCCTATATTACTTGTCAAAACATGACATTACATTCAAGATATATAGAGAGAAGAGAAAAAACATGAAACATTTCTCCCCCCGTATAATAATAAATTATACATTCTCCGATTCTTTTTCTTCTTTCATTTATTTTCTATTATCCTCTTCTGATTCTTCATTCAATTCTCTGGTGGTTTCCACATTGAGTTTACAAATTTTTGTTGTAGGTCTTCTATATACCGTTGATCTAATTTTCACATCCACAACTCTAACCTGTCCGTCTTTTCCGGGAAATATATTCGTTATTCGTCCTAAAGGCCACGAATTTCTGGGTTGCTTATCATCTACTACGAGAACTATGTCTCCTATTTTCAAAGGATTTGATTTCGTGTACCATTTCGTCCCCTTTGTCAAGGTTGGAAGATATTCCTTCACCCATCTCTTCCAGAACATTTCGGATAGTGTTTGAGCAATTCTCCATTGTCTTTTAAAACACAAATCTTTTTCAGAAAAACTTCCAGGTGCGTCAGTTCTATTGTTCGTTCCTATCAAAAAATGATTGGGTGACAAACTTTCCATATCATTTGGATCTATAGAAACATGGGTTAATGGTCTTCCATTTACTATGTTCTCCGCTTCAACTAACATGGTAGTCAGAACTTCTTCCCTGGGAGTTCTTTCTCTGAGTACAACATATAAAGCTGTTTTAATGGATCGTATTAATCGTTCCCACGACCCACCCATATGGGGAGATGCTGCAGGTATGAAATGCCAATTTATATGTCGGTTAACCAACTCTTCTGAAACTTTTTCCTGATCGATTCCTAATATTGCTTGTTTCAACTCTTTTTAGGCTCCTCGGAGGTTGGTACCGTTATCAGAATAGATATGGAGTGGTTTTCCTCTTCTTGCCATAAATCTTCGGATTGCCATTATGGCCGAATTGGTATCCAGTGAGCAAGCCACCTCAACATGAACTGCTCGTATTGTCAAACATGTGAATATAACACCATATCTTTTTTCTCTCCTTCTGCCAACTGTTACTTCCAAAGGCCCAAAATAGTCCATACCAGTATGAGTAAAAGGTAGAACATAAGCAGCAACTCTTCCTTCTGGTAACTCACTCATCATTGGTTCTTCAGGCTTACATCTTCTTGTTTTACAAATAAGGCAATTTCTTGATACTTTCTTCACCAGCTGTCGAATATTCAGTATCCAGTATTTCTGTCTTATTTGATTCACTATATAATCTTGACCCGAATGTTTGTATTCTTCATGAAAATATTCTACAAGTAATTTTGTGAATCGATGATTTGATGGTAGAATAACTGGATTTTTCATGTTTTCATCTGCTACACAAGTGAGACTTATTCGACCTCTCATCCGCATCACCTGTTTCTCATCGATGAATGGTGTCAAATTATATAATTTGCTGTTTTTACTTATAATTTTATTTTTCATGAGTATGGTTACTTCCTCTGGAAAACTTTCCTTCTGAACTTCTATCCACCATGCAGTTTCAGCTTCATTCAATGGTCCTACAGATAATGCACCATTGACCAATCTGTGTGTGATTTTTTCTTTGAATTTTATTATCCATCCTGTTGTACGAATGAGTTTCAAGAATTTCGAGAACCTTTTTATATCGGGAAGAGCTGAATTTCTTCGAAAGTGTGTAACCACAAATATTTCATGCTTGAGCTCCATTTCATCCTCTTTCACATCAAAATTAGTTTCTTCTTTTGGCCATTGAGGTTCTGGAAGTTTCAAAAACTCTGGTCCTTGTAACCATCTACTCTCTGAACTAATTTTTGGAATTTTTGTCCATTTTGTACCTTCATCTGCTACGTTATCTTTAGTGCTAATCCAATGCCACCAATCCGTATTCGTTATTTCTTGTATCTGTGTGATTCTATTTGCCACGTATTGTTTTAATTTTCCATTATCATTTTTGATCCAAAATATAACAATTTTTGAATCTGACCAGAGAAATACTTTCGAAAAAGTTATAGGAAAATTGATTTTGATGAATTTATAAAGATTACTTGATAAAAGAGCAGCTTGTAATTCAAGTCTAGGAATAGATGGTACTCGCTTCAATGGCACAACTCTTGTTTTAGACATCAGGAAAGCTGTTTCGATTACATTACTTTCTAATCGCAAATAGGCACTTGCTGAGTAGGCTTTTTCACTTGAATCCGCAAAAATGTGCAACTGTACTGATTGGTTATCCAATGAGCATGTGAAAAGCGATCTTCTTATTCTTAGGGATTCCAAATTTAGTATAAGTTTTCTCCATTTTTGCCATTGGGTATTGTATTCTTTTGGTATTTCTTCATCCCAACCAATTTTTATTTTCCATAAACTTTGTAATAAGATTTTCAAGAATACAACAACATTCGCTATGAAACCAAGTGGATCGAAAATAGACATCGTTATTTTTAATAACTGTCGTTTGGTTGGTATACAAGTACCATTCAATATTTCAGGATTCAGATTGTGAAATTTCAATTTGAAGAAAAATTCATCTGTGTTCGGTCCCATTGTAAACCAAGTACTCTCTCACAAGGCATCTCACCATCATTCAAATTTAAATCTTTGTTACGATTATCTCGCAAATTTTCAGGAATGAGTTTGAGAACATTTTTAGAATTGCAATTCCAATTACATATAGAAAATCCAGCATGTTTATGTATTTCTATCACTTGACGGATCAACTGGATTGCCTTCTCTTCATCGGCACAACTATCTAGGTAATCATCCATGTAATGGTAACTTATAATAGCATTGGAGGCTTCTGGATATACAGTACGATGCAAATGTATGGAATAAATTCATTATCTCTAAAGTATATCAATTTTAAGGAAAATCCTGAAACAGGTCGATTTTTATTTTCAAATTGACATCTCTTGATATACATACGGAGTTTGTGACGTCATCCGCGTAGTTGTGGTGACGTCATCGATTATTTTTTTAAATAGGAAGACACCCTGTTCAATTTTTTTTCTGGAAGGTATATTCATTGTCGATCTGACCGTATACTAATATTAGGAGTTTAAAGTAATATAGGGTGAGAAAAAGTTATTCATTATTTTATATTTACAACGGAAACCGTTATAATAAATAATCAAATTTGTGACCTTCTGCAAAAATACAATGTGATAGACAGAAAACAAATCATTCTTGAACTTTGCTATCGTTTCTGAATATATTTGTGAAATATTCACTCGTATTCGTTCTTTCAAATTATCTGATCTTTCCGGCTTCCTACATAAACTGCTCTACAGATAACCTCAGAAGAAAAAATCGAGAGGAGTTGAATGAGGAGATATAGTTGGCCATTCGATTGACCCTCTAAAAACCTATTAAGGTAATTGCGTACATTGATAGCATAATGATGTTGTAAATATAAAATAATGTTTTCACACTCTGTATCACTTTATTGTCCTGATATTAGTATATGGTCAGATAGACAATGAATATACCATCCAGAAAAAAAAAATAAACAGGGTGTCTTCCTATTTAAAAAAATAATCGATGACGTCACCACAACTACGCGGATGACGTCACAAACTCCGTATGTATATCAAGAGATGTCAATTTGAAAATAAAAATCGACCTGTTTCAGGATTTTCCTTAAAATTGATATACTTTAGAGATAATGAATTTATTCCATACATTTGCATCGTACTGTATATCTTTAAATTCATTGCTATTTTTGTTTCTCACAAATTGGGCTATACTTGGTGAACATACTGTACCAAATAACATGACAGACATTTCGTAAACTCCCGGCTCTTCTTGATCACTTTCTCTCCACAAAAATCTCTGGGCAGGCAAATCCTCTTTTCTAATATTAATTTGTAAAAACATTTCTTTCACGTCTCCACTAAATGCAATTTTCTGTTGTCTAAATTTCCATATTACACTTATGATGGAGTTGTATAAATCTGGACCAGGTAAAAGCATGTCGTTTAGGCTGACAGCATTCGATTTCGCTGCTGCATCGAAGACTACTCGTATCTTGTTTGGTTTGTTATGGTTAACAACTGCAAAATGCGGTAAATACCACTCGTTCTCTTCTTTCTTGTCCAATTCCTGGATGGTCAACTTCCTAGCGTATCCTTTATTTACATAATCATGAATTTTATTTTTATAAGCTTCGGCAAAGGATCCATCCTGTTTCATTCTTCTTTCGATATATTTGAGTCTCAAAAATGCATTATTCTTACTCTCTGGCAACTTAATTTCATCATTTTTCCATAATAAACCTGTTTCCCATTTATATTTACTTATTCTTTTTGTAGTTTTTTCTAAAATTTCCTCTGCGTATATTTCATCTTTCGATTTCTCTGGGAATTTGGTACCAACGTCTTCGATTCTGAATGAATTTTTCACTAGGTTATATAAATTTTCATCTTGTTCATGAGCATTATTTATTAAATAACTGTATTCTCTCTTCGGCTCATTAGATGTGATTATTCCATGAATCACCCATCCCAACCAAGTTTTTGTTAGTACAGGATCATTCCAACTTTTCTGAATATGACTGCGAGGAATTGTGAGTGGCCAGTTATCCTGTCCAATCAGTATTGTTGGTTGAGCATTATTCAATGAATTGACGGGAACATTCTGTATATACGGCCAACGTTTACAGAGATCTTCTATATTTACAGTTTGAATCGGCAGTGACAGGTTTTTGGCAGTTCTAACATGATATAGGGTGAATGTTTTACTTCCTGGAGCAACTCCTGCTATTTTCAATGACACGATTTTAGAATTGTGTATATAATTTGAAAAATCGTTGGTCCATTGTAGTGAAAGTGGTCTATTTTCACCTTGTAGACCCAATGTATTCGAAATGTCCTCGTCTAGCATGGTTACTGTAGAGGCTTCATCGAAAAGTGCATAAGTTTGTACTTGGACTCCGGTTGAACTTGTCAATATGACAGGGACAATTCTCAGAAGAATATTTCTATGTGTTGTACTCGAAATATTCAAATTTCTTTCAGATTGAGGATTGGAGTTGCAGATTCCAGAAGAACCAGGTTCGTTAACATGCTGCTTATCAACTTGTGCAGAATCATCTTCATGCAGCAAAGAATTGTGAAGCTTCTTGCAATTATTTATACCACAAACCTTCTTATTGCGACACTGTTGTATCTGATGATTCTGTTTGAAGCATGAAAAACAAATTCTCTTTGATTTTACCCATTTCCATCGATCGTTTATAGACAGTTTCTCAAATATTTGGCATTTGTTTATACAATGATTACTCTTATCTCCACAATACAGGCATGTTCGAATATTTTCGCTTCGGATAGAAAAGTTGACTTCTGCTTCTGCTGAGGCTGTCGCCTGTTTTCGTCGGTCATCATATTTTGGTCTGGATACATGGCACAAACTTTCTGAAATGTTTTCCATCCAATTCAAGAATGTTTTCAGATTCGCAACCTCTCCCTGGTTCAATACAGAACCCCACTGAATCTTCAGACTAGAAGGAAGTTTATTCACCATTTCATTCAGAACTTGGGTGTTATAGAGTTGTCCATTGTGACCTGAGCTCTCGATTGTTGCTACTAAATTTAACACTTTATTGGAAAAGTCCATTATAGATTCGAATTGATATTCCTTTATATATGGTACCTGATTGATTTTCTTTATTATTTCTTCGACGATATATTCTGATCTACCAAATCTTCTCTCCAGTACAGATAAAACCTTATCTAATTGATCTGGATAATTCAAAAGATACTCCACACTTTCCTTGGCTTTACCTCGTAAACAACGATGGAGTCGACTCATGTTTTCCCGTTTCGAATATTTACACAGGTCAGTAGTTTCCCTGAATTGTGTTATAAAACTTGGCCAATCTAATGGATCACCTGCAAAAATTGCTAAATCTTTTGAAGTTGATTGCCTCATTAAAAAATTGTTAAGTCGAACATCTTCTTTCTTAGAGTGAATATTTTCTTCATTTTCACTTGGCACTATGTTCAACTTTTCTAACCATTTTTCGACCTTTTGGGGTTCGGCTTTGACCGATGTGTGTTCACTTCTAGTTTCTTCATTTTCATCACTTCCATTATTCAAATACTTCTCTTCCAAATCTATTAATTTCAGTTCGTACTCAAGTTTCTTCTTAAGTTTCATTTTTTCTAGCTCCATAAGTCTTTTTGAATTTTTTGATTCTTTTGATACATTGCTGGCGGTTTTTTGAATTGATCTAGTCTTCTGTTTATATATTTTGGAATATTCTGATACTTTCTGACTCACAGTATCATCAGACTTTCTTCCACTTTCGATTCTTGACTGCTTTCCACTTTTGGTCGACATGATAAGTTTCGCTGCTCGAAGGACCAAATGTTTCGGGCTTAGACTGGATTGGCAAATAATCCTTGGCTAAATATCGAAGGACCTTTTACTTCAGGCAAATACTATAAATAATAAGGAATTAAAGGCAGAACAATTCCTATATTACTTGTCGAAACATGACATTACATTCAACATATATAGAGAGAAGAGAAAAAACATGAAACAGTATGGGTGTGGGGTTCCTGGCATTTCCACAAGAGTTTCTTATTTGTCCGAAATAGTTTTCAATGCAATCTTGATTCAGATTTCGAGTGAATAAATATTTGTATCCCTTGGTTTGTAGTGTTTGCCACAGACTCAATACTGCTTTGATGGTCATTCTCCATCCAAAAATGAATTTAACTTTATTTGTAACATCTTTTCTATCGATATTCAGAATTTTCAGATTTTGAAAAAGATTATCCATTTCTTTTAATAAACTCAGTTGTTTTTTGGTAGCCATAAAGGCTTGAAAATTTTGTGAGTTACTTGAGTTTAATGAGTCGTTCATCTTCAAAATAAAATTGGCTGTGGATGCTTCTTTAGGCGAAACATTGAATTCGATAGATGTATGCATAGCAACTTCTACTGAGTGGCTGAACACCTGGGTTGCTAATTTCACTTTCATTTTCTGAAAATTATTGGGGTAAATATGTTCGGGGGTTAACCGAGGCGACAGTTTGAATTGTCTACTTTTGTCTGAGTTGAACATCATTTCTAAATACTTCTTCCTAGTATCTCCCTCATTCATCAGTACAAAAATATACGAAAAAAAATTATTCCTTGTTGACTTTGTCAAGTGAGGTACATCGAACAAATATACAATCTTCTGATCATCGACGAAAAAAGTGGGATCATCTTCTGTCAATTTCAGCGTGCTTTTAACAAGTCTGTAAAAATTTGATCCTTGATCAGATACAACACCTAACACATTCAAACCTGCATTGCGTAAATTTCGTATACTCTCAAACAAAATATCCTTGAGATATTCTGCAGTCGCAGCTGTTTCATAAAAAAATACGCAATAGGTTGTTTCCAACTGTTTGCTATAGGTACCTCTGGCCATTATGGTCAATGCACTTCCTGCAATTTTTGGAATATTCGTGCTGCTGGTAGTTTGAAAACCTATAACTTTATCTTTAGAAATGTCATGAAACAAATGTGATTTCAAAGATATTTCGTCCAAACACAACATACAATCTTTTTGTTTTTCTTTCAGAAGCGAAGCTCTACATTTAATGACCTCAAAAATGAATTCATTGAATCCTGGATTTATAGGCCATCGCCTCGTGAAGCGTTTTATTGTGGATTTTGATGGTAGTCGAAACAAGGTTGACATTTTTTTGTATGCCTTCGGCCCAAGAAAGTAAACACTAAGTGCAAACTGCTTAAACTCATCAGTATACCTGCACCCCTTTGGTTTTCTATTCAGTAGAGACAGTTGAGCTTTCAATATTCTGCATGTTTCTTCTGTGAAATTTCCTTCTGAAAACTTCACAACATCTTCTATAGTCACCTCTGTTTCCAGTCTTCTGTTGGATCTTATAGTTTTTTGTAATGATGTGATCGTCTTCTTCAACGCTAATTTCCTCGGTGTCCTTTCTGAGAGCCTTTTCGAAGTTTGGATACCTTTATGTAATATCTGGCTACATTTTTTCAATTCGAAGTCTGTCTGAATTGAAGCCTCATTTGTTTCACTGCTCGATTCCTTCTGAAAACTTCACAACATCTTCTATAGTCACCTCTGTTTCCAGTCTTCTGTTGGATCTTATAGTTTTTTGTAATGATGTGATCGTCTTCTTCAACGCTAATTTCCTCGGTGTCCTTTCTGAGAGCCTTTTCGAAGTTTGGATACCTTTATGTAATATCTGGCTACATTTTTTCAATTCGAAGTCTGTCAGAATTGAAGCCTCATTTGTTTCACTGCTCGATTCCTTATCACAATAAAACAAAAAACCAGATTGTCTCTCACGGGTACGAAACAAGACAAAAAGGTAACTACGTAATTTCTTTCATAAAAAAAAACGCACGAACAGAAGTCCTATGAATTTGTTGCCCCAAAACTTTATAACTTCATACCCAAGGATCTGAAAGATACCAGAAACATTCATATATTCAGAAAAAGGCTGAAATATCAACTGCTTTGAAATCAATGAATTCATCCCCCGAATATGTGTATATACACAGATTTTATTGTTTTTTGCTTATAATCTTTTCCTAAGTATTTTATTAATCAATTGATCAATATTTTCTCATAACATGATTTTAAATCCTTTTATAGTAACCAAAATTGTATGAGTATTCATTCTCATTATAATTATTTTTCAATTTATCAATTGCCAAAGCCTTGATCGTACTTGAAAAAAGTTTTCAATCACTTATCAAGATATCTTTATTCACATGTAATTTTGTTCAGTCATTTTTATGAAATGAAAAACATAAACAATAAATTTTTCACCTTATTATTTTTGTCATCTCAGATCACGATTTCAGTTAGTAAATTCAGTATACAAGAATATTTTATCTTTCTTTGATTCAATGATTTCATTTTCAACAACATGAATTATCTCACCAGTTCCCATAGACTTCCACAGAACCGGAAAGCCTGCATCGGCATTCTCATGGACCTCTACAATTTCGCTGACTCTATGAAAATCTTCTTGTTTCATTTTGTTAATTCTCACAGTCAGTCAGATTCGAACTCTTGTACTTGTAACATCATATTATTTTACTCTACATTTTTGTACTTCCGACAAATAAAGTTGTTTTTAAAAAGAGACTTTGCAAGTTCAAAAATAAAATTCATGAACACAAATTTGGTTGGTAATAGTGAGACATCACTTTCTTGAAGATCTGCAGGACAGTGTGATAGTTGATAGGATTACAATCATGTTACATGAACAGTCTACAGTACTAAATACAAAGTTCTTTGACAAAGTACTACAGTCTACAGTGGTCAGAAAGTCGATATGCATAGGAATAAAGAGTAAATATAGTGAAGGCAGTTGCTGACTAGCATCAATAAAATTGAACTAAAAACCTGATGATAATAGTTATTAATGTATTAAGGGAATTATGAGGGCCTTAATTACCGATGGCAAAGTTTGCGTCCCGAGGGCCTCTGGCCCGAGGGACAACAATTGCCAGAGGTTATTGAGGCTCTATAATTCCCGTGGTACATAGATAATTTTATTTTTTACCGATTTTCATAACAATATGTCCATATTTAGAACGCAATAAATGATTAAATTCATAACCTTTCTGGTATATTTGAATTAGGTAGCGTTGATTGTAGCATTGTTGGTTGTTGCTAGGTTGTCGCTATGTTACATGCTTATAAGCAAACTTTCTTTATCAATGTTTTTCCGTTAAAAACGTGTTTATTTTTTACCACAAATCGACGATCTTTTTCTGATATAATGGAGGATATTATAAAAAAAGCGGAAAAAGCAAGACAATCATTACTTCCATCGAAAAGTGAAGCCCTATATCAAAAAGAATACAACTTATATCTGAAGTGGCTGACACAGAGAAATGTTATGTCAAAAGATGCCAACGAAACTGTCTTTCTGGCATATTTTCAAGAACTGGTAAAGTATTTTCAGTATTTTCTGGTAGATTTGGTAATAATTGTATTTATTCGTTGCAGTCAGAAACGTTTAGCCCAAATTCGTTATGGACTAAATGGTCAATGCTCAAATCGATGGTGACCATATATGAGAAAAGAGATATCACCAAGTTCAACGAACTAGAGGCTTTTTTGAAACGGAAAAGTAAGGGGTATAAGCCGAAAAAGTCTGCTGTCTGAAGATGTCATCAAATTTCTAAAGGACGCCCCTAATAAAATTCATTTATTGCATAAGGTAATTTTTTTCTCATAATTTTCTTTTTCGTTCGTTTATTTCATTTTATTTGTTATAGGTTGTTCGGTAAAGGTAGGGAATATGGGTCCAAGCCCGATTTCGACAAAACTTTCACAGATGCTTCATGACATGATAAAAATACTATATCCATCAAAATTTTTCCGCGGAAAGACCTTTTTCCATATTTTTATGACAAATTTATGTCGTGGTACTCACTATCAAAACTCAAATACAATCTATATTAGATGGAGTATAATAAATGCATCCATACGATTGAAACGCACTTTGTTGAACGGCTACTACTTTTATCAACACATTTAAAGTAATTTATGAGTACTAATAATTCTCAAAACGGTTGAAATAGGAATAAACTGATTGAATTATTCAATAGACATATTATGTTTACATTTATTTGGCAAATGACAGCTCCCTTCAAACTCCAAAAAGCGAAACTGCTATTGCGATGTTTCCGTTTCGATTTCAAAAACATTCGATTTAGGTAAAACAAATAAAATATTTCGGAGCAGAGAGGACCAGAATTTCAAAATTTCAGAAGCAAGGATAAATGAATTTTTATTGGATGATCATTTTGGTAACGAATTAATGTTTCAACTCGAAAAAAAAATCACATTCAATCCGAGAATTCTATAGAAAAATAGTTATGGTCCTAAGCATTATCCTAAGCATTATCCTTTCAACAATAAATAGCATTCGGATCTTTAGTAACTTAAATTTAAACAAAGTTAGGTTAGGTGGTTTTTTCTTCTTTTCTGTTTCCAATTTCCATTCATTAGAGTTCCTACAGGAAGTAGAGAAAAATAAACAACGTGGTATGTACCTATTATTGATGTTTGTCAAGCAATAAGGGAATATAGTTTCTATAATGGTTTAAAAAATAGAGGAGGTAGTAATAAATTTCAACAAAGTTAGGTTAGGTGGTTTTTCCTTCTTTTCGGTTTCCATTCATCAGCGTTCCTAGAGTAAGTAGAGAAAAATGAACAACGTGGTGATAGGTATGCGCGCGCTCGGTCGACATTTCGCAAATTCGCGCGCGCGGATTTGCGAAATGTCGACCGAGCGCACACGCTTCGCTCGCGTGTATGTATTATTGATATTTGTCAAGCAATAAGGGATTAGAGTTTCTATAAAGGTTTAAAAAATAGAGAAGATAGTAATAAATTTCAACAAAGTTAGGTTAGGTGGTTTTTCCTTCTTTCATCTTGGATTATCAGGCACCATGTTCTTAAATTATCAATTTAAAGCTGCTTATTTTCACAAATCTGATGTAGACGAAAGATTCGTTATCGACTCGATGAATGACATTCATACTGATTACTTTTTTCCATGAAAAATGTGATTTCATTTCAGGAAGGAATACGGGGATAACTTTCATGTGGAAGTAATACCATTTTCAAAAAATTCTTCAATTATTTACAAAATTCTATCTGATTAGAATTGAATAGAATGTTTCTGAAATCAAACCGGCAACGTTGCAAAAATATCTGCTCTAACAAGCTGTCATTAGTGTCATTCACCAATCAAAATGTTTTTGTATTCAAACTTCATTGATAACAAGTTTTTAACTTTTTTTAATTCCTGTTATTACTTTCAAAGAATCAGTTAATTTATATAGATTGTGCATGTAATTATTGTCGGCTCAACACAGTGCCTACCAATCTAAAAGATACATTGGACACTCCTTACAACGAATTGTGTGCGTATTTTGAAAGCCAGTGGGGGAATGTATGTTTTTCGAAAAAATAACATGGAAAAAGGTCTTTCCGCGGAAAAATTTTGATGGGTATAGTATTTTTATCATGTTTTAAAGCATCTGTGAAAGTTTCGTCGAAATCGGGCTTGGACCCATATTCCCTACTTTTTCCGGTTGTTCTAATTATGGGTTATTTTGGAGGATGCAGAACTCAGGAACTTCTAAATATGAGTATAGCAGATATAGAGGATCGGGATACTGTTATGGTGGTGAACGTACCGGAAAGTAAAACTGGTGTATCGAAGAAATTTACAGTTGTGGATGAAAAAGAGTTCTCTGCTTTGCCTTTATTGAGACTTTATATGTCCTTGCGTCCTGAAGGTACAAAACGATTTTTTTTGAGCTTCCGACAAAATAAATGTACAACTGAGCCAATTGGAAAGAATATGTTTGGCAAAATTCCCAGCAAAATCGCAATGTATTTAGAATTGCCAAACCCACTAACCTATACGGGACATTGCCTTCGTCGCACTTCTGCTACTGCCCTAGCCAATGCAGGAACAACTATGACAAACTTAAAAAGACACGGAGGTTGGAGAAGTTCCACGGTGGCAGAGGGGTATCTGGAGGACAGTATTGAATTGAGAAATAAAACGGCGCGTATGCTGTCTACTTTGCCATCAGAAAAGGCAGGCACCTCGACTGTAGTGAACAGAAACAGCACCACCCATAAAAAAGAAGAAATTGTTTTCAGCGGCGGAAGTAATTTTCAGGAAACATTTGAAAATTGTACATTTATTATTTGTAATGACGTGAATAAGGAAAATATGTCTTAGTTTTCATTACATATAAACGTTTATAAGCATTTCTCGTATCATGTTCACCTGTAAAAGGTAAGAGGGGGATTTTGAACCTTAATATCCCAAGGGAGTTATGACACTCATTATAGATATCGTAACTATGACGATATAAGCTTATAATGTCACTGTCAGAAATGATAGCTATTTATGTACCAAGTGCGTTATATAGATCCTAACGCCCGGAGGGTAACATTCACCCGAGGGCCTTTGGCCCGAGGGATGAATGTTGTCCGATGGGCGTTAGTATCTTGTAACGCTCGTGGTGCATACAAGATTTTATTTTTCACGAAAAAATTATCTTAAACGACGTTGTTTACTTCATAAATTTTTTCTCATAGTATTTACTGCGTTCTGGTCGGCAACTGAGCACAAGTGAGCTTCTATGCAATTGCCATGGAAACATTGAAGAGGTTGCTAAGGGTTGTTTATTTAATAAAACGACGCTGCATTTTTGTAAGCGGGCGTTATGATTCATAATGCCCTCCATAACGCCCCGGGCGTTATGGGTCTGTTAATAGCAACCGTTGCCAAGGTATTATAAAGCAGTAACGATCAAGTGAAAAATAATAGCTATTTATGTACCAAGTGCGTTATATAGATCCTAACGCCCGGAGGGTAACATTCACCCGAGGGCCTTTGGCCCGAGGGATGAATGTTGCCCGATGGGCGTTAGGATCTAGTAACGCTCGTGGTGCATACAAGATTTTATTTTTCACGAAAAAATTATCTTAAACGACGTTGTTTACTTCATAAATTTTTTCTCATAGTATTTACTGCGTTCTGGTCGGCAACTGAGCACAAGTGAGCTTCTATGCAATTGCCATGGAAACATTGAAGAGGTTGCTAAGGGTTGTTTATTTAATAAAACGACGCTGCATTTAGCGGGCGTTATGATTCATAATGCCCTCCATAACGCCCCGGGCGTTATGGGTCTGTTAATAGCAACCGTTGCCAAGGTATTATAAAGCAGTAACGATCAAGTGAAAAATAAAAGATATTTCATACCAGAAGTGGGTTTACATTAGAGTAGTGAAATGCATATTTTTTCACTAATAATATTACTTGTTTTCAGGGTATAACAGAATAAAAAATGCTGGATATAACTATGATACATTGAACATTTATATAGTATATAATAGAATCTATAATGTACTGTAAGAATTAATAATGAATCATTCCAAAACAAGAGGTAGGTCTCTATTATCTTGAATGATTAGCTACTATGAATATGATGTGTTCAATCATTAATTAGACAATACACATTATCATCACATCATTATCTTCCAGTTTATATTTTTTTCAGTTTCAGCTATATTGTGAAATAATGAATTAATCATCAATGCTTACTTCAAAAATGGTTAAGGAGCAGGAAAGTATCAGAAATTTTATATTCTACATAAAGATAAGAACACAGTTTTGCTGATTTTAAAAATATATTAAAAAGATCCCAATGGAATTTGTGATTAACAATTATTTCAATGTATTCAGTTATATTCTTTCCACTTGAATGAAATTCATGTTATGCTCATCAAATCCCCTTTTTGCATGTATTGGTTCACTTCTTTTTCTTCAAAAAATTGTTTCTCGTAGTTATAAATTGACAAAAAGAATTGATAATTTTTAATGGGTTGGAATCACAACTACTTATTTTTCATTGTTTGATATTTATGATGCCAGTCCTGAACAAATTATTTGCAATTCCACTTTGTGTGAGATATCTCCTCAATGGTGAACCTAAAAAAATACCAATATTAGGATATTAGTCCACAAGAGTATATATTTCTCACTTGATTCATTTTCCGCTATCTTCTTCAGTTGTGGAATGTTTTGAACAAATACTATTTTCTGGGATCCAAAATTTAGGTAGCAGCCAGAGAGGTATCTTTTAAAACAATTCATCCCCTTTTTGAATATTTATTGAGATACAGTCTTTTGGCTCCGGAAATGTGTAACGAAATATAATTCGTTACTCGCTGGTTCTTGTTCAGTATCGATTTTTAATTATTTATTTGCTGTTTATTGTTCAAAACATCAATATTCTAACATCACAAGACTACAATGTCAGCAGAGTCATCTCTGAGAATTATAAATCACCTGTTGTAATATTCAGTAAATGATAGATTATAATAAAGAACGCTATAATTACCATTTCTGCAAATATTCCGTATTGACCTCTATTGATGAATAGATATATTAAAATAATAGATAACATAGACTCCTGCGTGAAGTCTAATTCGCGAAATGGTAATGCGGGATATTTCCGTAAAAATGAACAAAATCAGTCAGGTGACCAACAGGAGCTTCTTCACGGTTGAAGCAAGGAGGCTCGCTCTCTTCCTATCGCGATTTCTGAACAAGCTAGATCTCGAGATTCTTTTTAGGAATCTTTGTTTCCTTCTCCAAAGAAAATTTGAGAACTCGAGTTTACCTTGTACAGGATGTGCGAGTGAGTTTAGGTAGGCACAATGTTGATTTGCGATTGCTTCGATTTAATTGGATTAATGTATTAGATCAATTTTAGCAGGATTATTATTTTGCAAATGGCGGTGATTGGACATCCACCACTGCTTTAGTTTCGAGACTTTTTCTACCCCTGTGATTTTCTTGATTGATATTGCTTCGCTCAATATGATGATCACTTATTGTATTTGATGATACCAAATAATTATATCATAATTTATTAAATTCAAATATATTGTTTTGAGCACCGGCTCAACAGCACGTGAGAATATAAATTGTTGCTGTTTTTTTTTCTTATTTCACAGTGTAAAAGCAGCCAAAGGGATTCAGTCTGAAGGGCTCGATTTATCTGTAATTTTGGAAGTGTGAATAAGAAGTTGGGGACAGGACATGGAAGGATCTTGTACAGGTGAGTGAGCAATATAATTATTATATATTTATCATACATTTTGATATTGCTAGATCACTCATTTGTACAGGATATTTCCTCGAGAAATTTCCTAAATTTCGTTTAATAAATGTATTGAGTTAATCAAATCAATCAATAATATCAAGGGTGTCGATACAGGTGATTGATTCCATTGTACCTATTTTATCTCTATTATTCTACTTGCCTATTTTTTTCTTTCTTATATAATATCTTTGAAGTTGATCTCTTCAATTTTTTCATCGCCTTATTATCTCCTTTATCAGATGATATAGTTGCCAAGTTTCCAATTGTACGGAGTGATATAAATTATATACAGCAAATATTTTAACAAACTGAATGTTGTAAACATGATCTGTTTATGTTATTGCTATTACAATTATATTGGGATTTATAGCCTCCAGCTAAAATTCATTTTTGGGACCTTCAGTCCAACATAACCCTGATCACTGACTGATTCTCGTTTTCCACTTTTTATGTGTCTTCGAACGAGTGATCGATACCACATGTATACAACTATACTGAGCGCCGAAACTATTGGAAAATATTGAAAGGCGTTGGAAGTCTCTGGGCCCTCTGCAGATGCTTCAGTGCTGAAACTACTAAACCGACCTACCTCAGAGCTGAGCAGGTCACATCCGAGTCAGATCGAGGTTATTGAGCTACCAGCTGCAGACATCTTGTTCAGGAGCCAAGACACCTTCGAAACTCCAAGGGTTGCGCAAATAGAGCTGTTGTACACAAAGTTGGAAAATTGTCAAAACCCTTATATTTGTTATATTTCGTCCCAATTTTGTAATAGTCTGTGTTTTCGAATTCCTGGTTTTATTGTTCTAACTTGAGAGAGTTCTGGAAAATTTGGAATAGTTTTCGGAATTTTTTTTGTCTATTTTTTTAATAATAAATAGTCTGGCGCTCAACTTCACTTAACACGATTCAAAATCCATTCTGTTCGTTAACAAAAATCATAAACAGAAGGTTGGTCCAAAGAATTCACCCTTCAGGAATCTCATGCTTAACATTTTTGGAGCTACAAACAAGTATTCCTCAAACATTTTAATACCAATTGTAGAATCTGCACCCAGGTATAGCATAAGAAAACCTGCAATCGAATGGTTACATCACATCATCCATTGCTTACATACTTATTATTTGAAAATATTTTATGTAACTAGCATTTCGTATGGCATGTACCTACTCACGTTGCCTTTATTTTTGAGATTTTATCTAATACTGGTTTGTGAAGCTATTATAATTCAGGTAATTCAAGATTTCAACCTCATAATCGAAAATAATAAACAAAGCGCCGTCATTAATCGATCATGAAACAATCCAAGACCAGAAGGTAGCCGGGTGACGTCATAAAACTGGATAAGGTGGGCATCATAGGGAATGGACCATCCTATAGTTTAATATTCTTGATGCTGTTCGACCTTGTACTTGGGGAGATTTTCATTTGTAGTTCTCTTCTACTCGGCCAGCTGGTTGAGGTAATCCCCCACGCATCATCAGCGCGGTGAGGTAACTTTGTCATTCGATCATATTTGGGGTCTAGCGAAAATGATAACAGAGATATAGAGTGTGAAACATTGATATTTTTCCAACTTCAGGAATATTTTACTTGGAAAGAAGTTTCAAGTGTTTTTACCAAACTTAGTTGCAAAGCATCCCACGTAAGTCTAGAACTTATATGAGTTAGGAAAGGACGGAGACCTCACTTTCTTGGGTGGTTACCGTGATGAGTATGAATGATTGATATCTAGGTACCAAAAATGTTCGGTTGGTCACCTATCTCCTTCCGCTAAACGATCCTACAGAAATAAATTTCCATGAGCCGCGCCAGGATTCGATCGACCCTCTGGGCCATAGCCAGGGTCTCATCAACGCACTCGGTCACCAACCCAGTTTTGTGTCGAAACTATTCATTTTTCTTCGCTTGTCTTCCTACATAATTAAGTACACTCAGTAGTAGTCGTAAATCTACATCTATCGATTTAACGGATATTGAAATGAATCACCATCTCGCCACCTGTTATCGGCCTATATGATTCACTTCGTAATTTGTATCTATCGAGAAAAGAACGATGTGTAAAACATCGCGAAAAAATTAGTGAAATGAGACGAAAATGAAATGCAAGCCGAATTCCTACAATAAGACAAAATAAGAGGAGAAAATACGATGAACTCTTGAAAGAAATACGACGTTTTGAGAAAAAACATTTGCCCAAAGCTTTCCACTGGATTCTGCTCTCATATCTGGTAAGTAAAAAACGATATGGCTCTTGAATAATTGAAACCAAAAACGAATCGTTGCTCTATCAACAAATTGAAAGTGATATAAAAATTTTTGGTTGCTTGGCAAGAAACGGACTATTCTGTATAATAGATCGTGACAGAGTGTGTCTGCTTTTACTGCTGAATTTTTTTATTATAGTGCAGAAAATGGTATTCTATAATAAACATAGTGGTTCAATTTCTCAGGAACAAATAATTGGGATTCTTCGTAAAAACTTTTCTATTCATATTAAAGAAGTTTATTCATTCACATTCTTGAATATTTCAATATTCCTGAATTATTTATCTCTGAAATTTTATGTTGTAATGAAGTTTTTTTTTGCCAGTAACTTCATTACTACAGGTTCCGGATAGTCCAGATAATATCAATTCAAGTATTACGTATTCCTGTCACTCCTGTATTCGTTACAACCAGAAACCCTGTTCAATATGTAACAACCAGTCTAGTAACACCCTGTATAATTCCTGACTGCGGAAAAGTTGATTTTCAGTTATATCACGTTACTTTCCATAAGTCTTAGGCGGATATTTATAATGTTAAGAAGAACCTATTATTCCTGTTATACAATAAGTTTGTTAAACTAACAGTATTGGCAATGAACCGAAATAATATTTTCCGGAAAATCATGGATTTTGGGCATTTTCTTTTTGGAAATGTTCCTAAGTATCCTAGTCAAAAGAAATGTTATTCCGAGTCTTTTTCATATATTATTTCTAACACTCTGCAAAGTATTTTTTATTGAGAGTGTTTTGCTTACTTTCTTGCTCATTTTTAGAGGTCAAGCAATGACAAAATGCTTCGTTTTTACTCTGATTTTTTCGAAAATTCAGATTTCATATAAATACCCCCAGACAGAAGGATTCATGGAGTTAGTTTGAGATCTTCGCGAATAACGTTCAGCCGTGAGAGTGTAAATTGCCGATTTTCGAGAGTGCCCCGTTTTGAACTTGTGAACCTGTGAACCCTAGTGAACCAGACACCCTGTACAGTGCGAGTGCTTCTGCCCTGGATTAGCCGTGCCGTGGTGTTTTGTCCAGCTCACCCCCAGTACAACTGTAAGCGATATTTCGGAGTTATATTGATTCTATATTCCTGTTAAAATTTTGTTGAACCTAGAGAAACGTGGAAACTCAAATTTAACTAAGATTACTGTTTCGTTGGGCTAGTTGTCACTTACATTTCCGTTTACTCGTGTAGTACGACACTTGCATTTTCATAAGTGAAAGGAAAGTGCCAGTTTCCGGATTCATAACTTGCGATTTGATCGTCGAATATTGGACCTGTACCTGACTACGATCAACTCACAAGCCTGTTACCGTAAAGATCAGTAATAGCTAGTACTTGCTCTATATCTCGTAGTTTGGTTTTGCATTTCCCTGTCTTTTCAATTTAAACTTACGAATTGATCGTCGAATATTGGACCTGTACCTGACTACGATCAACTCGCAAGCCGTTACCGTAAAAATCAGTAATAGCTAGTACTTTCTCTTTATCTCGTAGTGTGGTTCCGCATTTTCCTGTCTTTTCACTTGCCTTTCTTTTAAATTTTGAACTTACGAATTGATCATAGAATATTGGACCTGTCCCTGACTACGATCAACTCGCAAGCCAGTTATAGTAAAATCCAACAACATCCAGTACACTCGGTATATTTCTTTTCCTTCATTTCCTGCGGCTTCCATTCCGGAACTTGTGAATTGATTGTCGAACATTGGCCGTGTACCTGACTACGATCAACTCGCAAGCCAGTTACACCATATTATTTTGTTGTTTATACTGGATGCCCTATTCACATCTACGGTTTTATGTCAGTAAGAAAGGAAACCGTCTAAACAGTATAGGAAAGTAATATTGTAGACGACAGTATTTACGTTAGTAGTTGATTTGAAGTTTTCACTTTTCACCCGTAAAATCTAGACCAGAAAACCCTGCCTGAGAATCAATATAACGCCCCATACCAGAATATACTCTGAATTGCACTTTACCTGACACCTGTATTGAATTACACTCTCCCTGAAATTTTTGAATTGCATTTGCTCATTTGTCACAACTCAGAGCTAACAAACCGCCCTGTATAATAAAATCGAAGTAACACGGTCACATTTTCCTTGCATTCACTGTTAGTGTTGGATTTTCTATGTTCAGATTCATTTAGTCCGGTGTTTATTGTTGTAATAATATAACCTGTAAACCTGATTATTTCGACTTGAACTAACGACCTGAACCAGCCTGTCATTGAGAGTTCGGGTAGTTCCGCGAAAATAGAAACTTTGTGATCGTATCCGATTCTGCGACAATTGGACGTAAACTTCCTGTTGTATTTTAATCAGCTGTTGTAAATTGTGATTTTCTTTGTTGCTTTGTTTGAGACTGATGTTTGTTTAATTTCCGGAAAATCGTACCTGTACCTGATTTGACGATGTGTGGAAAGTGTTTTTCATGAAATAAATAGTCTGAAACCGGTTCCGATTTTCATTGTGTATTTTGTGCCTGATTGTATGATTTGATTTTGCCTGTACTTAGATCTTTCATCTAGTTATTTTGAATAAAACCTGTGGAAATAAAAATAAAATAACATCAATTCTGTTTAACGTAGCTTGTATTCCAGTCTAGTCTAAGGAGGTGTAACTAAAGACTACATTTTCTTAGAAGTTTATTGTTATCCTGGTCTAACTAGCTGACCTCTGGTTTACACAAGGGGGTGCATTGTATGGATTTACTCTGCGTCCCTTCTTCACTGTAGCTACCCTAGGGCCTTCCAAAGAACTCCTAGTTCTGGAAGAAAGTGGAGCATACCACTTCAAAAAAAACTGGCGCTCGAGGCAACCGCTCTAACTTAAATAGAGAACTAAGCCCTGAGGCCCTTTGTAGGGCTCTTTACCGAGAAAAGAGCCTTACAAATTGGCGCCCGAGCAGGGACCTGAGTTAGGAAAACCTGAAAGAAAATCCGAGGAAAACCTGTGAAAAATCGAATTTGAAATTTTGTAACCAGACCTGTTTCAAAAAAATTACTGATAATTCTGTAGTTGCTGCTTGAAAACACGATCAATAATATTCTTTTCACTACTAGGTAAAATCAAATCACTTCGAAAATATATTCCACTCTTGATTTTCACTGAACTTTCCACCGAGCTTTTCACAGTCACCAATCTTCAGTCAAGCAAAGTAAAAAAGGAAAGCTCTAACCTGAATACAATTTTTATTATTTCACTATCTAATTTAAACATTGTCAGCTGTTGCAGTCTCATTTTCCAGGAATTTTCCTTTCCTGGAAAACCTAAATTACAAACCCTGATAGGAATCCGGAGTTAGGAAATTTAAGTTAAATCCTGGGCTTAAAAACACTGATTGAGACAAATTTTCCTGATTTTCCAAAATATTTCATTTTTCGAATTTTTTTTTTCATACCTGGAAATAATTAGAAAACCTGATAGAGAAGGTATCCGAACTTTGAACTGACAGAGTGCCATAACCTGGTTATTAACTTGATTAAATTGATTTTGATAATTTCCACCACTAAGTTTGAATCCTGGAATTTTCTCTCTTTGTTTGAGAATACCTGACTGCTATTACTAAAACCTGAGGGATATTCACCCCCAGTACAACTACACCCAGAAAACCTGTTGTTGATTTTCCTGAATTTGCCCTGAATATACCCGATTGGATAGCCATGTCTCAAGATAAACTACCCTGTGACAACCCCGACCAGCTATTCGTTCCCCCGGAACACTCTAAACAGAGTAGCAGAGCATCTTCTCCTGATCCAGACCGGGAATATAGCGAAGATTTCGGTACAACTCTAGAACCTAGAGTAGGGTGGGTTTATCGCCTGAAGAAACCTGATTTAGAAGAAGAACTTAACAGATATGGCCTGTCATCTGAGGGAACAGTGAGTGAACTCCGGAAACGTTTGGTGTGGTTCCTGAGGGAAGAACTTCCCAAACTGATTGGATACAAATATCAGCAGGCGGGATCCACAGCCACCACTAACCCCAACGTACCCCCTGGATGTTTTGGAACACAACCCGGAGTGAATAACCCGACAAACCAGACAAACCCCCCAGTCCCCCCGCAAAATAATATTCCAACTGTCAACACATCTGACAATCATCAGACGTCACCACCACAGTGGCTACAATACCGACCGCCGTTGCCAGTCCCTATACCCACAAAACTGAAAACGCATCACTGGAATCTTCACTTTGATGGAACCAGAGATCCAGTGGCGTTCCTGGAAAGACTCGAAGAAATAGGGCAAGTTGAAAAAGCCCGACCAGAACAACTACTCGATGTATTGCCGGAATTATTGCAAGGACGAGTACTGTTATGGTACCGTTGCAATAAAAGATTTTGGAATTCGTGGTCGTCCTTCAAAAGAGTTTTCCAAAAATCATATTTTCCCATCGGATACCAGGATGACTTGGAAATGGCCATAAGTAGAAGACTTCAAAGAGATAACGAGCCGGCCATGGATTATGTGGTAGATTTACAAACTCTCATCCGACGTCATGGAAACCTTGATCCGGCCCAAGAACTAACCTGGTTATATCGGAACCTTCTTCCGGACTACCGCCAATACATCAAAAAGAATGATTTCTTCGATGTCCCTTCCTTGATTTCCTTAATCTTGGAATTCCAGCAGTTACGTGGCGAGATCCGCCGAATGTACTACCGGAACCCGCCTTCTGCTCCCCCGGTTCGAATGTCTTACCCCGAACCGCCACCAGTCGCTCGACCGCTACCAGCTAGCCAACCCATGACCAGTAGACCGCCGCCGAGGGCTATCCTGCCCCCGAACTCAAATACTCCGGCGATACCACCAGCATCCGGAGAACCCGTATACAACCGAGGAAATACCTGCTGGAGATGTGGACAGTCTGGGCATCAACGAGCAGATTGTCGTAATGCCTTTAGGTTATTTTGCTCAAGGTGTGGCCGTGATGGAATCCTTTCGAAGGATTGTACCTGTGCCCAGCCGGAAAACTCCACCGGAGCCCGCCCGAACCGAGGACAGGCCGGCTCCAGCAGTTAACTATCCCGGAAAATCTACCGAAATCCCGACCCGATGATAACCGGCCGTTTATTCCAGTAGCTATTGGGGATACGATCTTCTCCGCTTTAGTGGATACCGGAGCTACTAGGTCGTTTGCGAATACCAGAGTAGCTAACTGCTGCAAACGACATAGGTATAAAGAATACCCGAACACAGTAGTCCAGTCCCGACAAGCTGATGGTTCGCTCATCCAGGTAACCGGAGTTTTTAAACCTGTGATGACGATCGGCACCGAGGAAATCCCCTGTGAGTTACTTATAATTCCCAGCCTGGCCGCAGATATCGTGATAGGAATGGATGTACTTCGCACACAAGGCTTTGGGATTGATCTACAAACCGCCACTGTGTATTGGAATCAGAAGAACGTGTCAGTTCTTGGTTCCCAGAGAAAGACAGAACTAGTTCCGGATCCGACACATAACCTACAGCCAGAAACTGAGAATCCGGGTCTTCCCGGAAACCGACCTGTTCCGGAGAATAGGAAAACCGAAAAGGAAAACATTCCGGGGCTTCCCGGAACCAGACAATTTCCAGACAGGAAGTCCGAAAACCGAAGAAAAACTCGAAAACGAAATAGAGCCAGAAAACATAAAAACTGCAGAACATCCGGAACCAGAGCAGCGGAAAATCAACTGGAACCAGAAACTACCTGCAGCCCGATAGTAGTTGAGGATCCACCGTGCCGAAATCTTTCACCGGAACAACACAGTAGATTGCAACGATTCCTGGACCATGAATTACCGGCATTTGAGAGGATTAGAGGACCTACACCTTTAGTGGAACATCGCATTCGGTTGAAGACGACAGAACCGATCAAACAAAGGTACCGTCCGCAAAATCCGAAAATGCAAGAGGTAATCAATGAAGAAGTCGATAAGATGTTGACAGATGGCATCATCGAACCTTCCAGTAGTCCATGGAGTTCCCCTGTTGTAATTGTGAAAAAGAAAGATGGAAAGCACCGATTTTGCATCGATTTCCAGAAAGTCAACGACGTAGCCGAAAAAGATGCATATCCGCTGCCGTTCATCAATGCTATCCTGGACAAGTTGCGAGAAGCAAAATTCATCTCTAGCCTAGACCTGAGGCAGGGATATTGGCAAATACCGCTATCAGCCGATAGCAAACCGATAACCGCCTTCACCGTACCTGGAAGGGGGTTATTCCAGTTTAAGGTAATGCCGTTTGGGCTTCACTCCGCACCTGCCACGTTCCAGAGATTGATGGACACCCTGATAGGACCCGAAATGGAACCGTTTGCCTTTGCATACTTAGATGATATAATTGTGCTAAGCAAAACCTTCGACGAACATTTGATCAACCTGCAGCGAGTTTTTGACCAGCTACGTCAGGCTAACCTGCAACTCAACCCGGAGAAATGCAAGTTTTGCCTGAGCTCGCTGAAGTACCTGGGACATGTAGTGACCGCCGACGGAATAAAAACCGATCCGGACAAAATAGAGTCTATAGTACAGTGGCCTGCCCCAAACACCCTGAAGAAACTTCGCCAATTCTTGGGAATGGCATCCTGGTATAGGAGATTTATACCGAATTTCTCCGGGATAGTGGCACCACTGACGAAGCTTCTGAAAAAAGGTAACCGGTGGAAGTGGACAGAGACTGAAGATACCGCCTTCGAGTTTCTGAAAACTCGGCTTACCGAAGCTCCTGCTTTGACCTGTCCAGATTTCACCAAGCCGTTCATACTACAAACTGATGCCTCCGATTGTGGACTGGGAGCTGCGCTCACACAGGACATAGAGGGTCAGGAAAAGGTAGTGGCGTACGCGAGTAGGATGTTAACCGGACCAGAACGTAACTACTCCGTGACCGAGAAGGAATGCTTGGCGATAGTCTGGAGCATAGAAAAGCTCAGACCCTACCTGGAAGGCTATCACTTCACCGTCCTCACCGATCATTTGTCTCTGAAATGGTTACAGTCCATAAAGAGTCCTGCCGGCCGTATAGCCCGTTGGGCTATGTTCTTGCAACAGTTTGACTTCGAAGTCAAATACCGTCGTGGAGTTCTGAACAAAGTTGCCGATGCCTTGTCCCGTCAACCGTTACCGGATACCAGTACCGAAGAATCCGACTTAAATGTCCTCCTGTGTGCTACCGACGCCGAAATAGAGGCGGGACAGAAATGTTCCTGGTATCAAGGAAGAAAGGCCGAAATCGAGAAAAATCCTGAGACGCATCCCGATTACTGCCTCAAGGACGGCCGGTTATTCCGCCATTTCTGGGATGCCAATAATCTGTGTGAACTGGAAATGGGCGATCCCTGGAAGCTATGTGTCCCAAAATCACTGCGTGCACGAGTACTCCAGGAAAACCATGATGACGTCACGGCTGGACACATGGGGATTGCAAAGACCACCGCCCGTATCACACAGAAATACTATTGGCCTGGAATGTTTCGAGAAATTGCTCGATATGTACGGAGTTGTAAAACCTGCCAGGAATATAAGAGTTCTCAACAACAACCTCCGGGAAAAATGCATTCGTCCCGGAATACCAAACCGTGGGATACTGTCTCCACCGACTTGGTCGGCCCGTTACCCCGTTCCAGTAAGGGAAACTGTTACCTAGCCGTATACCAGGACCGTTTCACGAAGTGGGTACAATTGAAAGCCCTTCGCAAAGCTACGTCCAGAGCCGTTTCCCAAGCTTTTTATGAGGATATCGTCTTGAGATTTGGACGCCCGGAAACCGTCATCAGTGACAATGGCACCCAGTATACCGGAAAAGTGTTCGAAGAACTGTTGAGGGACCTGGGAATAAAACACCGCCTAACGCCTCCCTATACTCCGCAAGCCAATCCTGTCGAGAGAACCAATAAAACGGTAAAAACTATGATCGCCCAGTACTGCGATAATGATCACCGTAAATGGGACCAGTACCTTCCAGAACTCCAGTTCGCCCTGAATACCGCCCGTCATGACTCAACTGGATTTAGTCCCTCTTTCCTCGTTTTCGGACGAGAACCGGAACCACCGAAGGCTCTACACCGAATCACCCGAACAGAGTCGACAGAGACACCAGACGAGACCGAAAACACCGCTTCATCAACCTGGATCAAGCATTTGGAGAAACTCCAGGAAGTACATGAATTAGTCAGGATGAACTTGGCCCGTGCTTTCAACTCCCAGAGTCACTACTATAACCTGCGGCGACGAGACTGGAAATGTCACCTGGGTGACCAGGTAATGAAGAGAGAACATAATCTCTCTTCTGGAATCCGTGGCTATGCAGCAAAATTGGCCCCAAAATATTCCGGTCCTTTCATTGTCACTCGAGTCATTTCCCCAGTAGTTTACGACCTAAAGGGTAGCACAGGAAAACGTTATAGCAGGATTCATATAAAGGACCTGAAACCATTTCACCCCAGTAACCTGTGAAATAAATTCCGATAGATGTCCAAACGATCCACGACCCATAGCCCCGCCAGTCCCGCTCGGAAAATTGTAATTCTGCAAGATGTGATGATACAGCCAGCCCGAGAAGACCCCGTCCTGCACCTCCCCGAAGAGACGTCAGCGATGAACGCTCTGGACCTGTCTCCGTCCGCCAGCAACCCGGGCCTGGCCACCCCGACTCTGGACGAGCTGCTGGATGAATACGAGCAGTCTCTGTATTTCGTCCCTCAGGCACCCCAGTACTCGCCCATCTCTCCCGCGACAGAGACGTCTCTCGGTATACCAATCCGGAGCCCCAGTCCATCCACTAGGTTCCCGGAACTATACCGGCAGATGAGAGTCGCCGAACCTGATACCACACCTGTTGCCGAACCTGTTGCCGAACCTGTTGCCGAACCTGATGCCGAACCTGTTGCCCACCCTGAAACGGATAACCTAGGCGGGGTAATGCCGCTTCTCCCTGCTCCTCGTAGTCCTCTGACGAGCAACTCAATGCTGGAGGATGGAATTGCACAGTGGGTGGTGGCCGAATACCCACTGTATAAGAACTGCAACGAGTGGACGACGTTGATGCGATATATGGTAGGACAACTCAGGCCGGTCCACATCCCCCTCGACGTCCCGTATCGCCGACGTCTGAGAACTCCCGAGGGCAAATATACCTGGATTCGAATACCGGCCGGAGTAGGCCGGCACTGATCGAAGAGATGGAGGACATCCTAGATCTAGAAGGCAACTCTCTGGATGGATGGGAACTCACGAGTTCTCCAGACACCGAGACCCTGCTCCCGGATACCAAGACCCTGCCCCCGGACATCAAGACCCTGCCGCTAGTCACCGAGACCCTGCCCCCGGACACCGGGACCTTGCAGCCAGACACCGAGACTCTGCATACACATCAGGACCCCGAGGAACTGCCAGACCCCGCCGTAGACACCTCGTCTACCCCGACGGACATCACCCCAAGTAGTGCCCTGCTAGACCAGCCGGCGAATAGGCCGTGCTCTGCAACCACTAGTCAGCGCAGGCAAGACGCTGCTACCACGGCAACTCTACCGCCGCTGTCCCTGGACACCGTCGTCCACCGAAGCCTGACTACCGACATCTACCTGCCGGTAGAGCGGCAGCTATGCTGGCGATGTGGATATCCCGGCCATACACGACCGGATTGCCAAGCCCCTAGTCGGCTATTCTGCTCCCGATGCGGCCTCGTAGGAGTGCGGTCCTGCGAATGCCTCTGCCCACCTAGGCGGCCCCAGTTCCCGGCACAGTTACCCAGGCTGACTCCCGAACGCCAGCCTGCCCAGCGACGAACCCTGCCACCGGGATTGCGGGTCAATCAAATTAACCAGAGGGTCCAGACCAGTACCGTCATCGTGGCCGACAGAGCCACTCAGTGCGACCTGTGTCCCTGCCGGAAGCCCGGAATCGGCTTTCGCCGTTGACACCAGAAGACCAGGGTGGTCAACGATAGTTTATTTTTCTCTTTTGTTATTTTTATCACCTAGTATATTTTTCATTTTTGGTAAAATAAAGGATTTTTTTTTAAGTTTCAAAAATTACAGCTGAAGCAATAATTTTTTTTTTGCAAGTAGGGGGGGTGTGTAATGAAGTTTTTTTTTGCCAGTAACTTCATTACTACAGGTTCCGGATAGTCCAGATAATATCAATTCAAGTATTACGTATTCCTGTCACTCCTGTATTCGTTACAACCAGAAACCCTGTTCAATATGTAACAACCAGTCTAGTAACACCCTGTATAATTCCTGACTGCGGAAAAGTTGATTTTCAGTTATATCACGTTACTTTCCATAAGTCTTAGGCGGATATTTATAATGTTAAGAAGAACCTATTATTCCTGTTATACAATAAGTTTGTTAAACTAACAGTATTGGCAATGAACCGAAATAATATTTTCCGGAAAATCATGGATTTTGGGCATTTTCTTTTTGGAAATGTTCCTAAGTATCCTAGTCAAAAGAAATGTTATTCCGAGTCTTTTTCATATATTATTTCTAACACTCTGCAAAGTATTTTTTATTGAGAGTGTTTTGCTTACTTTCTTGCTCATTTTTAGAGGTCAAGCAATGACAAAATGCTTCGTTTTTACTCTGATTTTTTCGAAAATTCAGATTTCATATAAATACCCCCAGACAGAAGGATTCATGGAGTTAGTTTGAGATCTTCGCGAATAACGTTCAGCCGTGAGAGTGTAAATTGCCGATTTTCGAGAGTGCCCCGTTTTGAACTTGTGAACCTGTGAACCCTAGTGAACCAGACACCCTGTACAGTGCGAGTGCTTCTGCCCTGGATTAGCCGTGCCGTGGTGTTTTGTCCAGCTCACCCCCAGTACAACTGTAAGCGATATTTCGGAGTTATATTGATTCTATATTCCTGTTAAAATTTTGTTGAACCTAGAGAAACGTGGAAACTCAAATTTAACTAAGATTACTGTTTCGTTGGGCTAGTTGTCACTTACATTTCCGTTTACTCGTGTAGTACGACACTTGCATTTTCATAAGTGAAAGGAAAGTGCCAGTTTCCGGATTCATAACTTGCGATTTGATCGTCGAATATTGGACCTGTACCTGACTACGATCAACTCACAAGCCTGTTACCGTAAAGATCAGTAATAGCTAGTACTTGCTCTATATCTCGTAGTTTGGTTTTGCATTTCCCTGTCTTTTCAATTTAAACTTACGAATTGATCGTCGAATATTGGACCTGTACCTGACTACGATCAACTCGCAAGCCGTTACCGTAAAAATCAGTAATAGCTAGTACTTTCTCTTTATCTCGTAGTGTGGTTCCGCATTTTCCTGTCTTTTCACTTGCCTTTCTTTTAAATTTTGAACTTACGAATTGATCATAGAATATTGGACCTGTCCCTGACTACGATCAACTCGCAAGCCAGTTATAGTAAAATCCAACAACATCCAGTACACTCGGTATATTTCTTTTCCTTCATTTCCTGCGGCTTCCATTCCGGAACTTGTGAATTGATTGTCGAACATTGGCCGTGTACCTGACTACGATCAACTCGCAAGCCAGTTACACCATATTATTTTGTTGTTTATACTGGATGCCCTATTCACATCTACGGTTTTATGTCAGTAAGAAAGGAAACCGTCTAAACAGTATAGGAAAGTAATATTGTAGACGACAGTATTTACGTTAGTAGTTGATTTGAAGTTTTCACTTTTCACCCGTAAAATCTAGACCAGAAAACCCTGCCTGAGAATCAATATAACGCCCCATACCAGAATATACTCTGAATTGCACTTTACCTGACACCTGTATTGAATTACACTCTCCCTGAAATTTTTGAATTGCATTTGCTCATTTGTCACAACTCAGAGCTAACAAACCGCCCTGTATAATAAAATCGAAGTAACACGGTCACATTTTCCTTGCATTCACTGTTAGTGTTGGATTTTCTATGTTCAGATTCATTTAGTCCGGTGTTTATTGTTGTAATAATATAACCTGTAAACCTGATTATTTCGACTTGAACTAACGACCTGAACCAGCCTGTCATTGAGAGTTCGGGTAGTTCCGCGAAAATAGAAACTTTGTGATCGTATCCGATTCTGCGACAATTGGACGTAAACTTCCTGTTGTATTTTAATCAGCTGTTGTAAATTGTGATTTTCTTTGTTGCTTTGTTTGAGACTGATGTTTGTTTAATTTCCGGAAAATCGTACCTGTACCTGATTTGACGATGTGTGGAAAGTGTTTTTCATGAAATAAATAGTCTGAAACCGGTTCCGATTTTCATTGTGTATTTTGTGCCTGATTGTATGATTTGATTTTGCCTGTACTTAGATCTTTCATCTAGTTATTTTGAATAAAACCTGTGGAAATAAAAATAAAATAACATCAATTCTGTTTAACGTAGCTTGTATTCCAGTCTAGTCTAAGGAGGTGTAACTAAAGACTACATTTTCTTAGAAGTTTATTGTTATCCTGGTCTAACTAGCTGACCTCTGGTTTACACAAGGGGGTGCATTGTATGGATTTACTCTGCGTCCCTTCTTCACTGTAGCTACCCTAGGGCCTTCCAAAGAACTCCTAGTTCTGGAAGAAAGTGGAGCATACCACTTCAAAAAAAACTGGCGCTCGAGGCAACCGCTCTAACTTAAATAGAGAACTAAGCCCTGAGGCCCTTTGTAGGGCTCTTTACCGAGAAAAGAGCCTTACAATGTGTTCAATTTGGTGTTTTTACAAAATTTCAGAGAGATATCTCTCAGAAATATTGACATTTTTCATGTACTCCTGAAAACACAAATATGCACTGAGTATATAACAAAAATTTCAGTGAATAATGCCAACCAAGCTTAATGACAATGACAAATGATATTCTGTGCATACAGTTGTCAGACATCCAGAACACCTGATTCCTCATAGAGGAGATCTGAAGGGTAAGTCCGTTTCTTGAAATAAATGATTTTCAAAAATCTTTTCTGCAGCACTTCAAGTGAGCAAATGTGTACATTAGACGAGCATCCCCAGGCATATATTCCTTATCTAATGTGGCTTTCCACTAGATAGTGATATAATAATTTTAGTTGTCCATTTGGTAGGATGTTCTTCAGTAACCTAAATCTGGATAGTAAACAATTAATTATTTTGATAATAAGGTTTATATGTGAGTTCCACCTCAAGTGACACATCTAGTTCACATTCATGTTCAGCTGAGATTGAGTAAGCAGCTTTATTTGGTGATTTGAAGTCTAGGCTTTGAAAGGTTGGTGTTTTTGTTTTATTTATGCTGAATGGAAGATAAGCGGTTTTCTCAAGGTTAAAGGTGAGTAGCTTGTGATCAAACCAATTTTTTATGTGAACGAAATCGTCCTCTACTTTATTTTTCAAATCTTCCCATGAGTTACTCGAATAGATCAATGCGGTATCATCTGCGAATGCGATGGTATCGCTCGAACTTGGTATAAAAAATAAATCGTTCACATATATGTTGAACATAACTGGTCCTAGCACCGTGTCTTGTGGGACTCCATACTCATCATGTGATACTTCACTCTGGACACCATTCACTTTCACAGTCTGGTGTCTTTCGGAGATATAACTCTGGAATAGTTTCGATTCATTTTCCCTTATACCGATATCCTGCAGTGACTGCAAAAGTAGATAATGACTAACCTTGTCGAATGCCTTGCTCAAATCAAGAAAAATAGTCAGTGATCTTGATTGAGGGCGCTATGAATTTTGTTTGTGAGGGAGATTATAAGGCGTCTTGTGTAGAAATTCCTTCTTTGAAGCCAAATTGGTTATCCGAAATTATGTTATATTTCTTAATATAGTCTAGGCGTTTCTTAATGATATTTTCCAACAACTTCGCCAGATGTGAGATGAGTGATATGGGTCTGTAGTTATTAGTATCGGTTTTGTCTCCTTTTCTGTGGACTGCTACTACCACTGAATTTTTTAGCACTGAAGGCTACACTCCATCTTGTATACATTTGTTGAATATGTATACCAAGGGATCAATAATTTCCTGCAGTGTAACGTTTCGAATTTCTGTTGTGATTCCATTTAGTCCGGGTGATTTTTCAGGTTTCAACTCATCGCGATCGGTTGGTACAATAAAAAAACTATTAGGCATTCGACGTCTATTGTGATGGTAATTTGGGTCGGAAAGTATTTTTTCGACTAGATTTTTCCCAACGTTTGAAAAGGTGTTATTGAATTCTTCAGCAATGTATTTTCTATATATTAATAATTCTCCTTGTTTATTCTTTATAGAATCTATGTATTCGGGGGTTTCATTAGTTTTACTTATTCCTTCAACGACTTTCCATAGATTTTTTGAATCGTTAGAGTTCCGTTCTATCAGGGATTTGTAGTAATCATATTTAGTTTTTATAATGAGAGCAGTCAGTTTATTCCTATAAATCTTGAATTGATTCCTCAGTACCTAGTTCGTTATTTTGGTTTCTTTGTAATTTAGTGAGGGAGTAATCCAGAAACTTCTCTTTGTATTTTTTCTGGTTGATGATTTATTTTTAGTGCATTTATCTATCGAGTTTGTCATTATGTTAACGAATTCTTTGGTTGCAGATTCAGCGTCTGGTGCTTGATACATTGAATTCCAAGAAGATCTTTGAAGAAGTTTTGCGAGTTTCTTATACTCAACATGATGGATATATTTCATATCAGTTTCCATTTCTTTTTAAGGATCGTCGGTAAATATTTGTAGAGCTATTGATGAATGATCTGTTATATAGGTATTGATAATAAATGGTATGCTTTGATCGTGAAGATTAGTTTTTGATTTCAAGAATATATGGTCCAGACATGCACTCAGTCTTGTGCAACCATTTATGGTAGATATGAAACCGTGCTCTTCTAATGTACTTTTGTATTCTAGGGTTCATTCATCGTCAATCAATATTCAATCGATATTTATATCTCCAATGAAAATGTATATATCATCTCTATTCGAATCAACATCATCTAGATAATCATTCAATAAGTTTTAAAAACCAGAAGAGTCTAGGAAAGGTGATCTATATATTCCTGAAATGATTATGTTTCCCCTAGCGAGTTAGATTCTTATCTGAAGTCTGAAGCAAGTTGCTATAACCAACTTTATGTATTGAGGAAGTGTAGCTTAAGTTTGAGTTCACAAAAGCAACAACACCATCATTCTGATTGAATGTACCTTGATTGTAGACAGTGTTGTATCCTCATAGATTAAAAGAGTTCACGTCAGTTATTTGCCAAGTTTCTGAAAGCACCACAACATTTATGTCAGAGCTTATTTCGCTTGAAAATACTTCAAATTCATCGAAATTCTTATTTATGCTACGTATGTTATCGTAATTATTAATATTATTTTTCAAACTATTGATTTTCAAGACCTCGTCAAACTCTTGTGATCTTTGTAGGATATAGGTTTCCATTTGTTTCACCTCAAAATCAATAATATATGTATCCATTTTTCGTATGGTGATTTGTTTATAAGGAGAACTGCGTAAATTATGTAACTGAATTGTATGATAGATATTGACAAAGAGGAATAAATTAAGGATTAAAATTTTGCAGTTTTCCAAGTTATCTTTGGGAATTTGATTTCTACCTGGTGCGCTTTTCTATAGTTGGGTTGGCTGGCTTCAATGGTTATTTTGAGGCCCCACTAGACGTTGGGGGCTGTTCTTCTTGATTGAATGATGGTAGATTTTGTGGGAACTTCTTCGAATTGAATTGTTCCGGTGTTCATGATTTTTTTTCTTATAATTTTCAGAGTTTTGAATTTGTGAATGAATTGAGGTCGTCGGGTTACTACTTGCTTTCTTGTTTTCCCTATTTTATTCTTCGTATAGGTCTTCTATGGCGAATTCTATATTTTCTACAACGAGTTTATTTTCCTATTGCCAGAATATTGCAATGAATATCTATTTCAGTTATTATATAATGCAATTATGCGACGTATCTTCATGGTAGAACATAAAACATCTATGGAACAATAGTGTAAACATCGAAATGAAGTCCAATAAAACTTTCGTGGACGTTGGATCCGCGAATAACCATACACATCGAATTATAAAAATGATCGAAAATCGGTTATTTACTTTCTACCGATTATATTTTGCGAGAAGATGGGACACAACTTTCTCAACATGATTGTGACCTCTGCCATCTTATCGCATTTCTGTCTTTCGGTCTCCTGAAGTCCTGAATACGTTGATGACTCGCGCTAGTTCATGATCCAGACATTTGATTGGGCACCAGAATGTGAAACATAGCATCAATTTTCCCTTTGACTATTTTATGGATGAAATTCATGCATTGCAAGAGATATGTTATTTCAAAATAAAAATCAAATTGTTTTATTGATATGCTCAATTATTGATATACTGATGAATTCGTTTCATTTGGATATTTCACACTGTATATTCACTATTTGAATATCATTTGATCATTACCCATCTAATAAATGGTTTTTCAATTATATATTTAACATCAATATTAAAGATATCCGTATCTACCAAAACATAAGAATTAAAGCTTGATGAGTGCTGGCAATTATGGAATGCATAATACATATTCAGATGAACCATTCATTAACATAAAATGTGCGCATAAAGCTGATCGTTGGGTTGTCGCAACGTGTCATTGAATAGGACGTCTTAAAAAATGCGATGCGAGTTCGATATTCGATAAAAGTCAACAGGAATATGTGCACTTCATCGAAACTTCTCAATATATTGTCGCATGCGATCCCTATATAAATTGATTTGTAGAATTCGCAGTGCCAACAATAAGCGGATGTTGATGTCCACGTAGCGAAGTTCTCAGTGAATCTTACCTTTTTGGTTACTTTTCTGGTTGACTGGGTAGTGGGTGGACTAGTTGCGATCATGCGAACTCCGGGGTACCTGGCGCCCTGCGGTTTCATTTGCCTTCCTGCGGCATGCGGGGCTCTGTCACAGGTGACCATCTTTTCCCTAGTTTCTCGTGGGATATTTTATGGATACCAAGAAAAACAAATAGGGTGAGGAAAACTCCCCAAAGAATAAAGAGGACAAAATCCTCATCCTGAACATCCTGAACTCGAAGCTGACCTGTCCAATAAATCTGGTAGTGACAGAGAGACTGATAGGTCTTCTGAGGCTATAGATCTTATTGCTTAAGCTAGATCCGGCATCCTGTGGTGATTTTTTGGTCTAGAGGGGTCTGCAAGAAAGTAGGTACTATGGTCACGTGAAAAAACTCATTTGTATGGACAACAACTAAAACGACCAATCAATGGCTTTGTACTTTCAACCCTCCCCCCCCCGGACCAGGACCTACAGAACAAATAACCTGGATACCGGATCTAGCGTAAGCAATAAAATCTTTGGCTAAGGCCCTCTCCTGTGATGATCATCAACTCAATATCATACTGCATGCCTTTCATATGTCCAGGTTATAAGGCATTTTCCCCCCATTTGATATTTCAAATGATGATTTTCAATTAACTCATTAAAGTAAGAAATCGTCAGAACGTGTTTTGAAACCATTTTATTATCGAAAGCTAGAAAAAACAATATTTGTTATCCATTTTAATAACAGCAAAGTAGTCACAAAATAGCAGCTATTTGAAAACATACCTTTGTGATATATATTCGGTCAAATCAGTGATACCCCACTGTAATTGAATATGAACTTGTTTACCATCATTTCCAACTGTAAAATTTTTTAAAATCTAATGAAGTATATCTTATGGCAGATTATCATGTAACCTCGATTTGTTTGGAAAGGTTCGCTAAACTATAAAATTACATCACACTCATGTAATTGCAATGTAACAATCATATTCCTACAAATGCACTGTTGATATTATTTTTATGTAATCCTGACGTAATTTTCAAGATAACAACTTACGTAGTTGCGATGTAAACATATTTCTATGAAATCGCTTACATATAGGGTGGACCTCTACTAGCGTGATGGAGATTCAGAACGAAACTGCTAATTCTTGAAGTTTATGTCACTCTAGAATAGTTTGTTTATGAAGGATATATTTCGAAATTATTTTGAAATATACATAATGTACAAAAAATTGGGACATCAAAGTTAAATATAATTTCAAAATATATCCTTCATAAACAAACTATACTAGAGTGACATAAACTTCAAGAGTTAGACGTTTCGCTATAAATCCCCGTCGAGCAGGTCGTGGTCCACCCTGTATAATGAAAGTATTCGTCCTGGATTGATGAGACAACTATTTAACAAGTAGAACAAATTTGATTTCAATTTTCAATCTTTCGGTTCAGTTCTGCTTGATTCAAGACAAATTTCAAGACAACTTCAGTTTCTGAAATCTGAATAGGCATTAGAAAGTTTGAATAAAATACTATCTATTGAATTTTCTTGGCCAACTGAATGATATTCATAATTTTGTCGATGAAGCAGTTTTTCATAGTAACATAACATTTGTGAAAAATATGAGATCAAAATGATGCATTACTACAAAAAAACATCTTTCAAAAAACAACAAATTAGTCCATGATTCAAAGAAGCCAAATATCGATTCTGAGCAACTGGCGATTTCATTCATTTTCAATGCATGAATTGAGCATTATTAATTCGAGCAGGGCTTAAACTCAGAAAATAAAATCAGAATCAAGAATGTTTTACCTCATTCAGTAGTTTTCTCATCAATCCAGGGACACATAACTGCAAAAACATATATTGTGTATTGAAAGTTCAGATCGAATAGTGACACTTTTACATCTATTTTCCATGGATTTCCTGAAACAAGTAGTTAAATTTTTCCAGTGTTAGTATTGCATATATATGAATGTTATATTTGACAAAATATTTATTTGGTCATTTCTGGCAGGTGATTCCTATTCTTAAATAAAAACAAATGTATTTTTCCAGATTTTAATACATCTTGAATTTTACACTTTAATTATAAAAATGAAAAAAAAACAGTTTTCTGCACTGTACTTCACATACTGATAAATCATCACTCTCTCATGGTGGACAGCATGCTCTTTCACATACTGGTAAATCATCACTGTGTGTATTTCCTCCAGATTTTAATACATCTTGAATATCACACTATAATTATGAAAATAAATAAAAAATTATCAATTCTTTGCAATGAACATCACATACCTTACTGATACATCATCACTCTGTGATATGGTGGACATGCTTTTCTGAAAGTCTAAACCAATTCTTATTGAGATGATTTTGAACATTACAAATATGAACTCCTGATTAATATTGCCAATGATCATGTCTGAAAAGAGGAGATAACATAAAAAAAAGTGGTTGAAATCTATTTTGAGCTTCAAAATTATAGTTGTGTGATGTGAAAAATCTTTGAAAGTATAAGTATATATTTGATTTTGAAAGAGAAAAATAATCTTAAATCATATAGAATAAATACAAGTAGAAGGTTTAAGCCGATTCCAGGTCTCCTCCCAAGGTCGTCCCCCCAAGGCCGTCCCCCCAAGGCCACCCCCCAAGGTCGCATCACAAATTACTTCCGCGTAACGCCACTGGTGACCTTGGGGGGAGTGGTCTTGAAGGGTGACCTTGGAGGGATAACTTTCGATTGAGAGTACTTTTGCGTTTGGTTGTCCTTGAGAGAAACAGTGACATGGGGTGGAGTGGCCTTGGGAGTATACATGCTCTCTTTCGAGCGACCTTGGCGATTGATGATATATGCGCTCTTTTCCCGACTATGGGAAGATGCGGAAGAGTTCCTCTGACTGAGTGTGGCTTTGAGTTTTCGCATTCTGAAGTATAATAATTTGACCTTGTACGTTGTTGCGAGTGCATGTAGTGTTCACCATCGCTGGTTCGAGGCCATATAGTGGTAGTGGAGGAGTTGATATTCCTGTAAAAAGAAGAGGCGCTAGGGTTGATGTTTGTCGGTATTTCTCAAGGTCGCCCCTTTTACCAAGGTCGCGTCACCTATTATTTACTTATTAATATATACAAACATGCAAACAAGCCTGATTGTCTGAATTATATAGTCTTTTCATCAAGCTTAAGGATGGGCAACATCGAACAGAAGAGTTGTTCGTTGGCAGATTCTGATTTCTTTTATTATATGGGTAGGTATACCTTGAGGAGTGAGTGACCCTAAGCGTTATATCTCGTAGGTAACGTCCTGAGTGGGCACTATATATCTCTGTTCGAGTACTTTGCACGGCCCCATTGAGGTTTGTCTAATATGTGGTCCAATAGTAGGGTGTTTTGTTATTCGATCGATTACAACTCCTTCAAGGCATATTTCAATTTGAAATGGGATATCAGTTTGATTCCATTTTTCGATCGCAGTTGTTGAGACATATCTATTGTTTGACGGCAATTGAAAACACAATCATTCACTCATTTGAAATATTATAAGTCTCATACAACTCGGATGGTGAACAAGTTCTGAAAAATAGATATATTTGATTATAATATGTGAAGTCAGTGATGAAAATGTTTGAAAGCCACTTATTGAACTATCAAAATCATGGCACTCTGTCTATGAACGAGTGTATCTCTGATTGGCAGAACGCAGGACGCGTGAAATGGGAATCTGATAATCTATCAGAGTTCAATACAGCCAAAATTCAAGCTTGTATATTTTCTGATATGATGATGTCGAGCACGACTGTTTCTCTGAAAACCTCAATACTCATGCAACAATATCATATCATGAAATGATTATGATAAGTCAATTGCTAAAACTGCTTCACAGAAACTAGGTTTTCCATTTCGGGTCGAAAGAAACCAAATCGCACAGCTTTTCATGACCTACGAGACGGAGATGTTGTTATAGACTATTGTTCACATGTTTGAAGTTCAATTTATGCTGATGCTCCTGATGGATTCTATCCACAGAGAAGCTGCTCGTATTGTTGGTTAATTTGCCCTCACGAGCTGATTAACCTCTCTAGAACAGTCGTCATATTATTCAATTTGCTGATTCATAGACGGCATACCATCCTACATAATATTTCATGGACAAGGTGGTGTTTCAACTCAATGTATAACAAGATGAAAAATACAATTGTGAAATGGTATTTATGTTTTCATCAGGCCAACTTTTTTCGTTGTAGGAGATGAAATCGTTCAAAAGATGCTTAGGAATAATTATTGTCAACAACCATTTTATTATTCACTATTTAAACTTATTACTATTACTTCCGATTTTTGTCCTATTTCTCTCTGAGCTCTGGATACTATAATAGCATTGTTTCTACAGGATGTTTCAATAATGTTGTACGAAACTTCGAGATTATTATTTTTCGGGTAAAATCATAAAAAAAGTTGATATAAACGTATAGGTGCGAAAAGATTCGTTTCCGAGATACCGAGTCTGAAAAAAAAAGAAATTTCATTGATTTCTAGGAAAATTTCAATCCGATATAGTGATAAAATCCGTGATGTTTGATGAAATCGGCAACACGACTAGTTTGGTAAACAGCCTATAGGCTAATTAATTCAATTCTTTATTGTTTTCCAAGATATATACATCTCATAACAAGAAATTTGGTTTAATAGTAACATAAAAAAAACTTTCTAGGAGGAAAGAAAAAAAAAGAAAATACAACGAAAACACTGCAGTTATACCTAAATTAGTATATGTTCACAATTAACATCAACAGTATTATTATTCATTAACAACAAAGGCACGTAGTTTGAAGACTTCGATTATAAAATCAGATAGGTCTTTGGCGTTAGCATGGCTTAGGTAATGCAAGGAGTTTACGAAGGGTTCATAATTCATTAGAAACGAATGCCTCTTGGGCCTGACAGCAGCAAGAATGGGTCACTCAAATAAAATGTGCTCCAATGTTTGACATTCGTATCTATTGCAGATAGAGCAAATTTCACCGAATTCAGTCATGTAATTTATACCTTTGAACGCTAGTCTCAACGAATTTTTATATGTTTGGCATAACTGGGCGACTAAGCGGATGACATGAATGGGAATAAGAAAATTGAGGTAACTTTGAGGTGAGTTGGCTGTTGGATATATTGGGTTGAACATAATATACCTGGACATTGATAGTTTATTTAAATCTTCATCATGACATTTCTTTGAGAATTTTTCGAGTATTTCGCTCTTTTTCGATTTCAAAAGACGAAGGTCAAGTTGGATCAGTATATCTAGGCAGTTGATGGACTCAAACCATAGTTTCATCTCATTGAACCAGTTATACCTGAACTCTTCACCACCCAATTCAAACAATCTCAAAAGACACTTCCGAGGGTACGGGTCATTATCCATAGATAACAGTTTTATCAACCAGTTCAGAGTGTGCTTGAAAACAATGTATTCAAGGTGGATAGATCCGGTCCCCAGGCGTATCAAGTAATCTGGAGTGTTGATAGGGAGCAGAAGGAGCCTCTTGAAGAATTTGACTTGCACCCTCTCCAATATTTCACAGTAGTTAGGGCCCCAAATTATATTCATAGCATTTTTTCTATTTTGGTTGTATAATGAAGTCATTGTGCGACGCAAATGGGTGTCGAAATAGCCTCTATTTCGATAAGCTTTTTTTATTATTCGGAGATTGTTACAATCGAACTGTCAAATGAACGTCAGAAAGAGTTAGGCTCAGTTTACTTCTGAACGATTTGGATTTGGTGATATAAGCAGTGAAAAACTCAATATTTCAATTGGTGAATTTCAATTCAGAGTGTAATTTGATTTAAATTGACCAGTAAAAACAATGACAACATTGAATTTTTCACCGCTGGTATTGCAATAAGCAAAATCGCTCAACTGTAAACTGGGCTCAACGCTTGTGCGTCAGATTTTGATTATTTCGATGTCATCATTGTTACCAATCGAAGATGTTTCTGTTATTTATCGATATTAAATCCTTCTTTTATCAAATCAATTCAAAATAAAAAAAATTGCATATGACACACGTTTTATAAGACACGTTGTCGCCCTTGTGTCACCCATTCTAATCAATTCCTCTTTGAGGAATACTGACTGTTCATCATTGATACTCTCTAATTGATTAATAATTTCTTCGAGCATCATTGTGGTATATTGAGAAATGCAAAAGAAATAATCATTTCACAGCTTCATTCGGGAAACACATCAATATTATGATTTTTATATACTCTTATGAGAATCCATTCATTATATGAACATTGTATCTAACATAAAAAAATAGGTTGCTGAGTGTAATATCATAATTGAAACAAGAAATTTCCCATCCCTATAATGAAAAAACCATTTTCTCAAGCTGGAAGTGAAAGATCAACAGCATCCCCTTCACCTATCAAGAATCATTCTTATCCTATGAATGAAAAAATAATTGCCTCGAGGCAGAAGTAATACATAACTTTAAATACTGATTTCAAATTTTTTATCAATATTGTTCAATATTATCTTCCTATGGAGGCGTCAATTGATTACGTGAGGCATTTTTGGCGATTTCTCGACCCCGTTCTCTTCTGCTATACTGAGATATCGTGAGATTTAGCTCAAACCCTTCTCCAAACCCCAATCTCACAAATATGTGTTTTTTAGTGTGAATGCACTCTGATAAAAACAATAATTTTCTCGAGTTAGTATTTGATATTGCTTCGAAATTATAGGCTATAATCACCGTGAGGATTGAACAATGAAATATTGCGTAGGATTTGTTCATATTTTAGGAACAAGTTTTACTCAATTCATTCCAATTTTCTCGCAAAAATTACGTGATATTTGCCGAGACTCCCCCTGCCCCCAAAGTGAGTTGAGATGAGATTTGGCTTGACCCCTTCCTCTCCTTTAACGCCTCGCGTAATTGATAAATGTCCCCTATGTATTTTGTGCATGGAAGCTAAAGTTCTCAAATAGGCGAATGAAAATTATTCAGGTCACCAAGTGAAAGCTCTTCCATAATATGAAATTTATTCATCTCGAGTGGTTGTTTAGAAAAAGTCTGATGATGGTTACTGGATATTCACAGGATGAAACTTTATTATAATTCACCTATAATAGAAAGATTCAATATAATTGAAAATTTACAAGATTGAAGCAGCTATCATTCAGAATTCTATTTCGCAAATTACAAACAAACTGTTATTGAGAAGATTTGACGAGATTTATACATGAGATTAAACTATATACAGGGTAATACAAATTTCATGGTACACCATTGTCAAATTGGAAACGGAGAGGGATACGAACTAGGTTAAATCACGAAAAGTTGCACAATTTCATGAACATCTCGAATATCAAAAGAAATCGAGGATATTTTACGAAGTTTCTAAATCCTAATATAACCTGAAAAAACTAAAAATTGTCGATTCTTATAGTCATCGATAACTTTTCAACTATCGCTGCTAGAATTTTAAAATTTGTACTTACTAAAGTATACGCATGCTGAATTCAACGGTGACATGAAAAAGTCTTGGCACACTAGATTCGAAGATATCGAAGCCAACTTAGATTTTGCAATGGAAGTCATTTCGGATTTTCACACCACGGGATGGATTATAAGATTACCAATTCATCGATATATCATACTTATATGTTTGATGAAGAAAAAGTCGAAATAACAGGAAAAATAGAAAATATGGAATAAAATCTATGATGTAGCATCAATACTTCCAGATTATTCAATGTTTTTATGTCATAGTGGAAACGATACACTAGACAAGAGTTCAAACGTAAGTCTATCTGCATATCAAATTCGCGAGCTGATGTGTAATTCCGATTTTGTTGTGGAACATTTTCCATACCTACTGTTGGATACAATGAAATAAATTATTTAACTATTATTTTGATCCCATCTAATGTCGGAGAAAAGAGTAAGTGATATATATACCTACATCGCTGCCTTCGGAATTCGACATGTGCCAGCAAGGTTAAAAAAATCAGAACTGTCAATTTCACAGTTAGATGAGTACTACTTAATACAGTTCATTTCAGAACAATCAGTAACGCTGCATGATTTGCAAAATTTTTTTTACAATCGATTCAATTCAAGAGGCAACCAACGGAGAGCAGCAATTACTTATATTTTACATTAGAGTTGCCCTTTAGCACCTTAGTTATTACGGTTTCACATCATTTTTCTCACGTTAAGTGAACAATTATCTGTGATTGTAAGCCTGAAAAATCTAGCATTAACGTGATATTTTATTATTTTTTCTATCATTTCGACTTTTCAATCATTAAACACACAAGTGTGATACATCGATGAATTATTGGCAATTTTATGACCTATCCGATGGTTCGAATATATTATTATATGTCTACCATTAGAAATATCAACGTTAGCTCCGATATACTTACCTGGAGAAAACTTTTTCAAACCTTGTGTAGGTAGGTAATCAAGAAGTGATCAAGGCTCATTCTTGAAGCCAACGGTTGAAGATTCGTTCTTCTCGAGTCAATATCAGTTCTTATAGTTGTAGGTTATACCTTTGATAATACTTGTTTCCGATTCATTCCTTGGTTACGTGAAAGTACCTGTAACTTCCTACGTTATCAATAATGAGACATAATTTCTACTTCTTGAAATAATCATATCAACATTAAATATATTTTTGATAAGATCATGTTCGGTTGAGTAACGAACTGAAATCCACAGTTTGTTTTCAGACTTAGAAAAAACTTATATGCAGTTGAATGCCACTTTCAGAGAACCGGAGAAGAACGTCACAATACAGCTTCCAATGCAATTCAAATCGACATCGTCTAATCATCTATATCTATTTTAGAGTTGGCTATCCACATGTTGATGAATTCAATTTGATTTTTGTAAATTATAGTTGTGTATCATCACTTGAGAGTTCTCAATTTTTTAATCGTATGGTAGGTGCGTACCTTATATTTCATGAAGTTAATTCAAAATTTTCACCAACGACTCAATACTCAACACACTTGAAAATTTTGAAAATTGTCAGAACATTCAAAAGAAATACAACCAAAATGCATATCACTGTCATTTGAAAATTGATCATATATCATCCACACGCAAATCAGAAAAATCGTTTTAATATTTCCATAACACATTTATCATGCCAAAGTGACACATTTTCTACAAAATGAAATGTATTCAAGATTTATATATAATCTTCAAGGTACTACTAACTAATTATTTCAAATGACATTGAAATTATTTTTTAATAAGGAAATGTATCAGACATTGTGATAATGCCAGCGATACACATGTTCTGAATGTTTCGATTTCATCATAAATACTGCTCATTCATTTATTCCTTTATTATATCTGCGTAGCGATATATCTTTGTCGGTGCCATCTCATTGGTAGATATAATTTTCCATAAATCAGTATTATAATACAACTGGATAACTACCTATGTCGATCGTATTTTCACGATGACCATTGCAAACTATCTACCTAGATGAAGCAGGTTATACCAAATTCTGTAAACTTTGGTTATACGTTCTAGTCTTGATCAAGGGACACGCCATCCAAAACGATGGTGGAAAACGAAATCAAATTCTCAGAATAAGCACTTACGTCACGAGCCCTTGAATAAAAATATTTATACTACCAAGCTTAGCCTACGTCATGCGGCCTTGAATGCCAGTGCATCAAACATCATCGGAGGAGGAGGATTTAATTTGAGTGCACGTGGTCGACTACGTTATGAAACCCTGAAAACGACATCATCGTCACCGAAAATGAGGCAGGTGAACGGCAAGGCCGTGGCACAGCTGTATGCTAGGCATCGATGATGTCGTTTTCAGGGTTTCATAACATAGTCGACCACGTGCACTCAAATTAAATCCTCCTCCTCCGATGATGTTTGATGCACTGGCATTCAAGGCCGCATGACGTAGGCTAAGCTTGGTAGTATAAATATTTTTATTCAAGGGCTCGTGACGTAAGTGCTTATTCTGAGAATTTGATTTCGTTTTCCACCATCGTTTTGGATGGCGTGTCCCTTGATCAAGACTAGAACGTATAACCAAAGTTTACAGAATTTGGTATAACCTGCTTCATCTAGGTAGATAGTTTGCAATGGTCATCGTGAAAATACGATCGACATAGGTAGTTATCCAGTTGTATTATAATACTGATTTATGGAAAATTATATCTACCAATGAGATGGCACCGACAAAGATATATCGCTACGCAGATATAATAAAGGAATAAATGAATGAGCAGTATTTATGATGAAATCGAAACATTCAGAACATGTGTATCGCTGGCATTATCACAATGTCTGATACATTTCCTTATTAAAAAATAATTTCAATGTCATTTGAAATAATTAGTTAGTAGTACCTTGAAGATTATATATAAATCTTGAATACATTTCATTTTGTAGAAAATGTGTCACTTTGGCATGATAAATGTGTTATGGAAATATTAAAACGATTTTTCTGATTTGCGTGTGGATGATATATGATCAATTTTCAAATGACAGTGATATGCATTTTGGTTGTATTTCTTTTGAATGTTCTGACAATTTTCAAAATTTTCAAGTGTGTTGAGTATTGAGTCGTTGGTGAAAATTTTGAATTAACTTCATGAAATATAAGGTACGCACCTACCATACGATTAAAAAATTGAGAACTCTCAAGTGATGATACACAACTATAATTTACAAAAATCAAATTGAATTCATCAACATGTGGATAGCCAACTCTAAAATAGATATAGATGATTAGACGATGTCGATTTGAATTGCATTGGAAGCTGTATTGTGACGTTCTTCTCCGGTTCTCTGAAAGTGGCATTCAACTGCATATAAGTTTTTTCTAAGTCTGAAAACAAACTGTGGATTTCAGTTCGTTACTCAACCGAACATGATCTTATCAAAAATATATTTAATGTTGATATGATTATTTCAAGAAGTAGAAATTATGTCTCATTATTGATAACGTAGGAAGTTACAGGTACTTTCACGTAACCAAGGAATGAATCGGAAACAAGTATTATCAAAGGTATAACCTACAACTATAAGAACTGATATTGACTCGAGAAGAACGAATCTTCAACCGTTGGCTTCAAGAATGAGCCTTGATCACTTCTTGATTACCTACCTACACAAGGTTTGAAAAAGTTTTCTCCAGGTAAGTATATCGGAGCTAACGTTGATATTTCTAATGGTAGACATATAATAATATATTCGAACCATCGGATAGGTCATAAAATTGCCAATAATTCATCGATGTATCACACTTGTGTGTTTAATGATTGAAAAGTCGAAATGATAGAAAAAATAATAAAATATCACGTTAATGCTAGATTTTTCAGGCTTACAATCACAGATAATTGTTCACTTAACGTGAGAAAAATGATGTGAAACCGTAATAACTAAGGTGCTAAAGGGCAACTCTAATGTAAAATATAAGTAATTGCTGCTCTCCGTTGGTTGCCTCTTGAATTGAATCGATTGTAAAAAAAATTTTGCAAATCATGCAGCGTTACTGATTGTTCTGAAATGAACTGTATTAAGTAGTACTCATCTAACTGTGAAATTGACAGTTCTGATTTTTTTAACCTTGCTGGCACATGTCGAATTCCGAAGGCAGCGATGTAGGTATATATATCACTTACTCTTTTCTCCGACATTAGATGGGATCAAAATAATAGTTAAATAATTTATTTCATTGTATCCAACAGTAGGTATGGAAAATGTTCCACAACAAAATCGGAATTACACATCAGCTCGCGAATTTGATATGCAGATAGACTTACGTTTGAACTCTTGTCTAGTGTATCGTTTCCACTATGACATAAAAACATTGAATAATCTGGAAGTATTGATGCTACATCATAGATTTTATTCCATATTTTCTATTTTTCCTGTTATTTCGACTTTTTCTTCATCAAACATATAAGTATGATATATCGATGAATTGGTAATCTTATAATCCATCCCGTGGTGTGAAAATCCGAAATGACTTCCATTGCAAAATCTAAGTTGGCTTCGATATCTTCGAATCTAGTGTGCCAAGACTTTTTCATGTCACCGTTGAATTCAGCATGCGTATACTTAAGTAAGTACAAATTTTAAAATTCTAGCAGCGATAGTTGAAAAGTTATCGATGACTATAAGAATCGACAATTTTTAGTTTTTTCAGGTTATATTAGGATTTAGAAACTTCGTAAAATATCCTCGATTTCTTTTGATATTCGAGATGTTCATGAAATTGTGCAACTTTTCGTGATTTAACCTAGTTCGTATCCCTCTCCGTTTCCAATTTGACAATGGTGTACCATGAAATTTGTATTACCCTGTATATAGTTTAATCTCATGTATAAATCTCGTCAAATCTTCTCAATAACAGTTTGTTTGTAATTTGCGAAATAGAATTCTGAATGATAGCTGCTTCAATCTTGTAAATTTTCAATTATATTGAATCTTTCTATTATAGGTGAATTATAATAAAGTTTTATCCTGTGAATATCCAGTAACCATCATCAGACTTTTTCTAAACAACCACTCGAGATGAATAAATTTCATATTATGGAAGAGCTTTCACTTGGTGACCTGAATAATTTTCATTCGCCTATTTGAGAACTTTAGCTTCCATGCACAAAATACATAGGGGACATTTATCAATTACGCGAGGCGTTAAAGGAGAGGAAGGGGTCAAGCCAAATCTCATCTCAACTCACTTTGGGGGCAGGGGGAGTCTCGGCAAATATCACGTAATTTTTGCGAGAAAATTGGAATGAATTGAGTAAAACTTGTTCCTAAAATATGAACAAATCCTACGCAATATTTCATTGTTCAATCCTCACGGTGATTATAGCCTATAATTTCGAAGCAATATCAAATACTAACTCGAGAAAATTATTGTTTTTATCAGAGTGCATTCACACTAAAAAACACATATTTGTGAGATTGGGGTTTGGAGAAGGGTTTGAGCTAAATCTCACGATATCTCAGTATAGCAGAAGAGAACGGGGTCGAGAAATCGCCAAAAATGCCTCACGTAATCAATTGACGCCTCCATAGGAAGATAATATTGAACAATATTGATAAAAAATTTGAAATCAGTATTTAAAGTTATGTATTACTTCTGCCTCGAGGCAATTATTTTTTCATTCATAGGATAAGAATGATTCTTGATAGGTGAAGGGGATGCTGTTGATCTTTCACTTCCAGCTTGAGAAAATGGTTTTTTCATTATAGGGATGGGAAATTTCTTGTTTCAATTATGATATTACACTCAGCAACCTATTTTTTTATGTTAGATACAATGTTCATATAATGAATGGATTCTCATAAGAGTATATAAAAATCATAATATTGATGTGTTTCCCGAATGAAGCTGTGAAATGATTATTTCTTTTGCATTTCTCAATATACCACAATGATGCTCGAAGAAATTATTAATCAATTAGAGAGTATCAATGATGAACAGTCAGTATTCCTCAAAGAGGAATTGATTAGAATGGGTGACACAAGGGCGACAACGTGTCTTATAAAACGTGTGTCATATGCAATTTTTTTTATTTTGAATTGATTTGATAAAAGAAGGATTTAATATCGATAAATAACAGAAACATCTTTGATTGGTAACAATGATGACATCGAAATAATCAAAATCTGACGCACAAGCGTTGAGCCCAGTTTACAGTTGAGCGATTTTGCTTATTGCAATACCAGCGGTGAAAAATTCAATGTTGTCATTGTTTTTACTGGTCAATTTAAATCAAATTACACTCTGAATTGAAATTTACCAATTAAAATATTGAGTTTTTCACTGCTTATATCACCAAATCCAAATCGTTCAGAAGTAAACTGAGCCTAACTCTTTCTGACGTTCATTTGACAGTTCGATTGTAACAATCTCCGAATAATAAAAAAAGCTTATCGAAATAGAGGCTATTTCGACACCCATTTGCGTCGCACAATGACTTCATTATACAACCAAAATAGAAAAAATGCTATGAATATAATTTGGGGCCCTAACTACTGTGAAATATTGAAGAGGGTGCAAGTCAAATTCTTCAAGAGGCTCCTTCTGCTCCCTATCAACACTCCAGATTACTTGATACGCCTGGGGACCGGATCTATCCACCTTGAATACATTGTTTTCAAGCACACTCTGAACTGGTTGATAAAACTGTTATCTATGGATAATGACCCGTACCCTCGGAAGTGTCTTTTGAGATTGTTTGAATTGGGTGGTGAAGAGTTCAGGTATAACTGGTTCAATGAGATGAAACTATGGTTTGAGTCCATCAACTGCCTAGATATACTGATCCAACTTGACCTTCGTCTTTTGAAATCGAAAAAGAGCGAAATACTCGAAAAATTCTCAAAGAAATGTCATGATGAAGATTTAAATAAACTATCAATGTCCAGGTATATTATGTTCAACCCAATATATCCAACAGCCAACTCACCTCAAAGTTACCTCAATTTTCTTATTCCCATTCATGTCATCCGCTTAGTCGCCCAGTTATGCCAAACATATAAAAATTCGTTGAGACTAGCGTTCAAAGGTATAAATTACATGACTGAATTCGGTGAAATTTGCTCTATCTGCAATAGATACGAATGTCAAACATTGGAGCACATTTTATTTGAGTGACCCATTCTTGCTGCTGTCAGGCCCAAGAGGCATTCGTTTCTAATGAATTATGAACCCTTCGTAAACTCCTTGCATTACCTAAGCCATGCTAACGCCAAAGACCTATCTGATTTTATAATCGAAGTCTTCAAACTACGTGCCTTTGTTGTTAATGAATAATAATACTGTTGATGTTAATTGTGAACATATACTAATTTAGGTATAACTGCAGTGTTTTCGTTGTATTTTTTTTTTCTTTCCTCCTAGAAAGTTTTTTTATGTTACTATTAAACCAAATTTCTTGTTATGAGATGTATATATCTTGGAAAACAATAAAGAATTGAATTAATTAGCCTATAGGCTGTTTACCAAACTAGTCGTGTTGCCGATTTCATCAAACATCACGGATTTTATCACTATATCGGATTGAAATTTTCCTAGAAATCAATGAAATTTCTTTTTTTTTCAGACTCGGTATCTCGGAAACGAATCTTTTCGCACCTATACGTTTATATCAACTTTTTTTATGATTTTACCCGAAAAATAATAATCTCGAAGTTTCGTACAACATTATTGAAACATCCTGTAGAAACAATGCTATTATAGTATCCAGAGCTCAGAGAGAAATAGGACAAAAATCGGAAGTAATAGTAATAAGTTTAAATAGTGAATAATAAAATGGTTGTTGACAATAATTATTCCTAAGCATCTTTTGAACGATTTCATCTCCTACAACGAAAAAAGTTGGCCTGATGAAAACATAAATACAATTTCACAATTGTATTTTTCATCTTGTTATACATTGAGTTGAAACACCACCTTGTCCATGAAATATTATGTAGGATGGTATGCCGTCTATGAATCAGCAAATTGAATAATATGACGACTGTTCTAGAGAGGTTAATCAGCTCGTGAGGGCAAATTAACCAACAATACGAGCAGCTTCTCTGTGGATAGAATCCATCAGGAGCATCAGCATAAATTGAACTTCAAACATGTGAACAATAGTCTATAACAACATCTCCGTCTCGTAGGTCATGAAAAGCTGTGCGATTTGGTTTCTTTCGACCCGAAATGGAAAACCTAGTTTCTGTGAAGCAGTTTTAGCAATTGACCTATCATAATCATTTCATGATATGATATTGTTGCATGAGTATTGAGGTTTTCAGAGAAACAGTCGTGCTCGACATCATCATATCAGAAAATATACAAGCTTGAATTTTGGCTGTATTGAACTCTGATAGATTATCAGATTCCCATTTCACGCGTCCTGCGTTCTGCCAATCAGAGATACACTCGTTCATAGACAGAGTGCCATGATTTCGATAGTTCAATAAGTGGCTTTCAAACATTTTCATCACTGACTTCACATATTATAATCAAATATATCTATTTTTCAGAACTTGTTCACCATCCGAGTTGTATGAGACTTATAATATTTCAAATGAGTGAATGATTGTGTTTTCAATTGCCGTCAAACAATAGATATGTCTCAACAACTGCGATCGAAAAATAGAATCAAACTGATATCCCATTTCAAATTGAAATATGCCTTGAAGGAGTTGTAATCGATCGAATAACAAAACACCCTACTATTGGACCACATATTAGACAAACCTCAATGGGGCCGTGCAAAGTACTCGAACAGAGATATATAGTGCCCACTCAGGACGTTACCTACGAGATATAACGCTTAGGGTCACTCACTCCTCAAGGTATACCTACCCATATAATAAAAGAAATCAGAATCTGCCAACGAACAACTCTTCTGTTCGATGTTGCCCATCCTTAAGCTTGATGAAAAGACTATATAATTCAGACAATCAGGCTTGTTTGCATATATCGATATATTAATAAGTAAATAATAGGTGACGCGACCTTGGTAAAAGGGGCGACCTTGAGAAATACCGACAAACATCAACCCTAGCGCCTCTTCTTTTTACAGGAATATCAACTCCTCCACTACCACTATATGGCCTCGAACCAGCGATGGTGAACACTACATGCACTCGCAACAACGTACAAGGTCAAATTATTATACTTCAGAATGCGAAAACTCAAAGCCACACTCAGTCAGAGGAACTCTTCCGCATCTTCCCATAGTCGGGAAAAGAGCGCATATATCATCAATCGCCAAGGTCGCTCGAAAGAGAGCATGTATACTCCCAAGGCCACTCCACCCCATGTCACTGTTTCTCTCAAGGACAACCAAACGCAAAAGTACTCTCAATCGAAAGTTATCCCTCCAAGGTCACCCTTCAAGACCACTCCCCCCAAGGTCACCAGTGGCGTTACGCGGAAGTAATTTGTGATGCGATCTTGGGGGGTGGCCTTGGGGGGACGGCCTTGGGGGGACGACCTTGGGAGGAGACCTGGAATCGGCTTGAACCTTCTACTAATACATAATGAAACAAAATAAAAATGAATTATTATTCAATTCTTTGCACTGATGAACATCACATACTGGTGGGTAATTTTGCACTTATCATGCGATCTATATTTTGATGAAAATTTTTGTTGGTACTTACGTATTTTGACCTGAAAAACACGAATTTTATAATATTATCGTGAACATATCTTTAGTTTTCGAGATAATCGATGACAAAGTTCGAAATTCCACCTTCTTTGTCTCGCAAGTTTTCGGCAAGTTTTGTATCTTCTCAGGTTACTGAACACATCACATGAATGGACAATGGTTGAATATGCATTTCACAAAAGAAAAACATCATAAATATGCCATTTACAGATAATTCTTCGATTTATAATAAATAAATAACGGCCATTTTTATTACACTCATTCAATGATCTAAGACATCCGTGCTGAGATTGCCATTGTCAGTACTCAGTGGTAATCGATAGAATGATAGAAACCACAGACCGTATACCTAAACTGATATGAACCACAGAACTTGATACCTATTGAAGTTTTCTGATTTCATCTGGATTCCACCTTCTTTTGGATTTCAAACGGCAGATATGAACCACAGAATATTATATAGTAGTTTACTACTCATCTCAATTTCTTTATTTCATCTGGATTCCACCTTCTTTCGAAATGATGTTAGAAGTATTCTAATGATATATTACAGTTTATAGCAATATACCGCCCGATAAATCATTAGTACAACCCAGTTCAATGTTTCAACCATTGGTATGACTGATCTATTGTTATTCAATTTACCGCGAGCGCCTACTTTTCAAATTGAATTTATTTGAAATACGTCATTGTTAATATTCCTGAAATTTTTCAATATTTCAATTTCGAAATGGATCTCATGCTGAGCGAATACATTTTTTTAGTTAAGAAAACACAAGAATTCATTAACTTTTTGGTAATTTTGCACTTATCCTCAGAAATCACATTTATGAATTCTGTGAGTGACAACTGCAAGCCAAATAAAGAAGGTGGAATCCAGATGAAATAAAGAAATTGAGATGAGTAGTAAACTACTATATAATATTCTGTATCTGTGGTTCATATCTGCCGTTTGAAATCCAAAAGAAGGTGGAATCCAGATGAAATCAGAAAACTTCAATCGGTATCAAGTTCTGTGGTTCATATCAGTTTAGGTATACGGTCTGTGGTTTCTATCATTCTATCGATGACCACTGACAATGGAAACCTCAGCACGGATGTCTTAGATCATTGAATGAGTGTAATAAAAATGGCCGTTATTTATTTATTATAAATCGAAGAATTATCTGTAAATGGCATAATTTATGATGTTTTTCTTTTGTGAAATGCATATTCAACCATTGTCCATTCATGTGATGTGTTCAGTAACCTGAGAAGATACAAATTTTGCCGAAAACTTGCGAGACAAAGAAGGTGGAATTTCGAACTTTGTCATCGATTATCTCGAAAACTAGAGATATGTTCACGATAATATTATGAAATTCGTGTTTTTAAGGTCAAAATACGTAAGTACCAACAAAAATTTTCATCAAAATATAGATCGCATGATAAGTGCGAAATTACCTACTGGTGAATAACAAAATGTTTGAATACCTATATCTATCCAAATACAAAAAAAAAACAACATTACCTACCCATCACCTCATCCCATCACTTTCTCACATTGGAGATGTACCTCTGAAAGTCTAAATATATATTGACATTGGCATAGGAGCATGTCTGGAAAGATAAGATAATATAAAATTATAATCACAAAATAAAGTGAGTGAAATCTGTTTTTAGCTAGAAAATCAAGGTGGGTACATGATACACACAAAGCCTACAACTGACTACTGTTGTGTGATATGAGCAATCTTTCATTGATCAAGTACCTTTTCAATTTGTAGGTTATGATAGATAATATTTATATTATCAAAGCAGGAAAAAAGCTCCAAGTCATTTATATTATAATGAACTAACCTTCCATGATACTCATACAGGTAAACTCTGTCACTATATTTCTCACATATTTCTGCTTTGGCCATACAAGGTTTCATACCAATAAAGAGTACTGCTTGATATCCTTGCTTGACCCACAATTCATTCGAGAGGTTATCCACCTTAGATATAATAGGTATACGATGAGAATCACATATTTGCTTCCTATTGAGTTTTTATAGGAAAATCAGAAACAATACAAATGCACTATTTAGCCACTGAAAACAAATTTTCAACAATAACACAACACAAATATGGCCGATATACGTGTTTCATTTCGTGTTTGTTTACAACGGGTTGGTTCTTTGACTTTCTTGTTCTTTCTTTGTTCCTTCCCCAAGTAGCATTTTGGCGACGATAACCACATAATACACCAAAATTAACGTTATACTTGGTGTGGAAATTAGTCATTTATGAAACGACGCTCTCTAAACCACTGGACAACGTTGTATCACTCTTGAGCATGACTTTAGTCAACCTACGACGTTGTTACGAGGTTAAACCCAACCAACTTCATGTAGTAAACATTTTGGGAATGGGAGTGACGTTCTAAAAACGTTTGAGTGATAACTCCAGTTATGTTCAACGTTTTCATGACGTTGAACCGACCTTGTGAGATTTAACTTGGCAGTGGGCAATTTTTTATAAAAATTGTAAACGTTTTCGTGAAGTCATATTTTGCAGTTAACTTTTCCAAATAGTCACTACAGAGGACATGCCACATGACGAAAAGAACGTACTGTTGGCTAAATTACTTCAAAGAAAGAATGAATATCTAGTAAGAGAAGAAAAACTTGATCCAACCAAACCTCAAAATTTGATTGATGAAATTATGCATGAAGACAGGCAGTTTGGAGAACTAATTTTTCGAAGAACACTACTGACAATTGTATGACACAGAAAAGCGTGTTTTTAAATTTGGAGCGATGATGAGGTATTTTCGTAGTTGGACATCGTTCAGTTTTTGGTCGGATAGCCAACTACAGTCGCGCTTTGGTTATAGTTAGTTGTCTGGATGACTAAGGTTGAAAGTTAGTATATTTTTCAGTTATCTGATAACCTAAGTCGCGTTGACGCCTATTATAATACTACGCCATGTTTAAAGCGTAATTATCTTCGGAAACATGGTCGGCCATTGAAATTTAGGACATAAAAAAACATAAACAAACCTCGAAACAAACATAAACAAAGGTGAACAGATTTCTAAAAACGATTCATATATTATTGTGTCTCGTATATTTCGCGTTTGAATAAATATTAACTTTGAATATTATATATCCAAATTATTTTCTTTGTTTTTTTATATTCGAGTTTTGAGAAATTCGCAACGGATTGAAGGCGCGCATGTTTTTTGGCGTTAAACAATAGTATATTTGACAGTAAACTGAAATGCGTTGATAATTTTTTTTTTGAAATCATTATTTTCCGGCATTATAAATAGAGTTGGTACCTATCATGAGTATATACGAATAAAACATTAGTAGTCGTCAGAAAGTTTTCACCGAGTGTCCATATTGGTCATCAGTAATGATTTAGTTGGGATATCTACTAATTTCTGAACACCGTGGAAAGTGAACTGTCATCGGTGCGCAAGAGGGCGCAAGTGTGTAGTTGTTTTTTGGTAAATTTAGCAACGTTTAGGAAACGACCAACTGCTACCTACAGTTGAAAGTGAAACGTTTTGAAAACCCAAAAATGATTGACCAAAGTGGTGCAAAACAGGGTTGTGACAACGTAGTATTATGGTCGACTACGCAACTCATGTTTCGTTGCGCAACTTTTACAAACACGTCGCCGCAACGTTAAATTGCTGCTTGGGTCAGTACCTTCACTCCTCACGGTCACGGTTCACGAATCCGTGATCGGTATCCAAAGATCTGATGGGTCGCATCTTTTCAAGTCAAGATTGCCAATGCACAACAAACCACATAACAATTGGGAATCCAGCGAATTTTAAAATTAATGAAATTATTATATGAGTACTAAATCATATATTGATATTTTTATTGAAAATTCAATATTTTTCAAATACTTTTATGGAAGCATTCAATTGATTGTCCATAGTATAAGTTGAAAATGTTAAACTCTATTGCAAACGCACATTCCATACACGAAGGATATAATTCACCTAAGTCACAAGATAAAAATCACACGATCACTGATATAATCTATACTATCCCATTTATTTAAATCTTCTCAATCATCTCTAATTATGTACAATAGATATACCTTCTATTTAGGCAACATATGAAAATAAATAATGAATTTGATGTAAAATAGACATAATTTTCAGAACCATTCAATTACATAAGCGAAGTGACATGAATTTACATAATTCAGAAGTAAGAAAATTATGTATAAAATAAATCACTAGTATGACAGAACCATGATGTCAGTTCAAGAGAAATAATATTATGTGTAATATATTATGTACGTTTTACATAACATTGACGTTGATTTTGTTATGTAAGATTTGCTACATGAAATTGACAGCATGTTTATGTAGACATAACAGATGTGTTTACTGGGTACCTACTGAAAATATTTTAAATGGATAGAGCAGAAACAATTGGTACCCAAGGAATCAATTCGTCAAAATAATCCTATCTCCCGTTCTTCAGAAATATATGATAGACCATCGAGGCGTATACAGGTTATGTGGTCCATGTGATCCGGATGTATCTCATTGCGTTCTTTGACTTTTGCTTGAGAACGGTTCTGTTGTATTGAGAATCCTAAACAATAATAACTCAATATATTCTCTCTGCAGTGGTGTAAACTATTTTTACGTGAAAGTGAAACGAATCTCTTCACTTCATCTTATTCAATCGAAAGCAACAAACAGCACCGCATATTATGAGATTTGAACATGAAATGAGAGACGAGGAATAGTTGAGAATTCATTTAAAATAATGAAGTTGTAGAAAAATATGAGCAATGTTTGATACTTTGAATCATCAGTATATCAACAAATTCAGGAGTGTTTCTAGAAAACCATTCAAAATTTTCATTTGTATTCGCAAACTATAAGAGGATGTGGATTTTTTCAATTTGAACATGTTTTTTAATTTTTACTGTTCTGTTTCGATTATTTGATGTATTTCACTTTAACGAACACAATTCTTCTAACAAACTGGATATTCATCATTTGTTAGTACAAAATATTTTGCAGCTCCCCACATAACAGCATACAACTCTGATGATATTACATGTTCGATGAGATATCACCACGTAAGTAGGTCAATCCGTTTGAGAATTCTGAAGGGTGGTGTGAGGGGTTGAGTGATCGATATGAATAAATCATCAAATGATAAAATCATTGAATGATACCAAAGATTAATCCATAGCTCTTTATTCCGATATATAATTTGATCAAAACAACAATAGGTAGGTGAGAATATAATTATTTCAGGTACTGATGCCGATAACGTCATTTGAAACGGATGCAATAGAAACTTATATTGATGATTCCCCATCAGCTGCCGAAAAGAATATTTGTTTGGTATAAACTGTCGTAACACAAATATAAATTAAGGAATTTATCAGGGTAGTGGGAAATATCATTGAAAGTGATGATCTACGCATACTTAATGGTTGAAATAAGGTATCATTTCTTAAAATTCGAACTGGACATTTACTGGGACCGATTTCATCTTACATCTTGAATAACCTAACTTAATAATAAAAAATACTTAAATGATCACATAACACATACCTAACTACTCCACAAAAATGATATCAAGCTCGAGCTGCATATACGTCATAAAGTTGTTCCCAAAATTTCACTCTTTCACTCTCTAAATTTTCGGTTAATGTATTTTTTTCATTAATATCAAAAATATTGTCAATGTCATTACTTTCTATAGGTTTCCAGATACAATTATCGAGACAATCGTCCAACTCGGGAGTGGGATTTCCAGTTCGAGCGAAGTTAGTCCATATCTTGACGAACTTCTGTATATTCCTGTCCTCTTCGCTACCTTTAGTAACTGTAGGTGTGAAAAATGTTGAGAAGAGGTAAAACAAATCGTCAGCATGTGCAACGCCGTTCACTTTTTTCATTGGAAGTTTGTCATTCAAATTCTGGAAAACATGTCTCAGCGAGGAATTGCCAGATAGTTTGGTGAGCATTGTGACAAATATCATAGTCTTGAAATATTTCACTTCGCAAAACTTCTTGAAGAAATTCAGAGAACTATCCAAACTCATCCTGTATAGGTAAACTGGAGCAATACCATGACGTTTTTGGAGTAGTGCCGATTTCTGGATGCCGTGGACGAAATGAATATCTCCCACGAGCTGAAACAGAAGAAATCGTGGATTAATGTGAGTGTATTCACTTTCGAAATTGGATGAACCAATAAGATGATAATGATATAAATTATGATAACAATGATGTCGATTTATCTATATGATTTTAGGTTAAATTATGCAAGAAAATTATCACCAACTTGTACAAGCTCTCTGACGGCTTCAGTAGGTTTATTTCATTGATATAAAATAATGTAGAGTTTTGATAAATCGAGATTAACGTAACAAGATGAGACTTTTCAAAGTCGAAACAGTTCTCAAGTAAGAAGTGCGAGCGAATGTCCCATGAAACCTATTTCGGTTCGAAATGGGTATAATTGCATTTTACTTACTTATGTTGTATCGGATTATTTACGAACAGTCTATGTGAGAAGAGGAACTAAGGTCTGAGTCAAGCCAAGTCACAATTATGTTGGATCGTGCAATGGTAACAGAAGTAGTCTATTCTGGAAGTAATTCAAATGAACCCCTTCGGTACTGACTCGAAATTCATTCAATACAATGAATTAATGAAGAGAACATTTTGTTGGGAACATCTTTAGTAGAAATGGAATTTTCTGTGCGCCAACATCTAACACAAGATATTCTCATCTCAATTATAAAATAAGGTCATGTGCAGATCCACACTACTCAATGTTTTGCTTATTCCACATAAAAGGTCCATCAGAATATCATCAGACTCCGTGATTCAAATAGAAATGTTTTTTCAAGCAATAACATACTCACGGTCATCGCATAACACATATTGGATTCTGTCTATCTGGTAAATGAACATAAATCGAAATTAATAATTATTACAGTCTGACCCACTTATAATCTCACAAGAGATTCTATAATGGTGGGAAGATGTATAAACACCTACCAGTTGATATTGGGATAGCAAATTCGAATGAATCAAACTACTCATTGCAGGAATTATTCCAATCAAGATATTCATTGTTAAAATCATGTGTAATATTTTGTAGGAATGTCTATCATTAGTGAATTCCACACTATTTTCCTTACTGTCCTTGAGTTGACAGACGAATTCATTACTTTATCTTTTCTTTCCTTTTATACTCACATTCAATCTTTATCAACAATATTTCTCCTATAGTATGGAAGCATATTCATCGTTCGAGTACTCCTTCGATTTCTAGAGCTTTTTCTTTGTTGTGTATATTCTCCAAATGAGGTCCTGATTATTTCAGTGCATATTTTTCACCACTGTAGGTGTTTTTGATAATCAAACCCATTAGTGAGTTACACTATTGTTAGTGCTGAATTTAAGAGAATGAACACTTTGGTGGTGTTGTTTATGCATTTCCGAAAGTGCGATTGGACACCGCAGTGGTGTGATGCACATTCTGTGATTTTCTTGTTGGTGAAACCTACCTCAACGAAATTCTCTTCGGTGCGTTTATACACCATATCATGAGTGTGTTCAGGCGAATCAGTGTTTTCCTTCACCACATTCAGTGGGCTCACTCGGTTATCGCGATAAGGTCATTTTCAATCTGATGAACTGTCAGATGATTTGTGACATGATTCATATACAAAATATGTGCAGCGCCAGATTGAGAATTTGCTCCGAAGGTATAGCCTCCATAGTAGTATCATATACTGAAGCTTCATTTTTCTGTTTTGCATAAATTTTCATAACATTGCCAGATAGCAGTCAGACAAACGTTAAAAATAGTTGCCCCGGTGGGTTCGAATCCTGTACCGCGATATATGTATAAATAGCCATCAATCATATATCGTTAAGTCATGTTTATTAGGCATCTACTTTGATATTTTCCATAAGATACAAGGTGAAGGTGTCTTGAATAGACATTTTTCAGCTGTATTCGTTGAGAAATCAAAGTCTTCTACTCGCCATCAATGGATATTATTATGTCGTTTGATTGCGAAATTTTCATCTTCGAGAATGATAGCCATTATAGAATATACTATTTCTGTTATGCGGAATCCAACCCAAATTGTTGCGTGTATAGTGAAGTGCGATGTCGTCTGTTGAGCCCACAAACGAATCGAACACATAAGTTTTGAAGTTTCTCTATCCGCTGATAAGCAACCTTATTAATCGCTATACCGTCAAGGAGTCTCAAAAAGCATTAGTCGGTATTGTTATGAATTTGAGTGAAAAAAAATGACTTGCACGAGGCTAATGTAGAAATAGTGGTGATATATATGTCTAAATTACCATGAAAAATATAGGATATGTCGTCCTTGACCTTGATCAATACATCAGCATTATTAGTCGAAAACAACCTTGAGAAACTTATTATTTTATTTCGCATTTGCGAAGTTTTGTGATTAATCATCAATTAGTATCATGAATCTGTTGACTCGGAACCATACATTGCATGTTTATCAACAATATTTTCAAATATATTTCGCAATATTATTACGTCGAACATATGCGTCTGTTAGCCAATCATTATAATATCTCATACTCACCAAGTATCTGAAGTCAATATTATCTTCAAGGATATCTTCATCTTTGTAGTAAAACTCTTTGATTTCTTGTGCAACTTTTTCAGACATTTCACTTTGATATGGAATGTTCAAATTGTAAGGTATATCTTTCTCCAATGTTTTTGGTAAACTGGCATCAGATCTGGTTCTCCTAATCGCCTCGTAAAATAGACCTTCCATCGAATTGTAACCCATAATAATCGGTATCTGATGACTTCTGCCCGATTTCAGAATTATTTCGGGGTCTTCAGAAAGAAACGCTCCTTCATGAGGATATTCAATGACTGGTCCAAATGGGCGTACCACACTTGGAAAAAATGACTGAAACATATATATACTTCGTTGGATGTACTTTTCTTCTGCTAAGAATTATTGACTATACAATTGAGCATAAAGTGAAGTCAAACATCTAATCAAATCAACCTATGTAATCATTTGTGCTCTATTAAACAAATATTTACATGTAGTTTTTGGTTCAACATTGATTCCTCGTGATACATGGTCGCAACATATAGTATGGTATTCTTCAAGTGTGATATCATAGGTATTTTCATTGTTGCGATATTTCATTTTTTCCTATCAATATTGTGATGATGAGTATCACAACAGCTGCTGATAATATTTCAGTTAAGTTTTATTTTCTAGAAATACTCACATCTTCGACTTTGGATTGTGCATTAGTCAAGCTTCTAGCACTGGCTCTACATAGTTTCTGAAATACCGTTTTCTCGTCTGTATCTTTGTATCCCATCATTTTGGAAATGTATGAGAAATTTGATGTTCCTCTTGCCCATCCGTTGAGAGCACATCCGCTCTGCATTATAGCTTTCTGAAAAAGGCCTGTGAAAATATGCAGGAGTTATAATCTCAATTTTTTTCACATATGAGTTATACGAATAATTATTGATCTAAGAAAGAATAATCAGGTTTCATATTCTTCTCATTTTAATCGTATTGAAAATAATAGATATTTGAATCGCTCCTCATCTCATTGGATGAACACTAGATATAATGACATTGATGAAATCAGGTACATCTTTCAACACTCAAAAGTGTGGAAACAAGACACTTTTTTTTCCAATCTCATCCATAACGAAAAGTTTGGTGGCATGAGAAGAAAAATGAAAAAAAAAATTTGCTGATGCATTTGTGAGGTTTATTCATCTGATTTTGAGCATTTCAGAACAACGAATCCAATGGAACTGGTGAAAATTTTTGAGTTGTTCCTTTTCAGTTCTAAAGTTCGTTATGTGGCTTTCTCTTCGTTTTTTCCGAAGAAATTCATAGTTTTGTGATAATTTTGGGAGAGGAAAGAATTTTCGACACCATTCCGTTCACAATCGAAAATAACCAATTTCACCAATAACAAGACAAGTACGAATGTTTTGATTGTGCTATAGTGAAAAAATCATTCTTGAACCATTCCATATATTTTGAGAACACCCCTCACATGGTCCAGAATTATGAATATCTAGATCGATTCATAAAAAATAGTATTCCTTTCTCGTATCGATCATGTGTGCTATTTTCGATATAAAAAATATTGCAATTTTGAATCATAATAGTTATAGAAAAAAAATACACGATTACTATCATTTGACATTTGGAAAACACACGACGCAATAGTAATTATGGACACTTCGAGAATACTATCCTCAGCAGCTTCCTGCAGAAAGGTATAGCGCCCTCAGAAGTAATTTTTCGACCCATGTTCATTTGAACTTGCTACTTATTTTAAATGTATACTCAATAGATCAAAATACCAAATGACATGTATTTAAAATTTGCAGTAGGTAATTGATATTTATTTTTTTAGCTGCACACACTGATGGATTTTACATTCAGAATTATATGAACGTAAATATCGTCACTTAACTATTATTAGATGATTTTTCAACATTCCAGTTTTTGTAGTGTTTTTCTAGGATTTTAAAAATTATTTCGACACATAATATATCCAGGACTTTGATAATTCAACCGTCCACGTATGTCCTATAGTTATCAATATCCCAAAGATGGTCTTCGAATTCAAAATACCTGGTATATGTCTTATGTACAATGATACACATTTTCTCTTCATCGGAATTCATGAAAATTCCAAGGTAAGAATCGATGAAAATGATATTCATTCGATTATCTATAAGTATGATGCAAAATAACACATTTGAATTCAAGGAATTCAGAGGAAACTCATTTCAAATGAGGATTCGTAGGCGAACAAAAGCACCATCTTATTGCGATTTCGATAGCAACAATAACTTTTGGGCTACATAATGAAATCTTGATGTAAATTAATTATTTCGAATATGGAGGCGTTTTTGTATACTTGTCAATACTAGATACTCTCATAGTTGATCAGGTCTGTTAGCATAGTCTTTGGAAAAGCATTTGTACTTGATTCTTTAATATTTTTGTGAAATTCAAGCATCTTTCATTAATTTGAATATTATCCCGAATTGATGTAAGTACATTCGATCAGATCACTCCATATTCCAGTATGAGAATGATGATTATAACGGTATCTCATCAAGAAAATTGTTTTCATTGGATCTCTCGTATATTGAAATATTCGCAGTTATAGATAAGTCCCTTCAAACTAAGTTCAGGGAGTGTTTATAAATCGAGAACCAAATGAGTGTATAGTATCAAGATATGGCTTTGTTCGTGCTTTTATAGAGTATATCTAGAAATAAAATATCACATGGCTTCTGAAACAAATCTCATAAGTTGTGAAGATAACTTGGCAATTTTGGTAATATGGGTTTGTAATTCTGATATTGTGATGCCCTGAACTCAACAGTGGAACATGAGATAAGTTTTTAGATAATATATAACTATTGTAGCTATTTTTTCCTGATCGGTTGAATTCTGGAGATCATCCATATATAATTCAGAATGCTGCTTTACTTTAGGATAGATTGAAAAACTCAGCTCAGAGGATAACTTTGGGACCATTTCTCGTAGTACAATTTCAACTACTTACAACTACCCACAACAAATTGAATTGTTTTCTTGTGAAAAATATAGATGTTTTCAATGACAATCACATAACATAACAGTTATAATTATTTCTTGATAGTGAGTCTGAGAATGAATCATCTCATCCTCAGGAATTTGTAATGTCAACAAAATGAGTAGGTATTGAATCTGTTTTCTATCACGAGTATCCCTGAACTCAGTCACATTAAATATACTGGGTTAACAATAGTTAGATAGACATTTAACTACCCACCAATCGTTTTCAATTTCAATTTTTTCATATAATATGTTATAGTTGATAACTTTCATAAGTTTCATACCTTTGGTTGTGGGTGATAATGTTAGGTAATGTACTGATGCACCCCCGGCACTTTCACCAAAAATCGTAACATTTCTTGCATCTCCTCCAAAACTATGGATATTCTTCTGAATCCACCTTAATGCAAGTGCCTGATCCTTCAATCCAGCATTGCCAGGAACACCTAGAGACTGGTCTTCCAAACTCAAGAATCCTAGAAGAAAAAAGAGGAATTGATTGCAGCATACTGAATATATTGAAGGTACCTACTTTGATATTTGAGGAAGTTACAATGAACGGATTCATACAAAAGTCTCTCCCGATTGTCAGTTATTGTCAACTTGAACTTGTTTGCATGACAGGTACTTTTCACTGAGAACTAAATTAATATAATTACATTAATATGAAAACCTACAATATAATTATATCTAATACACCTCCTATATATACCTACCTAATGAACTCAATATACTTTTTACCAATATTTTGATCTATAGTCGAGCAACCCAGCTTCTCTTATATCTTCAATATGGGAAATTTTATTGAGGAGTGTTTCTTTCTTCGCCGCTTGGTGTATAAATATCAAACCAATTCAAATCACAGTCGATAGAACAGGAAAAGGCATTTTTAACGAGCGCAAGATTGTTGAATTCTGTTGAAGATAACCGGAGATAAAGACGTTAAGAAAAAATATGATTTGACGTTTCCCCACCACTTTATTTTTCGAGATGGGACAGGAAGTGTGAAAGAAAAAACTAGGAATTTATCAAGGATCAAACTGCATATATTTTCAGTATACCTTGTTGATACTAAATACGGAGAAAATGTCAATTTTCTCTTTACTCATAGCCGTTACGCCACCTAGCGGTTATTTTAGAAACCTCAAAATATTTTCCAGTTTATTTTGTAGGGTCACTTTTCTCGAGATATATTTTTCTCAAAGTTGCTGAGATATGGCCGACAGGCTTTCTTAGTCGTTCACCCTGTACATCAGTATTGAAATGCTTGCTCTACACTTTGAACAAAATGAGCAGAATAATATTTTGTTTCAATCTTGGAAACTCACGAAAGCGTAAAGCGGACATGCGATATATACATAATTTCGGGTTACAACTTGAAATTGAGGCAGATGCATGGAAACAGGTGAAGCATTGCTGCCTTCAATTCAAAATACGATTGCATGTTGCATGTACAGGGTCTCCACGTATATTTCGAAGCCCCCTCAACACTCCATTGTTGAAGTTTGTTTCAAATAATGTAATTCTTCTTGTGGATTTCTTATATTATGTAAACAGAAAAAAGATTAAAAAAACAGTGATGGGTACCAAATACATTTATTCAAATGAAACATCCCATATTATTTTGTTACTATTGAATAGAGTACAATTTTTTGATTTCAAATATATAGGGTGAAGCAGCTCACACGACACAAATTTTCTATGGAAAATCACGAATTTTTTTCCGGTTGGCTAGATGTGATATTTTGAATCGGATTTTTATATGCAGTATTTCAAATCTTTTTGAACTCTGCAGGGTGTTACAAAAAAAAAGATATGCATCAAAATTATGTTTCTTTTTCAATCTATAGGTAATACCCTGTATTTTATAGCATTTTTAGATTCCCATTGAAGAGCTGATTTAATCGAAATATTACACTTGGAGTCTAGTGGGGATAATTACAGATATATTAAGCGTGTGAAAAATCGCGATATTTCGAATTCAGGATTTTTTGTGTCGAAACTATTCATTATTGGTCAAAGAGGTTCACATGTCCCTATCTTAACTTTTGGTCATTTATAGATTGTTATTTATTTGAAACAAATAATAGGTGTCTCAGAAGTCAGAAACAGAGTTCTGAGTCACCCTGTTTGTAATTTTATCAAATGTCAGTGGATAGATAATCAAAAGTTGATATAGAGACATGTAGGCCGATTAGATACATAAAAATCCTAAATTTAAAAAAACAACACTTCTCACACCCTATATATTTGTAATAATTGCCACAAGACACCAAGTGTGATAGGTCAATGGATAATGTGAGTAAAAATGCTATAAGATACAAGGTATACCATTCAAAAGAACATAACTTTGATGCGTATCTCTTTTTCGTACAGCCTGTACAGTTCAAAATGATTTGAAATCATGCATATAAAAAGCCTACATTTAGCCAATCGGTTAAAAATTCGTGATATTTCATGCCTCTGCATGTATATTTGAATTCAAAAAAATTTAATCTGTTCAAAAGTTACAAAATATATAGGGAGTTCCATTTGAAAAAATATATTTGGAGCCAACAACAGTTTATTAAATCTTCAACTGTTTTTCTGTTTACATTTTAAAGAAACCTACAAGAAAAATTACAAAAGACCATAAAAACTTCACTCTGTACATGCAACATACAATAGTCACTGAAATTGAAGGCAGCAATGCTCCTATAACTCCAAATTACGCTCTACGCTTTCGTAGGAACTACATGACATACTCGGTATTTTTTTATGCCGTAAAACTATTGGCATCTTGAAAACATTGTTACACGTAATTTTGCTGATTATTTTCAAAGAGAATGCGAAATACCTAACTCCATGTATGTTGATTAAATTGGTATGACATGTTTTTTATGCATATTAACGTTTGTCAGAATTTCGAAATTTGCAAGATAATCTGAAAATGAAATTATTCTTCATCACCCTCTCTCGGCGCACCGGTGTATTTTCATATAGAGGTGAAATTCTTTCTATCGGCTTATTTTCGGTGAAGAAGATATTCAGCCTGTAGAATCAATGGTACGTTATTCTGAGACACCTTGTATATATTGAATAGCTTCCCATGTTGATCCGAATAATCTTTCTGATAATATAATACACAACGTCCAATACCAATAATACATTGGCAATAACATTGATAAACACATAAAGTTTAATAATATCTTTCGACACGAATTATGACGATCAATTTCTGGTTCACTAGTTTCAGATTGTCATAAGATTGCACATTGAAAAATAGGTCACGATGATCCTCGATATGATTGTTGATTTACTGTTTTCAAATTCCACGAACGAAACAAAAGAAGTTCTCTGATAATATTAGGTAATAAATTAGCACTGTATGAAATGAATGAAAATATTGAAATCAAGATCATGGACCTGCATCGTCAAGAAACTATATCTATATATCTTCATTATTGTGAGAAGGCTTAATAAGCCTGTAAAGATTCTTACGATATAATCTTCAGTTACTTCATGTGGAAGATTATTGATGTGCTCTAGTAGTAGTTAGGTGAAGGAATATGTAGATAGTATCAATGAGTTAATTAAATCGATTATTACTAATTTTTCATAAGCGAAATACTACATTGTCCATGATGAATATTCATAGATATAAAAAACATAAGGAATACTCACCGAATACACCCAATCTGTAATTTATAGTGACCAATACAATATCTTCTGTCATCAAATAATGTGGTCCGATAAAAGCCTTCTTGTTAGACCCATACAAGAACCCTCCTCCATGAATGAATACCATAACGGGTTTGCTGATAGTGATTTCCTTTGGTAGCTGGAATTGAGAGAAGAATTCAATAATTTTGTGATATGTGAAGTAGTGACTTTGAAGAATACATGATATATATCCATTCATTTATTTATATATGGACCCGATAAAATAATATGTGCAAGTATAAAATTGCAAGAAGGTTCTCTGAAATAATTTTCTTCATCCCTGACATTTCGACTTCGATCGCATAAGGAAGATGATATCCTTCACTAATAATTTGTCAGAATATATTAGCAGGACCTGTATTAGACCGAAAAATTCGCAACTTTCTTCCAATGCTGCAATATTTGCAGCGATCCTGTAAAAATAAAATATGATTGAACCTGATGAATCTGATCAGAACAAACTTCAGCAAGTCCAGGGAAAGCTCTGAAGCAGAAACCCAATATGTAAACAGAATGTTCACTCATAAGTGATATGGGCACATCAAGGTACGCCTTGCTGATCTGGTCACCACCGACAAATGAATATTGTTACGGACTGTGCTGTATTCCGAGAATACCGGATATCATTATCTCGGCGGCGCGTGACTGGCTGTCATTTACGGCCTCGCGATAACACCGGGCCCCTTCCAGAAGAAAAATTAGAGGAAGAGGAACTTCGACTAGAAGAAAAATTAGAGGGAGAGAAACGTCGTCAAGAAGAGGAAATACGTCGCCCAGAAGAGGAACAGCGTCGTCAAGAGGCAGGAAAAGAAGACTTCGAGAAAATTGTGAAAAAACAACATAGAAGATCTAGAACAACAAGTAGAAAAAAGGAAAGTAGAACTTCAGAGAATTCTAGTTCTTAATAAAACTGAAGTACACATTTTGGAACTGAAGAAATATGACAAGAATATAGACGGTGAGTTTGGGAAAGAAGTCATGAACATTGATGACAAAAACAATTACGAACGACGTACCAAGCCAAATTGCTTCGCTTGAAACTAATGATCGTCGTGACATTGTTGCCATATCAGGAATTTCAGTGGAACCGACTTTTGAGGGACAGTCGTCTTGATCCATGTATCGCAGGCAGTTCGAAGCTGCAGCCTTGGCCAATGGGTGGAACGATGAAGAGAAGGCTACTGCACTCATAATGGTCTTGAGAGGACAGGCTTTGGGGATTCATTTTGTAGACAATACCAGTCGATCAACAAAAAAGATATGGAGATCTGGGGGCTGCACTCGAGTTGAGGTATGGCGATCAACATCGAGAACAACTATTCCAGGCGCAGATGAAAACGCGGGTGCAGAAATCTGGTTAGACCCTGCAAGAATCCGAGGCAGATGTGAGTAGACTGATTCAGTTAGCCTACCCACATGCACCGGAAGACTTCAGGCAGCAACTGGCTGTTCAACTATTCATCGATGGACTAAGAGATACTGAGATTCGAAGCATCCTTCGGTAAACCAAATTCAATAGAAGTGGTGAAGCTTTGGTGCGATCTCTGAAAGTGAAAGCGGTCTTCAATACTTCCAGGCTGAGAGTTCGGGCAGTCTCGATCAAAGAACCTGCCCAACAGAGCGGTCGAAAAGATCCTAGAAGAAATCAAGTCCATTTTAAGTGGATTTGGTAAACATAATAAACGAAATTGTTACCGTTGTGAAGAAACGGGACATTTCATCAAGGATTGCAGGGTGAGAGTAATTGATTGAAGTTTTTATTGACAAAAGTGTCACATACAAAATATTTATATTTAACAACTGAACTATTATTCATGATAATGATGATAACAATAATAATGATAATAATAATGAAATAATAATAAAATAAGCCTGACGGCGTCCTCCTCGACCATCAAACCAAAGCGATGTTCGTGATTGAATTTTCAGGAGAGGAGGAGAAACGGACAAGATATAGAGATCTTCTCTTCGAACTCCGCAGACATTATCCAGACCATTCTGTCGAAGTAGTCATATTGATTATAGGCTGCCTCGGTGGTACAAGACATACGTTGCTCTCAGAATTGCGAAAAATGCCAGTTTTCCGGCAGAAGGCACACGTTTTGGCTGAGGCAATGCAGAAGGCCGTCATACTTGGATGATTGCGTTTAATAAGGACACCCGATATTCGGTCCAAGTGATCACTTACCCCACGGCGTGGGGAGTAGTCACAGGTTTTCCTCCAGGTCGACTCTGCGAGGTCGGATACCGCAGAGTCGTGACTGGAATTGATTAAATTCAATGCAATAATAATAATACAAGTGCTCTATTATCATCTGGGGCACTCGTACGGTATTGATGAAGCTCCAGTGCTGCCTTATGCTCCGGGGTATATTGAGTCCGTTGTGGAGAATGAGAGGTGTCGAATTTATTGGAACTTCTCATTCCCCACTGTCAGGCAGATACGAGCCAATAAACCTGACGTAGTCCTCCTCGACCACCAGACCAAAACGATTTTTGTGAACGAGTTTTTGGCACCAGCCGAACCGAACATCATTTTGAAGAAAGAAAAACGGACAAAATATAGATATCTTTTCTACGAACTCCGCAGACTATATCCAGACCAATATGTTGAAATGGTCATCTTGATAATAGGCTCCCTCAGTGGTACACGACAGACGCTGCTCTCAGAACTGCAGAAAATACCAGCTTGCCGGCAGAAAGCACACGTTTTAGCTGGGGCAATGCAGAAGGCCGTCATACTGAGATCATTGCGTCTACTCAGGGCACACGATATTTGGTCCCAGTGATCACTCACCTCACGACGTGAGGAGTGATCACTGGTTTTTCTCCAGCTCGACTCTGCGTGGTTTCGGAGACCGCAGAGTCGTGACTGGAATTAATTAAATTCAATCTTTCGAATAATAATAACATTCAATTTCTTCAAATAATTGTAGTGTTTCTTTATGAGCACGCAGGAAGATGAAAAATACAAAACAATATAATATAAATACAATACAAAAAAAACACAGAAACAGATGTGAATGTATATATGTAGATATTCATAAATTAACAGGTTAAACCGCACTAAGTGAATTACTTGTACACGGTTGATCTTATCAGTGTAGTTTTTAGAATTCATGCATGAAGAATAAACATTTCAGTATAATGATGACATTAACATAAACGAGTATGTAACTTCGAAAAATATTTCCTACTGGTTGGGAAAGATGGAGCCATTCAAACCATTTTGTCATGTGATCACCAGCACCTGAGTCCATGAACCAACTATCAGTATAAGTTTGTGATGAATAGTCTTGATAAAATGTTAATAATTCACCAAAAAAAGCACCCATATATTATTGTCTATAGTTCTGCGGAATTTGCCTTCTTGGTGTTTTGTTGCATTCTTTCGAACTCAGCAGTCTTTCTTCGAATGACCACTTTTTCCGCAAACGAAACATTTTCCAGTGGGCTCAAATGTTTCATTTCGCATCTTCTTGCATTTTTGTTGTTCTGATTTCTTCATCATGAGGAGAGATTTTTCTTCTTTTTGGCATTGTATTGAAATCCTAGATTTCTTCAAGAGCAGTCTTGATGTCAAACTATTCAAATTTCTTCTTTCTTCAGGTGTAGACTCCCAAGCACTATACAAGTGATAGTATTCTGGTGGCAGCGTCATCAAGATTCTTGTAATGATCATTGATTCAGGCATTGGTTCTCCTAGCTGTCGTAGTTGCTCACCTAATAACTCAAACTCCGAAAGATTTGTCGCCATATCATTTGTCTCAAGCTTTGTGTAGCTGTAAAACTGTTTTTGCAATAAATGCAAACTTTGTTTCGATTTCTGTTCGAAAATTCTATGAAGTTTATCCCACATGTATCTGGAAGTATCACAGAACATAAGATGTTGAAGATCCTTCTTCACAACAGAAGTAACTAATATCTTTTTGGCTTTTGCATCATCCTTGTTTCACTTAGACAATATTTTTTCTGAATTCTTCCTCAACTTTCTTCCTTGCATCTATAGATCCTTCTTCATTATCATGTACTGGTTGTTTGGTTTTATGTTTTCTCCAGTCACGACCTCGAGGTCAAGGAATTTTCTCGACTCTTACGATTTAAGTGTAATTTGTTTTTCTTTCTTTCTGCTCCAAGTTACTCTGGGCCCATAACCAATTGAAGTGAGAGCAATGGAAATGATTCATGATTAGAACTCTCAGAGAAAAAGAATTGAATAAACTTTTTATTGAAAAAAGTGTCACTACAAAATATGTATACACTTTTCCAAGAACGCAAGACCAGAAAAACAGCCAAAAGTTTTGAATGAATTTTTTGTCCAAACCACTTCCAATCATTATTTCCACAATGTTGGTATACCAACTGTATTTCGATACAAATCTCTTTTTCATGAATACCGGGTGTAGCAATTATACCGTGTCTTTTTGGTGATGCGTTAATTCTTTGGGGAAGTGTATTCAACAACTGAACTATCATTAAATCAACAACATGGATAACTTATATGAAAACTGATATAAATATAAGAACATCTGCAACAAGAGTACCACCACGAGCTAACTCTCCTTCAAGAATACAACAACGTCCCTACTCACCTACGAGAACCAGGTCATCTAGTGAGTCTTCAGATAGATATAATATAAACTAGGGTAAGCCAGCATATCGAGGCACTTAATATTGAAGCACCCAGGGTCATCCAAGTCAACAGAGGAATAGTGAAGCGAGAAGATGTGCATCAGTTTTCCTAGTACGCAGCGACATTCTTCGGCCAGAATGTGTGAAACCTACCTCTTTCAACCAATAAGAGGAGATACTGAAGTCACATTAACATTTTGGATACAGTGTATGTCGCAAATATAGAAGATGAATTTATTCTCGAAATGAATTTGATCAGCGAATATATAGCTTCTCTCCTGACGGCGAAAAAGCACCATTAGATTTGAAGGGAAAGAATTTGTCTTGACAACACCAGCTGGAAGAATGAGACCTTGGGTGCTGCGTTGGAGTAGTACAGCCATGTAGAGAATCCCCTGACACTTTACTCCGTGCATGAGCCTTAGTTAAGACGAAACAGCCAGGCAGCACCAAAAGCCGTGCCCTGAATGAACAAATCGCAGAAAAGTGTCCTTGACATCGGTTCCAGATCACAAGAAAACGAAAAAGCTGTCGAACTAGCCAGACAATGCTAGTCAATGGTATTATTTGGCCCAGAACCCCTTTGGGGGAAAGTGAAAGCAATAATTAGGAAATCATTCAGCAAATGGGTCGCAAAGCTGATGATAGAGGCAGGCATAAAGGTTTCTCAAAAAACCATCAACATCGCTCACGGCAGACCTACTGAGCTAGGCAGAAACTCCGTAAAAGCAATAATACGCAAGGAATAGCAAGGCAATGTTTTCACAAAAGGGTATGAAATGCCCAGAGGCTTTATGCCTTTGGGCTCTAGAGCAAGACATCTAAATATCAAGGGTATCCCCATCAATATGGTCGCAGTGGAAATTAGCGCTATACTTTCATATCTATCTATCTATATATCTATGGTTTGATGTTACTTTAACCGAGACGTTCTGTTACTTAGAAAATAAGATACGTCTGACTGCCCTACATCTAGTTCCACTAGATGAATCTCTTCGTAGACATTCATCTCTCGCAGGGTATAAGCAGACGAATGTTAAACAACACTTATCTGAATCCCAGTTGCTTGTAGGGATTCCTACATTGCTTATTGTAAGTCTGGAATATTTGAAGTAAACTGCTCATTCATTCAGTGGCATATCAGTGAGTGAAAAACTCGCGCTTCCCCAGAACATATTTGCCTACTTTGTTAACCAGGTGACAGTGAGAACTTTTTTCTATATGTATATATATGATCGAAATCGTCTTCCTCAAGGCGATACTTCGAGAAAAACAGTTCGGTTTCATTGATTTTAATGTTAACTTACCTCTTTAGTATATATATTCAAATTTAGGCAGTTATCTTCATTTCCAATATGATATTTGAAGTACATATCCATCGATGGACATTCGAAGCCTTCTTTTGTTCCATTTCTTAAGCCATCCCAAGGTTCAGCAGGTTGCGGTGCCTGTAAGATAATAATTTCATGTTATACAATTCTCACTTGGTCAATTTGGCTTCGAGACCCAATTCATTGATGAGACATTGATAATGTAGAAGATAAATATTTTCTTCCGTTCATATCCATATATCGCTCTAAAAAATATTCGATATTTTTCAATATATAACAAAAACTGTTCATTTCCTGGAAAGTTGAGGTTTTCCTTCTACAGTCAATAGATGAAATAACGGAATCAGTATAAGTATATACAGGGCTATTCAAATTCGAGTCTATGCAAGGGGATTTCGATAACGGTAAGAGATAGAGGGTTGGTTAAATAGGGGCAAAGTAGCGTATTTCAGAGGTTAATTATATGGATGAAATAAATCTTACCTAGCTTCTTCAGTTCTGGAGTTATACAGAAAAAAATAAGAATTTCGAAATTCTTCTTTTGCCTATATCTTTTTAATTTACAGAGATTTTTTCAAAATTTTGCCACTTTGCCATAGCAACTTTATGTAGCCTTTCCAAATATCTGAATTAAAATCATATACAGGGTATTGTATAGATTGGGCCACCCTCAACTATTAATTTTCAAATACGGACCTGTATTTTTTCTTGCATTTTTTTGAATGCCAAGAGTCATGTATTATACTGACGTAGTATTTTCATCTGAATTACAGAGTGTTATGGGAATATTGAACTATTACCAGTAAAATTTCAATTTTTTTTTCAATTCTTCCTGTATAACTCCAGAACTGAAAAAGCTAGGTCAGATTTTTTTCATCCATATAATTAACCCCTGGAATACGCTACTTTGCCACCATTTAACCACCCTCTATCTGTTACCGTTATCGAAATCCCCATGCATAGACTCGAATTTGAATAGCCCTGTATAAGAGAACCCTACTTTTTCAACACTTATTCACGTTATTGCAATTCTATAATATCATTTCATAATATCGATTTGAAAGTGTTTTTAACCGCCAACTTAGTTGCAAAGCAACCCTCGTGAGTCTAGTATGAGTAAGGAAGACGAGGACCTTAGCTTTTTATTCCTTATAATACCAAGCGGGGTGCAAATGCACCCCACATGTACTTTTTTGAATATATCTAAGCCAATTATATTTTGTTTTATTTTCCATTTTTAGTAGCTGCATTCTTTTAGGTTCCAAATGTAATTTACCTGAAATCTTACATGGATTTTTTCCATCTCAATAATTATTTAGGTTTTTAGAGTGTGGGGTGCATTTGCACCCCGCTTTCTATGTTATTATGAGCTAACGGCAGGGTAAAATCCTTACATGTTGTCTTAGATGGCCCATGTTACTTTTTCACCATATTATCGATATTGGAGCTATAAATGCCTATAAAATATGGAAAATTAAAAATCCAAATTACGGGTCTGGACACTTAGATGCAAGAAGAAAATATCTTCTTCAGTTGGGAAAGGAACTGGCCAAGGAAAATATGATTTATAGATTTAGAAATACTAATGGTTTGCAAGCAAGCATGAAAGAAAATATTCCTAAAGTTGTTCCAGAATTGGAGCAAAATATCCCTACAACAAGACCTTTAGGAACTCAAGGTAGATGTTTTCTCTGTGAAAGAACCAAAGATAGAAAATCAAGACGACGTTGTGAAAAATGTGAGCGTTTTGTTTGTGTAAATCACTTTGAAAAAGAAATTTTTTGTATCCCATGTAAAGCAAAAAATTTAAATTAATTTTGAATACCCAATTAAGGTTTGTTTATTTTTCAGTAACTGAATTTAAATGAAAATAGATACAAAATTTTATCATTTTACTTGAAAAAAAGTGTGAAAATTACAAAGATAGACGAAAAAAATGGGGTGCAAATGAACCCCGCTTGGTATCGCACGTATGTAAAAAAGCTTGGTATTATAAAGGTTAAGTGTCATCCGAAGCACTACTCGGTTGGTTACCGAGGAGAGTCCGAAGGATTGAAATCTAGGTACCAAGACTGTTCGGTTGGTCACCTATCTCCTCCCACTAAACGATACCATAGAAATAATAGTAATTTACGTAACAAGTCCGGAAAATACTGTTTTTTTGGATGAGTGGACAAAATTCTAGGACGAGCGTAGCGAGTCCTGGAAGTCTGCGAGTCCAAAAAAACTGTTTTCGGGCGTGTTGCGTACATAATTTTTTCGGCAACCGTGTAGAATAACAAATCAAAGAAACACATCTCTTTCAAAAATTGAAATGTTAGCTAATTTTATGTCAGATAGCTGTCAGTCGTTTTTTTGCTGCTATGGTAATGATCAACTGCATTTATCAAAACCATACTACCAAGATTTTCATATTTACAACGACAACAACGATGTGATTCTTCCCGGCCTAGTCCGGGAAGTACGTACTTCCCGGACTAGGCCGGAAAAATGCCACTTTCTCAAAAAAAAATCGTCTGGAAAGTACGTACTTTCCGGACGGTTGCCGAAAAAAATATTTCCAATAGCCGCAGGGATTTGCACCGCGGACCCTCAGACCCATAGACCGCATTTGCGCACTCGGCCACCAACCCAGTAGATTTAGCGAAGAAATTGTCTAGTATTACCTTTTTGATTAGACGTTTTAGAAATATTGTCAGTTTTCACGTTCTCAAGTCATGTTATTATGGTTTATTTCATAGTCATTTGTCTTATGGAATTATACTGTGAGGTGGTTCGTGCCACTCTCATAAGGCTTTCATTCTCCAAAAGAGAGTTATCAGAGTAATGGCGGGAGTACATCATCGTGAACATTGTCGCCCTATTTTCATTAGTTTTCAAATTATGCAATTTCCTTCTCCATTCATCTACTCATGTTTACTTGAAATTCATGAAACTAGGCAAAAATATTTGGCTCAATCCGAAGTCCATAAGTACACCACTCGATATTCTGATCTAATGTCAGCTCCTAGGTTCAGTCTACAGATGTCGCAGAAAAATTCTCTGAACCTACATTTATATAACAGACTACCTTCTAAGATGAGATATCTGGGTTCCATTCAATTCAAATGTCGAATCAAATCGTTTCTATTGGAAAACTGTTTACACAGTGTTAACGAGTATCTTGATTCAAACAAGAATGAATTTGAATGTTTGTGATTGACTCGATGATCCTGACACATTCAGTCCTAATTGTATTTTATCTATGTTTATGTACTGTTTTTCTTATTATTTATATATTTTGACGTGACTTTCGTGACTTTCTACCTGTACTACTGTATAATGTGGAGAAAAAAGTACTTCTTCTTCTACTTCTATCTATTTTATAATTAGCGCCACATCCAGAGTTTTTGCTCATAATATTAATAGACACCTATTTGAACTCCAATACATCGACATCGTCATGACGAAAAGGCGTTGGTGAAAACATTTCAGAAAACTGTTTTTTTATGGCGGATGATTGCTCAAAATCTTGTCCGGTCATGGTGCGAAGCGTTCAAGCGACAATAATAAATTCTTAACCGAAAGTAATTCGTCTTTGAATTTCCTGAGCGACAAAAATGTTTCCTGTTCCTCGACTCAGTCGGTAGTAACCATCTAATCGACGCGTGAGCGACATTTCGTGTAATAACTCCAAAATTTCGAGTTCTTCCCAATACCTCTTTCATCATAAATGACAGTCTGTTTTGACTCGCCATGCCCCATCAGTTGCACTAGGTGCACTAGATGGTGTGGTGATCCCAAAAAACAAAGACTATCATTTTTTTCACCTTGTTCATTATACATTTTTTTCACCTTGTCTTTGTTTTGCTAGATGACCACACTCTCTAGTGCAGCGGGTTAGGTTGGTTACAAAAAAATATGTACTCCGGCGTCGAGCATCGCAAAGCATGATTCTGTTTATTGCTAGTAGATGATTGGATTGTCGACAGATCTAGTGCAAATTATGGGGCTTGACGAGCCGGAACAGATTGTCTTGCACCAGTCGACATTCCACACACGAAACAAGATCAACCAACAATCTCCCTTCATAAACACAGGGTGAGACATGCTGAACTCATCGAACTTATATGGCCGTATGATGGTTATCGGATTATAAACCGATCGAACATTGTCTTCTCGAAATACCTACATCCAGAACTGAAACATTATGGCAAAACCTACCAATCTTGTTTGGGGATTCATTGAAAGTGTTAATGGTTTTTCAAACATTCTGTTCCCAAATCCCTATCACTTAAGTTCAAGATGGAAATGTTTTCTACAATATTATATAATATGGACTGCCTCAGAGTTAAAGCAATCGTTAGACTTCCTCGAGTTGGTTTCACATCATTATAGAGGCGAACAAATTGATAGAGCACCTTGAAGGGCAAGGACTGCCAAATGGTCAGGAGAACTGATAACTGGTGATGGTTCAAACTGATTCACTTTTCTCATGCTTATCACGATATATTCGCTATCGATGAATTATAGCCGTGATATATGATATCATCATTGTCCACCTGCAAAACTTATAACGAGATCTCATTCATTGTTGATATATCGAGCGAAATGCAGAGATGAGAATCACATCATCATGTGTAATTTAGTTTATTATTATTAGTCCACGACCCTTTTTTAATACTCCTGATAGGTCCGTTCGTAGGTAGCGCCATGTTTATAGGAAAAAGAGGGTTATTAAACTTCAAAACCGCTCCAACAATCCCTATTGTATATTCGAAACATCAATTGTTTTTGATAGATGATTTTTATTTTTTTATTTTTTTTATCAAACAAACTGTTTATGAAGATAAGGATCTGCAAAAGCAGCTACCTATAGAAAGAATAGATCGGAATAAATCTAGAAACATAATTTCTGATATCAACCTAATGTTTTAAATGAATGTATGAATAAATAAATAAATAGGTAGTTACCAATGAGATCAACTACGCTCTCACGATTATACGTTGAACCAATTCAAAAGTCCATTTATTGATGGATATTTCACTGTAGGTACCTACATGATACTGATATTCATGTATTAGAACAATTGGATATTCAAATCAAAAAGAAAACCCAAAGTCGGTCGACCACACAATATAATATGAAGAAGAATTATTAATGTAACTAGTTTCGGCTAAACAGCCATCATCAGACAATAACTGAAAACATCTAGTCAGAACAATCTCAAATCAAGTCCATAAATTGTAAATACCCAATACTTTCCTGAATGCTGGAAGGATTGAACACTTCGGTTGGTATTGATATGTGAAGGGCCATGTCACTCACTATTAGACAGAATATATCGAAAACAATTCGGATCATGCTAGTTTTGTGAATTTTCGGAATCTATTTATATAACTGCGTTGAATCGCTGCGGGTTAAAGTCTAGAGGGCCCAGGTTCAAATCCCGCTGCGGCTATTGGAAATAATTATTGAATAATAATAATATTATCCATTCATCAGAGAATATAATACTTGTAATGTATCACCCTGTATGACCCCACTGTTCGTTCTGTAAAAAACTGGTATGAACTCTGCTAGTGTGTTAGTATATCGAAAACGATAGCTGGTGAAAATTCAGCAGTAATATATAGGAAATCGAAAAGTTCGTTTCATTCTGATTCTTTTGAGATATTACAATACTACAGTTTGATGGAAGAGCATGTCTGAGCGTGGGAAATATAAATAAGGAAAAATGTTAGAAAGTATAATGATAGTTTTTCATAATTTTACAAAAAGTTTCAATATGATGATATATATACATTTATTTCCATAGTATCCTTTAGCAGGAGGAGATAGGTGACCAACCGAATATTCTTGGTACCTAAATTTCAATCCTTCGGACTCTCAATGATAACCAGCCGAGTAGTGCTTCGGATGACACTCAAAAAGCTAATAACACCGCCGTCTTCCTTTACTCATATACAAGTCCTAGACTTACGAGGGTTGCAACTAAGTTGGCGGTTAGAAAATACTTTTTAAAACACTTCTCAAACTAAAATTGTTTTGATGTCAGAAAACGCAGGTACATAGTGGGATGAGAATATGCATGAATTTAAAATTGTCTGAAATTTGCCCATTCCAAAAAATTATTGATTTTCAATCAACCTGAATGTCATAATGGAGATTTAGTTGACGATTATGCTCTCAAATTTGACCTTTTTCTAGCTTGAATATAAGCTCCTGAGTGTTTCTGCTCATGAAAATATTGTGTTTGAAGAATTCCAAAATCAATTATGATCCCAAAAATGGCTCCAGATATAGGTTCAAAGAAATATCAAATGAAATTGATGAAACATTAATGTAAATTCAGAAAATGAAAACATTTACAAGTTTTTCCGTAGAAAATAACTGAGTACCACTTCTTTCTGATAAAAGTGACAATATAAATTCAATAACATGTAGCTTATTCCCTATATACAAGTCATGTTCACCTACTGATCAGTCATGGTAGACCCAAAGGGACTTCTAAAGATTTGAGTCTACTTATTTCTATCTCATTTCAAATAGAACTCACTTTTATACTTTAGAATTTTACCCAAAATGCCTCTCACAACGATGTTACATGTTGTATGTAACATTCGAGATGATTGAGGAAAGGTCAATAAAAATTCCAAATTAATCAATCATATTGTTGACACAATCATCATGAGTGTTATGAAAATGATGTATTTTTAACGGTGAATTCAGTATCAAGATCAAACTAAATATTGTAGTTTACTGCAATTCATTTATTTTGGAATTTAAAGTGACCTCTTCTCTATTATGATAAAATGTGGAATAAATCGTTGGAAACGCAATTCAGAAATTGAGAAACATGTGCAGGGTGCCTATTCAAAATGTCAGATGAATTGTCGGTTGAACCGGATGTGATCTAGCTCCAATCGAGGGTCCTCGGATGATTGATAGATGGAAGGAATTTTAAATTTTTATACTGTATTTTGTGAAACCATCCTGAAAGAATCTGAAATCCAGGATTCATATAAACTCGATAACTTCGGATGTATCTTTCGAATTTTCTTGAATCTCAATCATTTCTATTTTCGGAAATATTGAAATGATCTCATAATTTTTAACGACGTATCGAGCCGATAGTGAGCTAGAAGAAGTATTACACTTTTAAAGTCTTATTTCTAGATTCAGAATATCTGTTGTTACACTTCATTGTACTCCAATCACCTTCTGATTTTCAATTTTAAATGAAGTTGTGCACCATTCATAATTGATGTGTCCAAGTGTTTTTCCGATATATCTCAGGACGTCAAGAAGATCTTCAGGAAACTTTATTCTTATGAGTAGTAGTGAAACCTATCGGGTATATGCTAGTGGCATAAAAATATCAATGAATATGTTCTTGCTCCATGATAACTTTAATAATTATTTTTTTCTAAAAAGACCGATAGAAAGACAACATAATTCTGCTGGTATATCGATGTTTGAGGAAGTGAGTAATACAGTGTTTAGATAGTCGAAATTGTTGACATTTGCATAATCAAGGAACTGCTTCCATCGATAGGAACAAGTCATTTGTTATGGATTTTTATTGTGTTTGACCTTGACAAATATTAACATTATATACAATTCAACTTCCTATATTATGATTTCAGATACAGTGTGACGAATTATCGAAATATTTGTATCACATAATTCAATTTGTACTTGACCCGAACCTCTTATCACTTCCTTTTATTGTCGTAAGAATTTAGCGCAACTTGACCTGTGACCTGTGATTTTTTCATCATTTTGTATGTAAATGGGTTTTCTGGTTTAAAAAAAGGTATCAGAGTAAATAAAATTATTTATGTTAACACTTTCTCTTTCCTGACAGTGATGAGGAGTAACATAATGAGAATCGAGACATTATTCTTCTTCAACATTTCTGGGTTCATTATAGTGCGTTTACCTTTCTCTCATATATCTACATTTTGTTTTTAAAATAAATAATGAAGAATAATTGAAAATACCTGTTTTTCGAACTCCACCATCAGGATCTTAGTTATTATAAGAGATAAAAGGTCGGTGGAGTAGGGGTGAAGTTACGCATATTTCTGCGGATCAATTATGTGAAAGAAAATTTTATGTATCGTTTTTCGTCTTTGAATTATTGAAAAAAAAACTGAAATTTGTAATTTCCGTTTTTATTTTGTCAAGCGAGAACTAGTCACTTTTAACTACGCCGTTTTTGAGCACTTTTTCATGAGGAATTTGAATATGATATCGTGTTTTCCAAGGCGTTCTTGATATTGGAGATACAACAGTCGACATTGATTCCTTTATGAGCGCCATATTGGATATTCTTTGAAAGTCTGGTACTTTCTGAATACAGTGACGTATCACACGGTATGTTTTTATCCTACATGCTCATAAAATTGGGAAGAAATCGTTCTTTCGAGTGCTATGGAAAAAACACAAACAATTTACTTTTCTATAAAATTAATTAACAGGATCTGGAACGTTTATTTTTCTGTCAAGCGTACACACTTGAAACCTAAGGTTTCAAGTCAGAAACAAACATGATAGGAAAGCTAGAAGTTATTTCTTCACGAAACAAAAAAAAATTATTCTCTATTCTAAGATGTAATTTTTATAAATGTACCCATCGATCGAGCTATACAGAATATAGGGAAAATAGTTCCTACTTGTGTTTAGAAGTGAATGGTATGGAGCATTCGAGAATCCTTTATGACTTTGTACCGTTTTGCGAAGAGAAACATTTTATATATTTCCTCAAATGGCGGTCCTAACTCAGAACCTTTGTTTTTATGTAAGTGTACTTCCATATTCGATTGAGAGAAAATAATTTGGTTTATAAAAATGTTGGCGTTGTTTCCAAAGCACTCTACGCAGAAACGATCATTTGTCAATTTTTACCACCATATATGATTCGATCATATATCGTTTGAAACGTACATCATAGTAATAAAAACAAGAACACATTTTTAAAAAATGCAAGAATTCAATATGATGCCCAAAAAGAATACCTAAGTTGACTGTTATATCTCTGATATCAAGAAAGCCTTGAAATATTCTCGAATAAAAACGTCTAGTTCTTCTCGTGTTCCTTAAAAAAATAAAAACTAAAACTACAAATCTCGGTTTTTTCTTTCAATAATTCAATTACTTATGAAACCGCGCAACTTTGCTCCGATTTGACCGACTGTCGCTGACTTCGTATACCTTATAATAACTGAGATTTCCATGGTAGAGCTCGAAAAACGGGCACCCTGTATATTATACAATCATAATTAACTACTTTTTTTATATGGAGGTTCATCATCACAGGAATAGGGATCAATTATTTCCTGTTCCTCTCGCACGTGTACGATTCAAATTCAAATTCAAATTATTTATTGATCCTTGTAGACATTGGAATATGTATATAGTCAACATGAAAATGCATTGTTGAAAACGATTGTACTATAAATTACACAGCACATATACAGTAAATGTAAATGGACAAACAGAATAAGAAAAAAAAAACAATAAAATAATGTTCATGTAAAGTTCTTATCTAACATGAATTCATTTATACTGTAATAGCACTTTGACGCCAGTAATGATTCGATGCAACTTTTAAATAAATTGCCATTGAGGTTTTGAATCTTTTCGGGTAGACATAATTCCTCGGTAACTTGGGCTCGTTTCATATTCAGTAGTCCTGTGTGAGGGAATACACAAAAGGTTGCTATTCCTGGTTGAATAATCGTGATAGTGAGAAATCGTTTTCCACTTGCTCATATTCTCTATGATGTATATACACGGAAATGTTAATATTTCATGAAAAACAAAATAGTGTCTGCACGAGTCTCTAGGAGATAAGTTGAACATAGATCGTATTATTCTTTTTTGTGATGTGAAAATTCCTCAGCGCTTTCACATTCGAACTATTTTTTTGTTACACAATAATACTGCTACCTTGCATATTTTGAGGATGAAAGATAATCTGAATAGGTATAATAACTGTCAGATTTCCTCTAACGTGAAGTTCTCACTTGCAGATATTACCAAATAATTGTGTATTTAGCCATTGCTACATTTGTCGATCAAGAGGTATATCTCAAACTGTGCAACTTTGAAGTGTTCAGGAAATACTACATGAAAAAATATATTTATTCGAATAATGGTTCAATCAGATCGAGTTGCAATTTTAAAAATTCAATATAATCGAATCAATAAAATAACTTATTCACTGAATGCGACAACCAACAGTATTGGTAATCATCATATTATTATTGTTTCTTGTTGAATGTGATATATATATATCAAACGAAGTAGAAGTGATGTAACTAAGTAATCGAGACAAAAAAATTTCTCCATAATATTTCATGATTCTATAAATGTAATTCTATTCAGAAAAATTAAATGCCGTCGATTGGATTACGAGAGAGTTACTCGATTCATTATGCTCTTTCTAATTTCTTGAGTCGATTTATTGAATTTCTGGTATTCCTTGAGGTAATTACACTGGTATGGTTAAATATAAATGAGAATGCTTGCGTATACCAAATCTCATCAAATCATGAAGGCAAATCATAAAGGAAAATTTTAAGGCAATATTTTGTGGATGAATCTGAATAGGCAGCATATGACAATGACTACATGGGTAGCATTATATCGAAAAGTATTCTTAATACAATACTGATAATTTGGAATCAGATGGGTGTCAACGCTGGGTAGAGATGAAATTAATTTGAGACCAAAGAGTAATATATTTAGCAGCAGAAACTTAAAAGTCAACTCACTTTGAACCTCAATTCTCCTACGGGAGCTTTAGCATAGGGTATCCCACTGAAGCTGTAGAACACCCCTCCATGGTAATCTTCCTGAATCTTTCCCCGTATCCTGCCTTGTTCTACGGTGACAACAATATCCTCCGACATCATATAATAAAACTTCTGTACTATATTAGGTACTCTAGAATATAACGCGGGAAAACACGATTATAAAACGCTTGAGACCGACCACCAGTTATAAAGTTTTGTGAGCTCTGTTCAGTCGCCGCCGAGAGTATAAATACACATTTGGAATCCCATAATATGATGTTTATAACGATTATACGACGTGCATCGCGTAATACAGATACTTTTTGCCTCATTTTGCAATTATCAGATGATGAGGCCAAAGGTCTCGAAACGAAAATTCACGGTCATTATATGAAAATATATATTTCTAAGGGGATAAAAACCCGCGTCATCGATACTTGTTACAACAATTTTTGGCCTTGGTGAATTTTATAAGGTATTGTTCCTAGGATTCACATAGGTTTGATGTACGTCTGTGGTGAAACATACGTCTAGCTTATCAGAATTTCCAAAATCAGAGTACTTATCCCTAGGATACATTATGAAGTGGGGTGTGATTCTAGAAAAAAATCCGAAGAATATATCTGAGGAAGATAACTGAAATTTCAATATCCATTCAGAGTTTGATTTGTGTCACACATAACACAATAAATTATAACGTCTGCTAATGGCGCATGCTCTATAATAATAATAACGTTTATCAGAATTATTATATAATTAAATACAAATACAAATACGAAATAGTTTTTACAAATTTAATACTTCAGTTATGCTAATAAACGAAAAAGAAATACCACAGAAGGAATATTAACAAAAATATCCCTTGTGCATGGTGAGATGTAGTATAGCATTCGATAAAGATGATCCAAAATCAAGCGACTAGTCTTTATTGGTTTATTTTTCATCACATATTTGTAGGTATAATATAACCCACATATACACTTACATAGATGCATGTCATACGTACACCCTATAGATATATGCTATATTTCAAATGCTATTTCGACAAAAAATGAGTGTTTCAGTATTTACTTTTGATTTATCATATCATGAATTGTTTTTATTGTTCGGTTATTGAGCCAGTACCTCATGCAACGTTCAAAAGTGGTCTGGGTTTTATTTTTTCTGAATTGTTCGTGAGTGTTGTTGTTAGTAAGTGAGTATCATACACACCTTCCCATCCTAATATACCTTAGCTGATTTGGGACTAAATCAAAGAAAAGTATAATGTTGTAAGTTGTTGTGTGTCAAGAAAACTCTTTAAATATTTTAATTTCCATAAAAGTCCTCTGATTTTATGGACTACGTTTCTAATTTGTAGATCCCATTTCAGATGTTGATTAATTATGATTCCTAAATATTTAATTTGTTTAGCCTCTGGAATGTCTGCTTTTTCGATTGTGAGTGGACCAAGATCAGGTAAAGTATTTTTATATGATGAGAAGGAAATATATTTTGTTTTATTGTAGTTCATTGTCAGAGTGTTGAATTTAAACCATTTGTTAATTACTCCTATTTCTTTTTCTGCCACTTCCTTCAATTTCTGCCAGCTTTCTCCTTTGTATATAACTGTTGTATCATCAGCAAAGCTAATAATTTTACCTCTGAGATCCAGTTCTAGAAGTCCATTCATGTATACAGAGAATAACAATGGACCAAGTACTGTACCTTGGGGTACCGTATGTAACAGGTCTTGCAGAGCTCAAGGCGTCGCCGATCTGAACGTACTGGACTCTGTTATCGAGATAATATTTTAGTAAAGCATATACTTTGCCTCTTAGACCGTATAGTTTTGGTTTCTTTAACAATGTTTCATGAGAAACCGTATCGATAGCTTTGGCGAGATCAATGAAAACACATAGAGTCGGTATTTTTTCGTCCAAATCTTCATAAATGCAGTCAGTCAGATCACATATTGCATCTTCCGTAGATTTACAAGTCCTAAAACCATACTGCCGTTCTGAGAGTACATTGAACTTGTCGAAAAAGATTTCTATTCGGATCTTGATGATTTTTTCGATAATTTTTGAGAAATTAGAAATGAGTGATATTGGTCCATAGTTGCTCATAGATGTTTTATCACCACTTTCATGAAGTGGCTTGATTACACCAACTTTGGGATATGTAGGAAAACAGCCTGTATCTAATCTAATCTCAAAGTATGTTGCTTTCGCTTACTTAATAAATTTTTTTTTGTTTTTCAAGTATTCATTCTCGGGTTGTTCTAGGAGTTTTATATACAGGGCTATTCAAATTCGAGTCTATGCATGGGGATTTCGATAACGGTAAGAGATAGAGGGTTGGTTAAATGGGGCCAAAGTAGCGTATTTCAGAGGTCAATTATATGGATGAAATAAATCTGACCTAGCTTCTTCAGTTCTAGAGTTATACAGGAAAAATAAAAAATTTCGAAATTCTTCTTTTGCCTATATCTTTTTATTTCACGAAGATTTTTCTTAAATTTTGCCACTTTGCCATAGCAACTTTTTGTAACCTTTCCAAATATCTGAATAAAAATTATATACAGGGTATCGTATAAATTGGGCCACCTTCAACTTTTAATTTTCAAATACGGACCTGTATGGCAGAGTGAAAAAATTCAAAAAAAATCTTCGTAAAATAAAAAGATATAGGCAAAAGAAGAATTTCGAAATTTTCGATTTTTCCTGTATAACTTCAGAACTGAAGAAGCTAGGTCAGATTTTTTTCATCCATATAATCAACCTCTGAAATACGCTACTTTGCCCCCATTCAACCAACCCTCTATCTCTTACCGTTATCGAAATCCCCATGCATAGACTCGAATTTGAATAGCCCAGTATTTGTAATTTTTTCTTGTATTGATTTCTGTAATCCCATAGTTATCCATTCTTTCCTCTTTTGCGTTGTTTCTTTTTTTCTATTCAAAACCCTTGTTCTATTGTCTATATGGAATTTCAGCTCTTCAATGAAAATTAAAAATGCCACATCAAAATCACTGTCTGATAGTGTTTCATGCCACTTTTCCTCCTTCAAATCATTATTCAGAGACTTGTAATCTATATAATACATATTTTGAGGTTGTTCCCTTTCTTTTTTTGTTTTGTTAGTTTTTAATTTCATCATTGCTATCATTGGTGAGTGGTCTGTAATATTTTTCCTAAACACAATTGGTAGAGTCTTAGATACTGGACGTGTATATTTGTTTATTTGTGAAATGCATCCATTAGTATTAAGAGTGGGCAATGGGACGCGCAGAATACCGATTGCAGCCCTCCCGCTCTTGACTTCTCATTTGAAAACCAATCAATATTTTCATGATTTTTTGATCCCATCATGTAGATAAAGGATCAAGCTAGGGGGGATACCATCTCTTTTTTCGAAATTTCGAAAAGGAAATATATAAAAATATATCTGAACATAGCCAATTTTTAGCCAATTTGGCGAATAAAAAAATAATATTTCTACATCAAATAATCAATTTTGAGATAGCATCCTCCCTCTGTCGAACCTTCATCTTTCCACACAAAAAAAATCAGATCGAAATATGGATTAGTATCTTCACAGGAAGTCAAGAGCCGAGGCTCTACAACGTCAGAAATACGCACGATTTATCCGATGATATTTGCGCCCCCTGGTGAAACTCAACGAAGTAGATTAAAAACACGATACAATCGATAGTACGGGTGATATTATGGAATTAGAATAGGAAATAGAAATTTATATGAATCAGTTTGCTAGGTTTGCTAGTAAATATGGTATATTATACAGGGTGTTTCATAGTGGGTGGAACATTAGAAGTACCTGGAGAACAGAAGAAACGATCATTTCGAAAATTTGTGGGCGTGGATAATCAGACTTGCTCTATCCGTCTAAAATATTTTCATCAATACAGTGTTGCCGCTTGTATCAGAAAGTAGTAGCTACTTTGTTATTTCAAATGGAACACCCTGTATTCAATTTCATTTTCGAATTCTTCCTGAAAATCTGATTTTGTCGACCTATTATACTTGGGGTATAGCGAAAAAGATTACAGAGATATAGGGTGTGAAAAATCGAGATTTTTCAACCTTAGGAATTTTTTGTGTCGAAACTAATCATTTCTGCTGAAAACGGCTTACATGTCCCTATCTTATCTCTCCATTTACTATCTACTGACTATCAATAGAAACAAATAGAGGGTGATGCAAAACTCAAAATTCTGAACCACCCGTATTCGTTTCAATTAAATATCAATCGACAGTAAATGAAAAGTTGAGATAGGGACATGTGAGCCGTTTTGAGCAGAAATGAATAGTTTCGACACAAAAAATTCCTAAATCACGATTTTTCACACCCTATATCTCTGTTATCATTCACCCTAGACCACAAGTATGAGGCATTGACGAAATCAGCTCTTCAGGGAGAATTCAAAAATCTAACAAAATACAGGGTGTTCTATTTGAAATAACAAAGTAGCACTACTTTCTGATACAAGCGGCAACACTGTATTGTTGAAAATATTTCAGGCGGATAGAACAAGTTTGATTACCCACATCCACAAATTTTCGAAATGATCTGTCTTTCTGTTCTCCAGATACTTCTAATGTTCCATCCACTGTGAAACACCCGGTATGTATAAAATAATTATGCATTGCGTGAAAAATAAAAATATTCTAAATTGTTCACAATGAAAAAATTCTCATACATAATGAGGAATAGGTAAGTATGATATTCAAATAAGAATATTTATATATACACCAAGAAGGTATACAATATGTACCGTATATACAGGGTGCGGCACCGAAAACGAAACAGATCGAATATCTTATAGACACATGTGTTGTGAAAAAAATGCAAAAACACGTCGATTTGTAAACCAAGGGGGACATCTTTCTACCATAACCTCAAATGACAGTGTATGAACAGTGTATGAACTTAAAAATTGGAAAGGCTTGCATAAATTTTACTCCAATCATTCCAAACTACAATAATTCACAATAGCTGCTCAAAGTGTTCTCCATTAACTGCCATACATGAGTATAAGTTAGTCTCGAAACGTCTGAGGTTTTGGAGCATTTCTGGAGTTATTTGACGACATTCGTAACTTTGAATAAAAATTTTTTTTCCGCAAGAGGGCGCCAAAATGAAAAGTTACGAAGCGAACACTCACATGGCTGAATTCCTTTTCAAATTACCTTTTCAGTGATGTGTCACACTTAGTACTTTCCCTATTTAAATTGTATGGGTGATGGTGACCAAGGGGAGGAGAGAGAGGTATGACAGTTGAGGTTATGGTAGAAAGATGTCCCCCTTGGTTTACAAATCGACGTGTTTTTGCATTTTTTTCACAACACATGTGTCTATAAGATATTCGATCTGTTTCGTTTTCGGTGCCGCACCCTGTATATATATATATATATATATATATATATATGTATATTTACCGAGGATCGATTTAGGATTTATCATTGCGATGAATTGAATGTTAAACAGATCTCAATACGTAAAAGTGGAGAGGGAACAGTATAAATATGAAACCGTGTTGTATTTAACATTGTATAACTGAATAATAATTATTGCAATCGGGTATTGACACTATATATACAGAGTGATACCTAATGGCATTTTAATATAGAAATTCTTAAATCTATTTGAAAAAATATACAGTACGATGCAAATGTATGGAATAAATTCATTATCTCTAACGTTTATGAATTTTAATGAAAATCCCGAGACAGGTCGATTTTTATTTTCAAATTGACATCTCTTGATATACATACGGAGTTTGTGACGTCATCCGCGTAGTTGTGGTGACGTCATCGATTATTTTTTTAAATAGGAAGACACCCTGTTTATTTTTTTTTCTGGATGGTATATTCATTGTCTATCTGACCATATACTAATATCAGGACAATAAAGTGATACAGAGTGTGAAAACATTATTTTATATTTACAACATCATTATGCTATCAATGTACGCAATTACCTTAATAGGTTTTTAGAGGGTCAATCGAATGGCCAACTATATCTCCTGATTCAACTTCTCTCGATTTTTTCTTCTGAGGTTATCTGTAGAGCAGTTTATGTAGGAAGCCGGAAAGATCAGATAATTTGAAAGAACGAATACGAGTGAATATTTCACAAATATATTCAGAAACGATAGCAAAGTTCAAGAATGATTTGTTTTCTGTCTATCACATTGTATTTTTGCAGAAGGTCACAAATTTGATTATTTATTATAACGGTTTCCGTTGTAAATATAAAATAATGAATAACTTTTTCTCACCCTATATTACTTTAAACTCCTAATATTAGTATACGGTCAGATCGACAATGAATATACCTTCCAGAAAAAAAATTGAACAGGGTGTCTTCCTATTTAAAAAAATAATAGATGACGTCACCACAACTACGCGGATGACGTCACAAACTCCGTATGTATATCAAGAGATGTCAATTTGAAAATAAAAATCGACCTGTTTCAGGATTTTCCTTAAAATTGATATACTTTAGAGATAATGAATTTATTCCATACATTTGCATCGTACTGTATATGTAATATCCTAAAGGTCTGAATTTTGAAGTAGAGGGTGCTGAAGAAGTGAGCAATAACGAATAGCACTCTTTCTCTATAGACTTGTCATTCGAAAAGTAAAGTAATCAATATTTTTTTATGACTTATTGACTTCATCAAGTAGATAAGTGATCCAGCTAATGGAAATAACATTTTATTTTCAAAAATATGAATATTCCCCAAATATATTTGTGACGGTAGGTTGTATTTATGGGAATTTTTTCTTTGATTAGCGCATTTATACTTTGAACATTCTCATTGCCGAAACGTGACATATCGAAATTTATTTGGATGAAATTGTCAAACTCGATCGTGTTGTCATAGGGATTGAAAATTGCACTGAATGCAATTATCAGTCTAATGTTGACATGATTGGGTGAAATTGTTCCACATGACACAAAATGACGAAATTTGAATGGTTGTTAGAACAGTCGAGAAATTATTCCTTCAAAACTTTTTCTTATACATACATGCATATAATTGAATGTCTGGTAGACTACGAGCAGAAAACAACTACTTTCCTGTCAAATACCACGCAGAACAATGTGAATGCATGTATCAAATGTTTATTTCTTCCTAAGACGTGAAGAATTCCAGTGCTAGGTAAGTAGCTGTTTTATGCTAGTGGTCTACAAGTCATTCAAACTGGGTTTGATTCTCAACTGAACAAGACGAGATATGTATTTCTTTCAATTTTGATACTTTGTACAATTCAATAGCTTTTTCATTTTGATTACATCGAGTCTATTCCACCCATAGATCTTATTGCTAACGCTAGATCCGGCATCCTGTAGTAATTTTTTCGGTCAAGAGGGGTCTGCAAGAAAGTACGTATTACATGATCACGTGATACAACACATGGCTCATCAGTACTTTTAACCCCCCGTACCTACAAAACAAGTATAACCTGGATACCGGATCTAGCGTAAGCAATAAGATCTATGATATCACCGCACAGAGTCGCGTTTCAAGAGACACTTGGAAATAGTGACACCATGCGACGAAATAAATAAACACTATAGAAACACACCAGAAACAAATTTCTTATGTCACAGAACATGTAAGTGGCTGATAACTCGACTTGGTTGATAAATGGAAAATAAAAAAGCCGTGAAAAGCGAAGTGTGCATGGAATACGAGCAGATAAATGTTCTGCGTGATATTTGCCAGGAAAGTTGTTTTCTGCTCGTATAGTCTACCATACACTCAACTTCAAACTATGTTTGAGCATTTCAATTTGGTAGACTATTTTTCCTTTCAGCATCAACTTATATTTGTCAATATATCCTGCTGATGGCTAAAGGCTGATGTATTTCTGGTTGCATGATTCTTTCACATTCGAAAAATTCGTGCAGGCATTTGGTATTATAGATATCAGCGTTGATTGATGTATTGCTACAATCAACGATATTAGTGAAATCGTTTTTGCAAACAAACTACTCGTAGGGAATGTGTCACTTTTTTATTTATTCATCAATTTTCTGAGTTGCGACTCGGAATTATAGGGAAAAATAAAATATAATAATAATGGCCCTTCTACGCTTTCGTAATTTCATACTGAGAGAACAGTTTATTCACATTAAATAAATAACATTTATTGTTAACGAATGCCATTGTTGAATATGGACTATAACTTATCTATTTTCATGGTAAACTAATGGTTTATTGGAGTATTCTGAAAAAATGGTAAGTTCAATATTAGAGAATATCGTTTTCGAATGGAGGAATATTTGTCAAATTTTAAAAAATATCAGTTTTCAGTAAGTTATATATGTTTATTATTGAGTTATATCATTTCCAGTTAACAAATCTTTCTTGTATGTTAAGTAATGTATGTAATGTTTGTAAAATTTAGAATTCAACATCCAATTCCAAAAAATGGCTGGATAACGAAAGGAATCAAAACGTCTTGTGCACATGAAAGATCTCTATTGTTTATCAAAAAGTACACCACAAACAAACGTACATAAGTATAATACTCGTAACAACAGAAAATTTTTCAACACCGATGTTTATATATGAGGTTAAGAGAAGGGGGCCATTATATATGGGCATTAAAATTTTAAATCACCTACCGAAAGGTCTCACAGAAATTAATGAGTTTAATCATTTCAAGAGGTCACTTAAAGGATACTTACTCTCAAGTTCATAATACAGCTTGGATGAATTTTCTTCAAATAACTTTCATTAGGATTTTCACCTTCATTGATTCAATATCACAATTTTATTCCTTCATTTCAAAATTATTTTGTTATTTCAATATCATTATTCTTTCTTATCAACTTTGTTTCGATATCTTCCATCAGATTCTTTTTCATTCAATACTGTAATTATTATATTTTCGTAGCCCAACTAACTTTTTCAACCCATCAACTAGAGGTTATACTTGTTGAATATCTTATTTCAATGTTGTGTGTGTACCGTGGTATGTACTTCCGTTGGTTATTATTATGTTATTATTATCATTATATGCTTATATACTGTCTCTTTGTATCTCAAATGTTCTTAGGAACCCACTCTGACTTGTAGAAATGTGAAGTTTTACTTTCATCGTGATGAGAAATTAAACTATCTATCTATCTATCTATATTGTATATTAATATATATTATTAAACGTTAACCCAAACATCCTTTATGATAAAATGGTATTTGTTTATTGTAATTATTCTGATTCCTTTTGCATATAAATGTTTTCCAAAATATTTCATAGCACCAGTTGTTCTGATTAGAGTTGTTGAGAGTGTATGTTCTTCCTTTGCAAATCGCATTCATCAGATTCGTGTCCAGATTCGAAACTTGTCAAATTGTTCTGCAGGAAAATTTAAAGTCAAATGCTATTGAAAAACTTCAATAAGTGTATGAAATTGACATCAGGTACAAATAGGGAACTTTGGATTATTACAGTATATTGGAAATAAAGCTACACACTGGTACATAATAGAAAAAAAGGATTTTTTTATGGAACATAATGAATATCTGTTATTCAGGTAGCATGTATAATATCGAACTCACTGAAACATAACTTGGATGATGTGAGTAGGTGTATCTACACTTCTTTCTATCAAACCATTTTGGCACCGTACGTGTCCTCCACTTCTGTTTTCTTCAGCGAGTCTATGGAAAAACAGGCGATCACCAATTTTTGGAATCATTTCTTTCAGCGGCCCAGGATTTTTCAATGGATTGTGAAATATAGGTACAATTGTGATATTCTCCTCTGAAAACTAGATCCCCATTAACTTTGGCATCTGGTTAAAGATCTGGAACCCAATCAATCATGAATACTTAATAACAATGAAAATAATAGATAGATATAATCTCGGCAGCAACATGGATATATGTATCTCAACAGTTAATGAATATTAACATTAATAAATATATCAATATTAACAAATATTCGTTCCAACGGATTGCTCTTCATAGCCAATTATATTTTGCACCTCTGCTGCAGTCGAGATATCTTCGAATTTTGAATAAGTATAATCCATGTTATAAATAATGAGATTTAGGTTATAGAGAGCCTGCAAGCTCACAAGTATGCAGTATGCGACTAATAACTGGGCCCTGATGCTTATTTCTATAATATCGCTTAGCAGAAGAGGCCTTGTATTAGGGAGACTATAGGTGCAATCTTGATGGATTGGAGTTTAGTGACACTACAGTGTTATTGTTACCACGGAGGTAATAGCTCACAGAAAAATTATATATATGGGAATAAGTACAAACAAAGAAATATGCTAATATTTAAGTATAGGTACTTACCACAGATTGTTTCTATATAGCCGTCAAGATTCCATTAGCTCTTTTTCCGTCATGTTGACTAAATCATATATCCTGAGAAGTAGCAGGATACTCTTTGGCAGAACTGTTACTGTCAAGTGATAAGCAAGAAATGATCGCGTACCGTTTTCGCATATGCGTTCGAGGACAGGTCAATATGGTGATGAATATCACATTATCACGCCATATAAGAGTGGGGGTCAAATTGGTCCAATGTATCAACTATAAATCAATCATCTGTTTTTCATAAATAATGATTTTTTTTCAAAACTACTACATGGTTTCAAATAATTCTTAACCATAAACTAATGAACATTCAACAATTATGTTTCTGATATTTTGGCAGTAATAAATGAGTTTGTGACAGAATATACGAAGTAAATGATGAATAAATACATTTATATTGAAGAAATCAGCTCGTAACAAATCCTTTGTTTTCCGTAAACGACATATTTACAAATGGTGCGCTTGCATTTAACTAGGTTGAATGACCTTAAGAAAATGGTGTTAATTTTCAACGAAACATGCCAACGAAACTACTCATTGAGCATAGAACAACCTTTTCCTCAGTAATAGGTGGCGTCCCAGGGGCTAATCGATTGGATATTGTCACCAAAGAAACCATTAATATTCAAATCATTTATATCTATTTCAAATCATGTTGAGAATCATATCAATGCATTCAACTTGTATTATAATGTACTATTCAAGGATACAGCATTTGATATTTCACTCATATTTGCAGCTCAGTGAACCTAAATCGGAGACTCGCTTCTATACAACGAATTGTTGACTGTAAGCAGATTTATGAATAAATACTCCAGAATCAATATAAGGAGCGATCAGTTAGAATTCTGATTTCTCAGAAAAAAGCAGTCTAGAATTGGTTGTGAGCAGACTAACTGAGCGGCACTAGGGGTCTTTTCGTGTACCACATCAACTTCTTGCAGCACATTCAGTGGGTACCCAATTTTTATAATTCTCTGTAACTACAGGAATATGGCTTCACCGAATTCAATATTTGTTGATGAATAAACACGGATTAACCTGAATCGTTTAATTCATCGGCCTCCCAAGCGAGTTCATCACCAGTTAACCAACCCCTAGGTGAGGGGTCGTGTTCATTCTTGGCCAAAACCCTGTACTCGCAAAGTTTTGGATAGAATCACGCGAAGTGGCTTTTTTCGGTACTCCACAGATAACAGAAACGTTCGAGAAATACTTTGCCGGAGAAGAGACGCTTTTTGGCTACGAACAAGTCAAGTTTGATATTTCGGTTCGGCAAATTTTGATTGTTGTCGCTAACAGGCTTTTAAACATATATTATTTGGAGATAAAATTCAAAACGATTGCTTCCATAAATCCAACTCACTTGGAGTTGATTCTCGCATTGAGTGATACCAAAAACAGTTCAATATACCGCGATTTGTGGCCATGCATGACTAGATAACAGGTGCTACAGGAGATCCAAACGCATCAAGTGATACCACAAACAGTTTAATATACCGCGATTTGTAGCCCTGCATGACTAGATAACAGGTGCTACAGGAGATCCAAACCAGAGCTAGCTGAAAAAGACATCCTTCGTCACCATCAGGGTGACTAGGGTAAGTTTCTGTTTCTGCTCGCTTTTTAGCCACATCTCGGTATTTTGTATTTTGAGCATATCTGTCTTCCTATCGGCAAATACAGTCAGCTTGCAAACCACTATTGTTCAATAATCCTCTTTAGGAACTAAACAGGTCGTAACATTGACACATTCACACAGCCGATTGATCGCTCCACTATAATTATCATATTCCACTCTTTTTGGGAAATTGAGTTCTATATTTGATTTGACCTGTGAACAAAAATCAGTACCTTAGTTCGTGTTCAAATCATCATATCAATAATTTTCTATCATAATGAATTGAGTATAAACATAATCATCATTCGGAGATTGGATCTCGACGATTCCAGTCACGACTCTACGGTTCCGATACTTCGCAGAGTCGAGGAGGGAAGAAACCAGTGATCACTCTCCACGCTGAGAGGGGACTGCTTTAAGTTAACATAATAAACCGAGTATGACGGCCTTCAGCATGAACCCAGCAAAGATTTGTGCCTTATAACGGCAAGCTGGTATCATATGCAGAGCAGCGAATGGCATATACCACTGGGGGAGTCTATGATCAAAGCATGCGGAGTTCGAACAGAAGATCTCGATATTCAATCCGCGTTTCCTCCTTTTGCAAAACGATTTTTGGATCGGCTTGAAATCGATCAAGGAAGACTACGTCAAATTTATCGGCCTGACGGTGGGAAATAAGAAGTTTCAATAAATTCAGCACATATCCTTCTTCACATCAGACTCAATATCCCCGGAGAATATTGCAGCACTGGACTTCCGTCTGTACCGTACGAGTACCTCGAACAGTAGTGAAGGGCTTGTAATGCCGCATTTTGTTGATGAATATTGGCCAAAAGCATACACACTTGAAAAAATAACACCTTGAGGTGAATGGCAATATAATAAGAAGTTAATCTGAAAAAATATATTCCATTCTGAATTTTACAAGAGCTGAAGACTATCAAGATAACATACAGTCAATATGGATCCATTATATGAAGCTGAATGTTGGAAAAGTGAAGATCTGAAGGCTACAACAGTGAGGCAAGCTGAAGGCTGGAAATTGATAGATCAAAAATAGAAGATACAAAGCTGAAAAAGTGATAGAATTTAAGAAAATATCAGAACAGATCACTGTACAGGGAAATCTACTCTGATTCCAATCAATAGTGGCAGATTTATGGGTCTGTTCGACTTCTGTGTAAAGTCTGTCACTCTGCCCACTTTGGAAAGTAAGATCACTTTCACTATTCGCCATGCAGTTGGAATATAACCCCATACAACACAGGCTTTGAGGATTCTGCAGAGATTTGGTATCAAATCGTCCACTGCTGCCCTACTTAATTGGATAGGACGATAATATGTATTTCTTTCAGTTTTTGATACTTCGTACAGTTGATGGCTAGTTAATTTGCATTTTTTGAGCTTCAGCCACACCCATGTTTCATAACATGGGAACTTTGTTTCTGGAACATTTCTTTCTTGCGCTTCTTATCACTAAGTTCTAGTGTCTCTAGAAACTTTTTATATTTCAGTCCACGTTTGGAAATGAATTCAGTTTTTGTTGATTTATTCGAAATTGTCATTTCTGATCGAGCCGAACTAAATTCAAATCAGATTAAGTTTATTTCTTCACCTTTTTCGATTTGAATCCCCATGAGATAGCTTATTTTTCGTTGCTTCGAAATATTTAGGTGATATCCAAATTATACAACATCGATACCCAAGTTTTGATCTAATTTTCTCATATCTAATGGTGGATTCATGCACAACGTGACTCAGTATAAACTCAACTCAACCCTGAAATTTATTTTTCGAATGAACACGTTCATGCCCGAGACTTCAGGCGTCTAACGCTTCGCTGGCGGATTATTTCAACTGGTATACTAAAACTAAAATCAACAAGTTATCGATGTATTACCCGAATATCTTGAAGTACTAATGGTATTACTACTGAATGTTAGTATGGTAGTAGTACGGCGGCGGCTAATTCTGATCTTGATATGGTCGAGTTTTGAGATAGGTGGTTTGGGAACGCAGTAAATATATGTGGTGGTCGAGAGCAGCCGAAAGCTACCACCACCTCGATTTAACCGCAGGAAACAATTCCTCATCCCAAGGCACGAATTCAACGACCCGAACTCATCCCCACCCGTACCACAATACCACCAGCCGTGACAGCAGCGCCTTGACGTCCGAGCTGTCACTGTCAGTCGAGCGATGGTATATGGGGTGGAGCGAGTATCGATTCTTCTTTCTCATTTCTTTCGGTCTACAACTCTCGACTTTCGCTCAACGTGATAGATGCGAGCACGTGCCCACGACTCCGATCCGCCATCTTTGTTATTGGTTATATTTGTTAATTGTGTAGATAAATAGAGGAAAACGTTGCGTCTTGCTCGTACACACAAGCACCTTTCTTTATCCTCTAAAGTGGTGACTCCGACGTGATCGTTTCGACGGATTAGTTTTCGATAAATGCGACGCGCCAGTGAGTGAACGAAGACAAAGTGCCTGCACGTGTTCTGCCACAATATGAATGCTCAGCAAACCCCCGAGTATCCTAGGCTGTCCGACGCTGAGGCTGGCGACGCATCAGGCACGCTCAATGTCCTACGCCACGTGGCAGTACGCACGCCGACGTTCTGGAGGCACTGCCCACAGGCGTGGTTTATTCAGTTGGAGACCATTTTCGAGTGCAACCACATAAACTCGGACATGCAGCGTACAACACCCTCGTCTCCAGCCTGGATTCGGAGACCGTCCAGGACATGCTTTACGTTCTGCAGACGCTTCCAGACTCAGGCAAGTACCCGTATTTGAAGGAACACATCCTCTCGCGGTATGGCGACTCAGCGCAAATGAGGTTGCAGGCGCGCACCCCTTCGCAGCTCCTGCGGGCAGCATCGACGACAAGGCCCAGATTCTCGCCGAACTCGCCACCATCCGCGTCTCCATAGCGCAGCTAACTGCCGCCTCCACCAGGGCCCAGGAGAAGGACAGGCGTGTGCGGCAACGCAGCCAGCAGTGCGAATGCTCCTGGCGAAGGGGGCCGTCGCCTGCAGTTGACCCCGGCCTGTGCTATTACCAATAGCGCTTCGGAGCACATGCAACGAACTGCAGAGAGCCCTGCACCTTCCGTCTCCTACACGCATACCTTCCAGCGCTTCCTGGACAACCTTCTTCAAGACCTTTCGTTCGTACGGGCTCACATGTCCAGGGATCATTATGTCCAGGGATCATCAAGAGCACCTGCAGCACCTGCGCGCTCTCTTCGACCACCTGCGCCAAGTACGTCTCTCTATCAAGCTTCGGAAGTGCATTGTGAAGAGACTCGGCTACCGGCCTCCAGCAAGGAAGATCGATGACATCCAGCAGTTTCCGAAGCCAAGTCCCAAGGCGCTGCGACGCTTACTGGGTATGTTGAATTTTTACAGGCGCTGTCTTCCGCACGCTGCACAGCAACAGGCCCTCCTCAACGAACTGCTTTTAAGAGGTTTCCGAAAGTTGGCTGAAGCTGACCTGGACACCAGAAGTTGACGCCGCATTCATAGCTGCCAAACGCAGCCTGGCCGACGCCTTGGGAGCGACCTTTTTCTGCCCAGCTACGCAGCTGGCCCTGTCTACTGGCGCCTCTAACGTCGCTATCAACGAAGCGTTGGAGCAGAAGAAAGCGAGTGGCCGGCATCCTCTCGGTTTCTGCTTCAAGAAGCTGACGCCAACACAGTGATGCTACAGCACCTACGACAGGGAACTGCTGGCGGTCTACAAAGCTACCAAATACTTCTGTAAAATCCTGGAAGGTAGACAGTTCGTCATCCGCACAGAACACAAGCCACTCGTCTATGCAGCGGCTCAATCTGCAGACAAGGCTTCGCCCAGGCAACAGCGTCACCTGGACTACGTACTGCATTTCAACGATGAATTCCAGCACGTGAAGGGCGACTTGAACGTGGTCGACGACGCCCTCTCCAGTCCTTGTGCGGTCATCACCTTTTTGTCAGAGCTGGAACCACCCACCATTGCAGAGGCTCAAGAAAACGACGCAGAGCTTTCACACCTGCTCGCAGCTACAAGCCCTGGACATCCAAGGGCAGCAACTTTAGTGCAACGTGCACAGCGGCACGATTCGACCCTATCTACCCAGGGAACTACTAATGACATATGACTAATGACTTTTTTTTTCACAATGTCATTCGATTCCCAATATCTTCGAACTATTATCGTCGATTTCTTTAGTTTAGCTAAGTTCCAAATTTTGTTTTTATCGAATATTTCAAGAAGTAATCAATATTCCTGGGATTTCTCAACAGTCTATTCATTGATCCCTCAATTGCGCCTATTTGACCCCATGTGTAACTCTTACCGAAATCCCCATGCTGTTAATCCCTATCTTGGGCACACCATATAGCAGGAAAAAAATTGTATTGTTAATGTACCTTGTTGAAGAGTTATCAAAAAATGAACGCGATGTTTTTGAGGCACTGAAGAGTATAGGCAGTTGAATCGAGATCATGAAGAGAAACGAATGTTTCCTTGCGATTATTAATGTTAGATATTTTCGCGTACTTGCGATGGTACTAGCAAATTCGAATCAGTATTTTTCACCAAACCACTCTCTTCATAATTTATCCTTAGTGTCCTCAAAAATAGTGAATATCAATTAGTCGACTTCAGGATTTGTTAATGACTCATGAAAGAGCGCTGTGCTCACGAACATATGAACCGGAAAAAAAAAGATCCATACTTCCTGAAACCGTCCCACATCCCAAAAATTCAACACTAGTAGATTTACTAGGACTCACCTTCATGAATCACCTTCATGAATCACCTTCATGAATCAATGAATCAATATATTTATTTTCAGTAGAAAAGGAATAATTATTCTTGTGCGTGTGGTATTTATCAGCGCGAATAGGAAAGTTTTTCATGCCCTATTGAAATATTACCACATTGATTTTGTAACATTTGAATACCTTCTTTCGTTTTCCCTCTCATGTTTCTAGAGCCTCAAATATTTCTCATCAATAAGTACGTTGTTCACCTTGAAAATAAACCAAGTATCACGTTAATTCACGTTATTTATGTATTGCAAAAATACAAGTGAATACTGTGATAGGCTTTCGCAAGTAATGTCTCGAAAAATACAAAACGAACGAATCAATGAACACATTCGTTGTATACGTAGGTAGTTTGTATAAACAATATTATTTGTAAGAAAATATTTACAGAAGCAGTTTGCCTCGTGCAATAAGAATCGATGTTGCATCATTGGAAGTTTGTTTCTGGAGAAAATAGTAAAATTGCGGTTTAGGTATGGGTCAAGTTCGTTCGTGAAGTTTATCTGGAAGGCTGATTTGCGATATTGTCTTGATAACTACCTCAAATAGATGCGCACTCATTGAACTTTCATGTCTTTGTTGCTAGTATATGGGATGACATAACCCATAGCGATGTGCCAAAGAAAGAATCGGTTGAATTACGAAGAGCTCCTGCATCATACTAATAGCGCCCCCAGACACACGTCATTTCAGCAAAGTTGATATTTTGAAAGAAAAAGTAGTCATGTATATTATCAACGTATTCTTACTTGCTAGCTCGATTTCAGGTCTCTTTCACCAAATTCACCAATTGTATTGTACTTCGGTTGTGACATTTACGCTTTTGCTCCAGCTACTGTGGGATAAAATAGCTCTGGCTCTCTCAGATATTAGTGTTGAAGCTTTGCCAATGAGCTCCGATGTATATGATGCTGTATATCCGACTTGAAAACCACACGCAAAAAATCTGAATCTTCCAAGATCTATATCCATCGCCTCATTTGACGGACGTAAACTAGCACTTCAACACCCTTGGATAGATTACCTAAGTATTCAGGAGCTGAAGTGAATTTCATTCTCATATTGATAAATATCTTTATTCCGATGTTTTTAATTTTGGCAGAAAGATGTGAATATAGATGTTCTGAAATATAAAGGAGTGCCCTTTACGACAAACCCATACAATACATTCAGTTTGATTGTCGGAAACGACTCTATATTCACCTTGTAACAGTCTGAATTATCACTAAAATATCTCTCTAAGTACTGGGTTATTTAATCCAACATTATCTCAGCAGTGGTTTGTTAATGTATATTTATTCGAAATCATATAAG